>JAQQZU010000036.1:10802366-10814103 GCA_030068025.1 Parauchenoglanis punctatus
GAAACAACAGTCCATCATTACTTTAAGACATGAAGTGTCTTTTAAGTCATAAAAATAAAGAAAAAACCATTGAATTAGAAGGTGTGTCCAAACTTTGGACTGGTAGTGTATAAGTTATTATGTGTTACTGTAGTAAGTAGCGTGTCAGCACTCCACTGATATCTCTGCTTTTTTAGACATTTATTTAGTGTTTGGGGCACAGCCCTGATTTCTTGTTAAATATGAGTTCACAGTCTTCACATTATTCCACATCATGGAGGAGGACTAACACACCTCACATTACAAAATGTTCTTCCTCAGTCCGCTTGCAATAGCATTTTTCCACCAGAGAGAAATCTTTCATCACGTAGCTTTAAATCTGCGTTTTAGTTTTTGTTTGTAATGGTTGCTCATCGCTCTTATCTTCGATATAGCAGCAAAGTGCATGGAAAATGGGCACAAATTCATTTGGACCATTAACATTAATTGGAAAGGGGAATGTGTACCAGGTCCATCCAGTATTTTTTCTCTCCTTAGTTTATAGTTACGGCCGCTATACTTGTTTTTCTGTCAGGGCAGCTTTTTTAGTATACAGCTGACCACAAGATTTTACTTTCTCAGCTTTTGGCCTCTATGTTTTTCGCTCTACGCCGGCTTTGATCTTATCTACCTGGCGTTACATTGCGTACTTTATCAGGTGGAGTCCCCGTAGTTCAGTTTCTATATGCTCAGAAGCATAAACAATAGATATAGCATATGCATTTATATCCTGGTGCCACACAGTTCTACTTGCTCCTAGCATCTAATGTCTGCATGTCATTAGCTACTCATTAGGCTACTTTATGAAATCAGTGGATGTCTCAAATTTCTACAGCTTAACAGTGACGAGACCGAGTGATTTGGAAATGAATTTTATAAGTACACATGAAATAAGAACCACATCAGTGAGGTTTTCTAAGCAGAGTACTGTTATCTTTGCAGTATTTGCAACAGGGTTTCCTTGTCAGAAAAATGTATACATACTGTAATGTTGCTTATCCAGTCCTCAAATCTCAACCTGTAGCCTTTAAAATGGGTTTTAGGGTTTTCTTCCTAGTTTTCATAAGCCTTCATGGTCTTTGACTAATAAATATGCCCAATTTAGAGCTAGACTTCAGGATTAGACTGCTTTTGAGCCAAATATTCGCTGATTATCATAAAAACCTTTTGTTTTCTGTTTGTTATTTTTAACCTATTCTGTTGATTTAAATATTCTCTATAAATAAAGTTACTTCTTCTTCTTCTTCTTCTTCTGTCTCTCCCTCTCTCTCTATAATTTAAGATATATCCATCTTTATCTCTCTCCTCCCTTCTCTTTGTCTCCATGACGAGTTTCCTGCTTTGTTGCCTAGCAATTCTTAAACCCTGATTTGTCTTGGCTTTGTCTGGGGTAGCATGGTTTGGTCAGTGCCACACATGCTGTTTTCTGCTGTTTCCCCGAACAAAGCTCCTTTGCTCAGATTATTCCAATTCAGCGAGCTTGTTTATTGTTTATTGCTTACACACGCTGCACAACGAGTCATTAAATCAGAGTTATACTTTCAGCTGGCTCCTAATGCACAAAGGACAGTGTTACTAAACCCACTGGCTTTCCACATATACCTCTTTGTTTGGAGTTTCATATGTATGGGGTTTGTTTTGTTCTTGTTCTGCAATGCACAGAGTAATGCGCTTCTCTCTGTTCGATATACTCTTGTTTAATTTCAATATAATATATATCCAGTCTATTATTTTTATTTATTTATTTACCCAGAAAATGTACGTGTGCTATCTTGCCGTGTTTCTCTACTGTACAGCCTTTTCACTCTTACATAAGCAAACTCTGAGATGCTTCCTGTCCATTGCCTAGCAATGTGTAAACCTGAACCCCGCGGCCCCTCTCTCCGTTTCAGAGCGAATGAAATGAATTTAACATCTCGCCCCACAAATGGCTCTGCACTGGACATCCAAGCTAAACAGTTTTCAGTTTAAGTACAGATTAATGAAGTCCTGAAAGGAAGCTAGCTCTCAATGCAGCACGTCGATGCCAGACAAGAGCATTGTCTCGTTCAGTTCACATTCACCATCAAGGTCTGTTAAGATGTATGGAAAAGGCATGAATTTAACGCTAAGTACAAATCATGGCATGTTTATGGCCACTGTCAATAAAAACAAGTTATTCAGGAAAAAAGAGCACGTTTCTAAATAGCCCAAATAACTGAACGCTTAAACAAACACCAATGTCTGTTGTTTGTTTTGTTTTTTTTACTATTATTATTTTATGTGCAGAACTTAGCTGAACAAGAACCACAAAACCCAGGGATTTTCCACAGAGTTTGTGTCATTCTTCACCTAATTGCGTCATTTCGGGTTAGTCTGACTCTCCTGATCGTTCAGTCTGGTCAGGGCGTTGAGCTGGTTTCACTGGAATGTGGGGAAGCTTTGCCATCAGGGCAGACGGGACAGTTTGGGAGATCTATTTCAGAAGCACTTTTTCGTTCTTGACTATTACCAGTGAGTGTTAATGAACACTTATTTATGATTAAGCATATTCTGTACTTAAAGTGCAAGCTGGCTGTCATGATCAGTCGAGCATGAGTGTGAGAAAGCCTGGATGAAGTGTAAACTCTTCATCATTAGGCATGCACCGATAATCTGCCACGGTATACTTTAAGCAAACCGAGATCTTCGGGACACACGTTATTGTTATCGTGGACATTTCCAAATATTGTCACCGTTCTTGTTTCTGTTAGGGAGATGGCCGCCTAAACAGAGAGCTTCTTTTGGCAGTCCTGTGCGGACTCACTTAGAAGGACGTCTGTCCAAAGGTACTTACTCCGGATGTATTTGAAGGTTGCATCATGTGTATTCATCTCCGTGAAGGCAATCCCATAATAATTAATGGCTCACTAGAAGCCGTGAAGAAGGCGTGGCCTCTGTTTCTCAGACCTTGTGAAGGAGACGTGGCCTCTGTACCCATCAACTCCAGTTAAGTAATTGTGGCCTCCCAGTCTACAAATCCAGTACATTTCTATTACAAAGCTGAATCCCTTGCACTGCACTATGCTGTATTGCATTAAATTGACTCTTGAATGTTATTGTATTGAATTGTCGTCAGGTTTAAATGTAGCTTTCATGCATTAGGTCATTGGTGACACTAAGATACGCTCCCCTAACTGACTGTAAACTATTAAAGGTTGTCAGTTATCGTGATAAGAATGCGAGATGTTAATCACCAGAGAGATCCCGAACTGCTTCTGTTTGCTGTGAGTAATATTCACTGCTGCCTTCGATTTGTGCTGTTGTTGTAGGAACTGTCACTCTATACACCATCTTTAGAGGGATGTTTTGTTTTGTTACCAGGTCAAATACCAGCTAACATGACTTTTTCGTCTGCTCTGACCTACCTGTGAACTTGTGCACACTGATGCGGAACATTGCTGCCCTCTAGCGGAGTAAATGCAACAGTGCACCAATAAAAGACAGCAACTAGGTTTTCATGGTTAAACGCTCTGTGCTGCTTGTCTGGGTTTGAGTCATGTAGTGTGAATACTGCAAAGTTTCCGCATACAAGATTTCCTGCAGACTTTATGCCCCAGTGAAAGTGAGCTCATGCCTGAACTTTGTCCCCAATACTTAATACTTCTTCTGTGTTTTTTTCTCTGCCGTCTGTCTGAATCAAGAACAAATCATGCGTCAGATGTAGGAAATGAGCTGGTCCTAGCTTTGCTCTAAGCATGAAATATGAATGAAAACGATTGAACATGACTGTTATCCAAACATGTCCAGCTGGTCAGCTACATCCTGCCAGCTGACCTGTTCTCTCCTGTTTAGTTAAAACTTGTAGTAAGCGATCAGAACTGAAAACAAACCTGTACTTCTGTAAGGTTGTGTAAAACCACACTGTAACTCACGATTGACTCAGTGTTTAGCAGTTTTAACTTTCATGTGGGCATGAGTGAGCTGTCGGATATGAACCTCAAATAAAGGCTACATCTATGTTTATAAGTGTTTGGTGGGCTTTATTAAATGTTAAAGTGGTAAGTAAATATTAATGAATGTTGGTGGTGTTTAAATTAAGCTACTGATTTGTTTATATTTTGGTAAATTGAGCAGGATTAAAAACAGCCCGCTGCATTTCTACCTCTCTTTTTTCCCAGTGTTTCAGGGACACAGTGGTAGGGTTAGTGTTTAATCCAGTCTGAGCACAGATATGGAGATGCACATTTTGAACACAGCCCTGTGAGGCACACAGCTTTGTAGGTGAGTTATTGTCTATGCACCAGGCAGCTGTGTGTTAAACACCTGGGCGACAGTCCAGAAATGACAATACTGACTGATTGTATCACCAGTGTTTAATTTCTATGTTTGGTTGATTGAGACATTACATATGTGAATGTGAATTTGAAACCTCATGCAAAAATGTTGCATTTGCTTGTTTGATTATTTACGTCAAAGTAAGAAAATATGATGAACTGTCCATGGTGTATGCTTTTAGGCCACTCAAATTAAAATAATTTATTTTGATGGAGCATTAGGCACAATATCCACCAGAGTGCGCCATTTATATTGGTTTGGCTTTGTGCATGTACAACAAGCCTGACCAACAACAAAAAAACAACAAACTCGTCAGACACACACGCACACACACACACACACACAAACACACACACACACACACACTCACACACAGAGCTAGGTTTTTTCCACAAAGACAGAAATTAAGGGAGTCCCAGATTAGCTGTGCTGGATTCAGACTAGATTTTTAAAAAAATATACAGTTTAAGCAAAGCTCGATAAATGCATGATCATATTTCAAAATAGGTCATTAAATTATGCAGTTACTAAAATCAGTGCATGTTGAGGTGTAAGATCATCAGTATTGAACTTCTAAGATGACCAGAGGAAATGGTCTGCAGGTGTGTGTGTGTGTGTGTGTGTTTGGTTGCACTCTCTACGGGTTGCATGGCAGAGTTTCTTTTTATGGTCAGACTGATGTGTGTGTGTGTGTGTGTGTGTGTGTGTGTGTGTGTGAAAGAGAGAAAGAGACTTGTATTTTGGGAATTATTAAAAATGCATTGGATAACCATTAAAAATAGACTGCTCTAAATGTAAAATTAAAAAATGTAAACGTATCAAAATGAGCTGGATGATAGATTTTGTTTATTTCGGGTTTCATTACCATTATTATTGATCGCTTCATTCAGATACACAGCCGCGTTAACACAGACTCTCGCTCTCTTCTGATGCGCATATACAGTTGCATCAAAATATTTTTACATCACTTTTAAATCTATGTTCATTGAATTTTTTTGTTATGAAATTGTATGATGTATTCAGCAGGTTTGAGGGACCCTCTCACTGTTTCAGCAGAGCTGTAGCGTTACCTGATGTCACAGTGTAGAGTGTCACAGTCATCTCTGCATTCTGCCCTTGTCCTGTCCATAAAACCGATAAACTGTGATATGTACATAATTATCTTGATTAATATTGGTTCTCCCTGATCACATCCCGTTCTCATCATCACTAAATTTGTTCATGCAGTGAGACCGTTTGTGAATGTTATTGTTATTTTCATTTGTTCTGTGACTTTTTTTGTTGCTGTTGCGACTCCAAGGAAGCATTTGATTTGAGTGTCCTATGTCTGTCTGTTTCTTCCACTCTGATACAGGGACGTTCTGTTCCTGATGTCCTACAGTAGTGTGAGTGTTTAGATGTCATATGTGTGCAGTAGACCCTCTGAGGCCCATGCCCTTGCAGGAATGAATTTCTCAGAGAGATGAGCTCGGCCTGAGGTCTTCCTCATGCAGGTGCGAGAGGCTAAGGGCACGGCACATGATGAGATATGTTGCGGGTGCAGAGCAGGAGAGCTCTTGTCTGAGAGGTGTGTTTTCACTTCAAGAAGCAAAGCAAAGCAAAGGAGAAAAATGCATTGTCCGTTTCCAGATAACAAAACAGCAGTAGTTTCGGTGCAGCCATTGAGTAACGCTGGCAGGCATAGCGGATGTGAACATCCGTCATTGGGAAAGCCTGTAACCGGGGACGAAGGGAAACTGAACAAACCTGAGCGTCCTGCTTTTTGCCGTGTGTGTGCATGTGCATGTGTGCACCTGCATTACGCTGTGTGTTTGTGTGCAACATGTTCTTCTGCAGGCGTCTCTGTGAGTGATAGGAGATATAAGGCCAATATTATCTGGCTCCTGTGTTCCAGCTATTGCCCAGCCCTTATGTAGGCTTTCCTGCCCTTCCTGTGTTAATTATCTCATGTCCATATTTGGACTTTTTCCTTGGATAGGATGACTTACATCCGACCTACTTCCTGCCCTCACCCACTCTCAAACATCCTCTTTTCTCTCTCTCTCTCTCTTACTAACACACACACAGAAGCCAGACAGGCGTGCCCTGGCAGGATGTGAGGTCACGTCGCTTTGTTATATTCCTCTTTTTGATCCTGTGTGATCTTTACCAATTCCGCTGGGCTGTAGTGCAAAAGAGGAAGTGCTTCATTTGGGTTTGTTATTCTGTTTCTCTTTCTTTGCTTTGTTTTGTCAGGCTGCAGTCTTGCCTTGTAACCCATCATTAGGCTTTTCCTCATTCCTGATCGAGTAGGACTATATAAAGTTGACCGTGCAAGTGTTATTTACACTCTGTAACAGGTTTGTTTCTCTAGTACTGCAGGAAAGAAAGAGAATATTAGGCATGCTTTTCCCCACATTACTATGATGAAACATTTCTATCCTGATGTAAGTGGTCGGTTCCTGGACAAGCCCACCCCCATCCACAGGGCACGGAGCTCAATCAGTGGTTTGATTAGTATAAAAAAGATGTAAATCATACGTTATGGTAGTCATCAGAACTCGATCCAGTTGAAGTCTTGCGAGGGATTTTGGAGCGCTCTCCACCATCATCAAAACACTAAATGAGAAAATATCTTTTCAAAACAACATCTCTCCATCGTAGTTCCAGAGACTTGCAGAATGTGTATTGGAGCTGTTTGGCAGCTTGTGTTGGTCCAACAGCTTGCCAAGGCACTTTATGTTGGTTTTCTTTTCATTTGACCACATACTGTCTACTGTCTCACTAAAAAGGTGAGAAAGCACCTTAAATCATTGTAACCTTTGTGATAATTGCCTTTTAGCATGATTTTGATCTCATGTTCTGGGTTATAAATGACATCATGGTCTCTGTCTGACACCTACACGCACCTACAGCTCCTGCAGTCATGAAAGTGATAAAAGCCAGTGTCTTATCAGTCGTAGGTATTAGCTGACACGGAAAGCTCAGACAAAATGATCAAATACTAGTCCATAATTATCTTGTATTATCAGTGTTTTCTGTTTGGTCACTGTGATTGTGGCAGAAAACAAAAACACACAAGTATGTTTCTCTTGTGTCGGTGGCATTTATTTGACCTTTACTGATTTGGGATGGCATTTTAACGAAATGAACTTCTGCTGAAGATCCTAGTAGTGCATTTGCCAAGTTCTTCTTGCATGTAAATGGAGTCGTGTGTGTGATAGAGGAGGCTCACAGTTTGGTGCTCTGTACATCTGCATGACTAATTAGGATGATGAATTATTTATCAGAATACAGCAGTGCAGTGAGAGAGTAAGTCTTTTGGTAAAGACATCAAGTCCCGTAATTTGAGGTGATTCAACTCTTACAGTTAGTACTGAGCAACGTGTAAAAGGGAAACGTAGACTGTGTGTACGAATGCACTCTCTTCTGCATTGTGTGAGAGTAGTGAAGAGGACACAGGAGTCCCTCCTCTCTGTGTGTAACATATGTTCTTTGTACACATTCAGCCTGACCTATTCTGCCTTTCACCAAATGTAGGTCAGCAGGGCTTTTATATTTAAGAAGTAATGCTGTATGTCAGGTACACCATTGTTTAAACTGAAGAGCTTATGCATTCCAGCTGCATTCTTTGTGTGTTTAATTATGTTTCTGTGTGTGTGTGTGTGTGTGTGTGTGTGTGTGTGTATACTGCTGAGTTTCTAAGAATTGTCTTGTGTCTTCAGTGGATTAAGAGCTGACCTATTTCTGCAATATGATATTAAAATGTCTTAAATTAAATAGTGAATAGTTAATAGTAACTAAAATACTAACACAATATTTCTAATCTTTGAAAGCATCCAAAGTTCGATTCTTCATCTTTTATGCTATACACAACACAGAGAGTCATTATAGACAAGGGTGACTTGTTTGGAGTATGGAGCTGCTCAAAGGGGAGCGTTAGCTCACATTCAGTTTGTTACAATTGCCAGTGAAATGTTTATCCCTCAGACCACTGAATCACTGATGCAGTAATAATTTTGATCATTTGTATTCAAAAATCATCCTTAAACAGGGCAGTGTGGTGGCTCAGCAGGGAGCTTTACCGCTTCACAGCTCCAGGGTCCTCAGTTTGATCCTGAGCTCAGGTTACTGCCTGTGTGGAGTTTCACTTGTTCTGCTCGTGCCACTGGGGGATCCTCTGGGTTCTCTAGTTTCCTCCTCCTTTCCAAAACATCCCACTAGGTGGATTGGCTAGTCCAATTTGCCAACTGAACACAAACAAATGAATAATTTTCAGACACGCACTGTTTAAAAAACACATCGTATTTAATGAGGAGTATAAAATGAATCCTAGTTGCCCCAGTTGTTATGATATTGAATCATAACATCCCCCAGTGTGCTGATGTCTTCAGTTCTTGGTTCAAAACCTAACCACATTTTGGCAACACGAAAACCGTCTGATAACTGGAAATAGATGCAGTGGCTCCCATTTAGGCATAGACTTGTTAGTGGAAAGGGTTAGGTGTTCATCTGTGCATACTTGCATGAAGTGTGTTGGCACCTGTATGTCTGGCAAAGCATGAGGAACTGTGCCTGTGTGGTACGCCTGTCTGTGTGAATGCATGCATCTATATATATGCATATCTGTCTGTGTGCACGTCTGCAGGTGTGTGTAGGTCTGTCTGTTCTATCTGTCAGTGTTTCAGACTTACCTACAATGAATGCTTTGTGTTTGTATTGTCTTGCAAGCACTACACCACTCTGTGATGGCCTGGGGGAGTTACAGGGTAGTCTTTGACATACTTTATCATGTACTATTCTGATTTTGTACATCCACGTTTCCTTTAAAGGCCCGCATGTGTGCCTTGGAACATGGAGCTTACTCAGAACTAGAGCTTTAAGTGGACCAACACAGCCTCACCATGTCACTGCTGAAGAGTCATGTGGCCTTACTGATGTGGCTTCACTGGAAAGATATTTCCCATCCACTTACATGACATGCCTGACATTCCTCTTGTTTGTGCAGCTTACGGTTGTGTGTTTGAAGTGTGTTGTAAGCCATACCCCATAGTGGACGGACTTAAAGGAAATATATGCCAGGCCCAAAATAAGTGGGCTTTAATTGCAAGGCAATGCCATTCTGTCCTTGACTTATGCGAAGTAATCGTATCAGCCCTCCCAGTCCATCAGAGTTTGGGTTGGACTGTTATGACATGAGAAATCCCTTCTCATACAGCAGAGCTCTCCTGGAGTCTGCTGCTCTGGGGAGCGTGATTTGGTTGCGTGTGTATGTCTTGCATAGGAAAATGGGCCATTTAAAATGCTGCTCTTCTTGTACTGTAACTCCTTCACCAACCGAACAATACAAACTTACATTGTCTGCTGAGACAAATGAACCAGACTGCAAGCAGCAAGCTAGAGCAGTTTAGGTGCCTCAATGTGTAGGTGCTGATTGAGGAAATGCTGGTTGCTAACCCATATTCCAGTTAAACAATTGTAATATTTGTAGCCAGCAAGAGGAAATACAAGTTAAGCATGCTTTTGCTGGGATCAGTTTTTAGTAATTTTGTTATAGATTTTCATTTGATCGTTTCTACATTATCAAGTCAATGCAAAAACATTTTAGGTTTCCAAACACTGAGGTCATGCATACAGAAGGAGTCGGATAGCAGTGTGTTGCGCTCCTCCATGGCATCGCATTGCCAAGCAGTTTGGATGGCCGACTTCAGTGCCTGGAAGGAATCATTTGATAGCCTCCCTGGTTGGTGGTGTTGTGTGACAGGGGAAACCTGTCTGATGTAAGTAAAGAAAGCAGCACATTATGTAAGAGACCATTTTTCAGACAAAAAAAACATAGTAAGGATGCTGGGTTTTGCATGCAAGAAAAGAAGCAAGTGCAACAAAGTCTCTAGAAGAACTGTGGCAGATTCTCCAAGATGGTCAGTAAAACTTACCCACTCATTTCATTACAAAACTGCACAAATTGTTAATAATATACAATAACAAAACATACAGTGAAACCAACCCAAGAGCTTCTTAAGGCAAAGAAATCAAATGAAATGTTCTTAAATGGACGAGTCAATCAACTCAGTTGAGCATGCTTTTCAGTTATTGAAGACAAGAACTGAAGGAAGAAAGGCCCACAAACAAGCAGAAACCGATGGGTGGCTGGAGTAAAGGCCTGGCAAAGCCTAGCAATGGAGGAAACCTGACATTAAGCGCTGTCCATGGGTTCCACACTTCTGGGAGTCATTGACTTCAAAGGATTTGCATTCAAGTATAAAAATAATGCTTATATTTATAATTGCTAGTTTGTCCAATTACTTTTGAGCCTGTGAATATGTAGGGACAGTGGTGAAGCAGATTTAAGTGTTTTTCAGATTATACATTTGTATTGTTCTTGCAATTCAGTAGAGTTCAGAAAGTGTCTCCATTTTATATATATACAGTATATATAGTGAAATATAATTATGTAAAGACAGAATATCTGGACTATGTACAGTACATACATTGTGCACACTGCTACACCATGATACATTCATTAATTGTTTGTTTGTTTTACAAAAGAGTTGTAAAATGCCACATTTTATTTTACAGTTATAGCAATTTTGAAATCTTACCACTGGATTATCAGTCAATGCTGATCTCAGTCTAGGGAACTTTAAACCACGTGCTTTTTACTCGAAGAATTTCCTTATGATTGCTATAAACAAACGGGTGAAACGACTGCCGCACAAAAAGAAACTCCGTCATCAACCTGACTTACACGAAACTACTGAGATATTTTTATTCAAATACACTTTTTCTTTCAAACAGTTAAATCATCATAAAGCTCACAGTGCAAATGTGTGTGAAATTGGTTATTTGCACCGTTGTTATGGTAACTTTCGTGGCTGCTTTTTTCACATTCATCTAGAAGCGTAGACATCAGCCATCCCAAATATTGCATTTCTTTTGTTAACATTTAAGTGTTCAGAACAACTACTCAGCAGACATTTATGCTTTAAAAAACTGTGGAGTTCCATTCCACATATTTTACAGAGATTTTGTTAGCTTAACAAAAAGTACCCCAAGACACAATTTACATTGTCCTGCAGATTACTTTTATCACCCCGTTATGACATTAGTCTTGAGCCGTGGATACTTTTGTTATTGTGTGACCTATTTTATGTCCGTTTATGTTACGTTGCCCCACAAGCAGTTCTGTGATACTTTCAGGTTAGATTTGTTAGAGCCAGACTGGATTTGTTGTTTTTTCCCTCCATTATCTTATCCAACATTTTCTGCTGATATCAGCATGGTAACGATACAGGATATTCAGTGGCTGCCATCTCCCCAATGAAAATATCTTTAAGTTTCAAATGATATGGCGGCACAGTTGTGTGGTGGTTAGCACTGTCGCCTCACAGCAAAAAGGTCCTGGGTTCGATCCCCGGGTCACCCAGGGTGCCTTTCTGTGCGG
>JAQQZU010000036.1:10827304-10853826 GCA_030068025.1 Parauchenoglanis punctatus
CACCCGGAGGAAACCCACGCATGCACGGGGAGAACATGCAAACTCCACACAGAAAGGCACCCTGGGTGACCCGGGGTCCTCTGCTCCAAGTAGCCACTCTCAATTTTTGATGCCATTAATATCCCAAAAACAATCCTCAATAATCTGGCGACATCCTAGGTCAAAGATCATAAATTTTAATGTGAAACTGAAGATATTTTATCTAAGTATCCATATTTTAAATTCTTTCTACCAATCCAACAAAAAAAGTTTTATATGGCTATCCCGTTGTAATTGACCAGAACCGGCCTCGGCCGTCTCACGGGCAGCAACGAAGGAAAGAAGAGATGAGACATATTTTATTCAAAGCCTTCACGTATGACACATGAATGAAGAAAAAGCTCAAGAAAGGTTTCAAAGGGATCAATAAAAGGGAAGTTTTTTAACATTTGCATTGGATTGTGGGAAGGGTGAGCTGGTTCCTTTGAGACCTGAAAAAACACTATGCGCTGTAAACATGACAGTTGGTTCTAACTCACTTATCATCATGAACTTAGGGTCAGACATGCAATGTATTGTGTTTGCACATTGAGATTATCTGGCATTAAGTCTCATTTAGCTATGGCCTCAACACACTTGCACTTTGTCCCACTTTGGGATCCCCAGTCAAAGTGTCCTGGCTCCACCACTGGCCTGAACACACAGTCCGCGTGTCTCAGGTGCCTGGACGGGAACATTTTTCACCCCTGCTGTTGCAGTCTTGAGGAATGAAATCTGTCTAAATGTTTTGTTTTGTTTTGAATTGTCCGACGTTAACATGAATTATGTGAAGAAAAGCAACCAGATGCCATTATTGACCATCGAAGGCAGGGATTTATACTTTCTACATCATCTTTTATTTCACAAATCTGTTTCCACCATGTGCATGCATATTGTGCTATTCAGCATGAGCTTTCTAAAAAAAATCTATCAGGAAGTTCTTTGCAAATGTCTTATCTCATGATATGATAGAATTATGCAGTGAACATAAGAACAGAATCACTTTTAATTTGCATACTTGAATCTTAGGTAATATGTACATGAATATCTTCCTGTTGAATGTGCTTACTCCCTGGCTTCTCTTGGAAAGGTTACATGACCAGATGTGCAGTGTGTTTCACTGACACTAAGCTCGTGCATGCAGTGAAACACGTTCCAATCAGTGTCACATCCATTAATGCTAGAATTGGCCAGCAGTAAAAAGACTAAACGAAGATGGACTTTCTGGACTTAGGGGGTGTTAAAATTAGATTCATTTGTTTCTTGGAAAGCTGTTTGGTGAATGTGATATTAAGATGTGTTAAACAAGTCTACTTGGTGCGTGTACGTGTGCATGTCAGTAACTGGAAGGAAGTTATTCATGTAGCTTCCAGAGCACACACCTTCCTTGTTGAAACGCACATATTAATTTTTATGATTACGTTTATGGCGTTTAGCAGGCACGCTTATCCAGAGCTTACAACGTGCAACTTTATTGAGACTCCTCTGCAACTCTGTCTGTTGTATAAGCCTTGTTTCTTTGTCTGGGATATTTTTTTTAGCAGTGCAAAATTAGACTTTGTCAGGTAGCACCGGTGGTTCCGTTGCAGAAATCTAGGAGCATCAACACTGCACTAACAAAATTCAGAAGAACCCACCACATTTTTTGGGACATTAATATGTAGTTTACTATCTGCAATACATGTGCACGGAGTGAAACAACTGTGGTGAATAATAGCCTAGTTAGCTAATATTCAGCTTGGTTGGCTGCTGTAGTTTTAAAGGATGGTCACTCTCTAGGACAAACGTTCTCTAGCTAGTCATCACCTTTCAGCCAATTTTCAACTTTAAGTAGCTTAGTGAATGTTCTGCGAGACAACGAAATCTGGAGGATTATAGTACAACACATCTGAAATCGGGTTCCCTTCAATTAAATGTAAATAAAACAGAGGTCATTATCATCAGCCGTACCTCCTCTACTGCTGAAATCTGCACTCTACTGCACTTTTAAAAAAAAACATTTTTATCGGCAACTCTCCATGATGATGTCAGGAACCTCCCTGAGGCGACAGGGCTTTCTCTATTGTTGCCGCTAGGCTTTGAAATGATCTCCGTGTCTATATTAGGACTTCTCCCTCTGTTGACTTTTTTTAAATCACATCTCAAGACCCATTTCTTGTCCTCCACCTTTGATTGTGTGTTTTTGTATGTGGGGTGTTGATTAAAGTTTCTAGTGGCCTATTCCATTTGATTGTTGTTTTTGTCTTGATTGTTTAGTCCTTATTATTGTACGTCACTTTGGGTCAACTTTTTTAAATAAATAAATTTGACTTGACTTATAAATAAAGACATGACTTAAAGGCTAATAGGAAAGAATAATTCTTTCGCTTTATTTAGCTAGGCTAAGTCCTTGAGTAGCTGCTTGCTCAACACTGCTTACCACATTATCACCAACAGCAGATTCAGAACAGAAAAGTTTGTTTATTTTTGTCTTGTTTGGCTCTCTCTCATTGTTCACATATGACCACAAACATATGAACCTGATAACTGAGGCTTAACGGACTGAACCAATCACAAGTAGGGTCTCTGCTAAACTGTGTGTATGTGTGCCATTTGTTGGAAAGCATGTGAGCGAGAGAAAAACAGACCACGCAGAGGAAAATCGAACGGCCCACTTGGAAAAATCTCAGACTTCCTGATGGCCAGTCTGCCCCTGCGTTCAGGTGACAATTATCTTCAGAGAAAAAAAATGCATTTTCCATACCAGACCCTAATGTCTACACAAAGTAAGTAGCAGGCACGATTAAGCTAGTCAGCTGCAACATTAGGCACAGTCAGTTAGGACACTTGAAAAAAAAACCAATTCTGATATAGATTAGCAAAACACATCCTTTATTCTCAGACTCCTGTGAATGTGTTCCAGCAAACAAGCTGGAAATTTAACATCATATCCAGCTGTGACAGTAATGCTGCCAGTATCTAGTATTAAACAAGCTACTTTAATAGCTAAGCTACAGCTTGCTCTGACATGAAGCCTGCTAGATGTGAGAGCTCGCAGAGGTAAACCTAGCGAGTGAGTGATAGGAAACTAGATGACCTGTTTCCTAGGCTGGCAGCAGCATTGATTCACTTCTCTTCCCTTCACACGAATCACCATTCCAGTTTTCTGTTTTTCTCAGGCAAGTGTCTGAGAATGCTAGTAACCTTAAGTCATTTTTTACAAAATATCAGCCCTTCCTTGAAATACTGGAATACACTGGAATCCAAAACAGAGGTAGAAATGCCGTGTCAGCATTAACTGTGAAATCTGACTCGGCCACATCACTCAAATTCATTATCTCAACTAGAGACGTGCGTGGGACTGTCTTTTTAATTCCATTCACACGGTTATTTTTTTATTTTTTTGTTAGTATCGGTGATATTTCCTTTTGATTTTGTTGGTTCCATTTCCCAAAATATAAACACACTAGTACCTTATTTTAGCCTCCAAGCCCCAGTTGCATTCCCTACTTGAATCAAAGTAAGAAGCTACTTGATTTATGAAAGGGGATACTAGCACCTTGCTGCTTGTAGTCTTAATATTGCAGTATTTAAGCAAAAAGCCCTTAAGGTCATCCATGCCCCAATACACCCACGCGACTTAGTGACTCCTGCACGCTCACTTTTCAAAAATAGAGTCAGACACTAACGCACTGTCTCTTCATGGCAAGTTCAATTTGGCGCTGAGGAAGTTAGATTCATGTCAGTGTTTATCAGCTACTTGTTACAGTATGAGACAGATTGTTATTGTCTATGATTGGGCCAAAAAGTACTAAAAGTACAGATGACACTCACAGTAAAGCTTATCAAAACCTAACTTGTCACGATAACGGTTTTATCATATACTCCTACGTCCAAGTTGCTTCACCATCTTACTGTGGTTTTTGTTTAATAAAGTGTGGCACTGATGACAACATTTTTCCTGCCATGTGCACAGTCATGTATCCTGACTATCTAACTTCATAGTTACACCACCGCATGTCTGACGTTGCAGAACCAGCTGAGGAATGAAGCAGCTAGGTGTTTAGTAGGAATAGATACTTTCCATTTTGATGGCAATAAAATAGTTTTTCACAGCCAGTGAGAATGCTCTGTTGGGATAAACCAGCAGGAAAAACCAGCTGCTGGAATTGCTCCGTGTGCAGATGCTTTCAGTGCCTGTAAGTCAGGTATGTTATGAGAAGCACCATGCACTTGATGGGAGTTTCTTGCATTTACGTTGTTTAGCTAAAAAGATTCAGCTTGGCGTTACCCCAGTGAGCCGTTTCTTTCAGTGGCACTGACCTGCATGTTGATGGTGAGGATAAGAGCAGAGATTAGTAATGCACCTAACTGCAGATTTGTGGCCAAGGCCAAATTTCAGGAAAGATGCAGAACATCATATAGCGTATCCCAAGTGCTAGTATTTTAAGTCTCATTTTTGTTTCATTGCATAAAGAATAGCAGTCAGTAATGCAAAGTCTTCTCTTCTCTTTGTGTTTGTCCACCAAGGTATAAAGTTGGTTAAATTTCTGGTCATTTGTCAGTTCCTGCCCACTACCCTATCACCAACCGTCAAGCATTTCTAATGAAAAATCTTTTTTGAGGCGCGTGCTGTTTTTCTGCTGTTGCGCCCAGGGGCACCTCCAGGGATTTTAGGCCCCATGAAAAGATATCATCACCACAGGCCACGCCAACCCTGAAAATATGACACTGTGCAGACATGCATGCAACATTATGCAGACATTGGAATTTATTTGATGCAAGACTGATGCCCTATGTAAGAAATGTGCTAAAGGCCATCTTTTACAGTTTTAATGTAGTTTTAATGGTAAATTTCAGGGCAATGCAGAGGCCCTGGATGTTTACTATTGGCCAAAACCATGAAAAGATAAAAGGTTAGTTTTATTAGTACATCGTAAATAAAGTATTCTATTTTTGATGACAGGTTTATAATTTAATATTAAAAAAATTACCCAACGTTATAATAATTTTTGGGGCCCCCGTCAGTCACATACCCTTAGAATAATCCTAATCCCCCCCCCCATGCCACTCCTGGTTGTGCCTAGTTTGGCAATAGCATACAGTAGCTATTATCTCCAAGTGATAAAGATGACCACTTTGATAATGCATGGGGAGAACATGCAAACTCCACACAGAAAAGGCACCCTGGGTGACCCGGGGATCGAACCCAGGACCTTCTCGCTGTGAGGCGACAGTGCTAACCACCACACCACCATGCCGCTCTGTAGGGAACATATATTACAATAATTTAAAAAAAGAAACATTACAAAGGTTATTAATATGAGACTTGAAAGGCACTAGGTGTGAATAAATCTCGACCTGTGTGCTGTGAAACGCTGAGATCTTGTTCTGCACCGGGGGAAATATGCGTCTCAGCATGCAGCTACCGTTGGGAGCTTCATCAGCCCTTCAGCACACACAGAGCCCCCATCTCCCTTTGAGTTACGATAAAGCACCTCGAAAACAGCTGAACAAAGACTACCTTTGTGCACACATTGTCCCATACCTGCTCAGCACAAAGGCTCCGAGCCGTGTTCACAATGAAGACACACGGTTCTTAACCGCCGCCGTGTGACTCAGTGCTTTCATCTTTTTCATCTTTACAAAGATGCAGCTATAACTAACAAGACAGGAAAGTGAACAAAGACTTGGCGGCTCTTAGGAAAAGGGTTGATTTAAGAACGGCTCTCTTTGGTCTGTCAGCAGAGGGGATGTCAGTCTGGATTAAAGAGGAGAGCAGAGAGGGTGGTTTTTTTAGACTGCCTTTAGAGATGATCACGTGTGGTGCTAATGTTATGTGCCCTTCAGGGGAATCAGAGGGACTGAAGAAAATCTTTGCAAAATGATAACTTTTCTAACTTTTCTGGTAAGGCTGGGCAATATGGCAGTAGCATGCTGCTTGGAGATATTTTAAGCTTGCACAATGTATTCTGCAATATATGTCAAAGAAACCATATTGTGATACAACTTATTGCCTTGCGTGTCATATTGCCAAGCCCTACCTGTTATAGCTGCAGGTACAGTAAGCTTTCTTATCAAATGTATGTGGTTTAACCATTGAATAAGCAGTGCAAGTGAAACTGAAAATCCTTGAAGTTGTTGAAAAACTTAAAGGTGTTGTTTTATGCACTGCTTAGCCCCAACCTGTTGCAGCAGCACATAATGGCCATCGGCAGCTTTGCATGCAAGATTTTGTTTTATCACCCACCAGCTTCAAAGCACATAGCCTTTGTGCAACAGGTTTGCATGCCTGCCTCTGTCTCGCTCTCTCTGCCTCTCTCTCTCTCCTTCTCTCTTTGTGTGTGCCAGACAGAAGGTATTAATAGAAACAGATGGCGTGTTGTCTCATTGATGTCTCATCTGGCTGTTCCTTAGCGAGCCACAGACAGACGGGCCTTTCTGACTCTCATGTTGCTTGGCTTCCTGTCCTGCCATGTTTTTTCCTGAGAGCAAGCACCCCATCCCCCGCACCCCCCAACAATTGCCCACCAATCATTTGCTACTGCTGCACTGCCCTCTCTATTCTTGGACCCCTCTGCTGCTGTGCAGATGTGCCATGGCAGCAGGAAAAGCAAGTGAACTTCAAACGCAGAGTTAAACTCTCTGATCTCAATCACCTTGCTAGGGGGGGTGGGGGTCGGGGGGGGGGGGGGTGCTGGCAGATTATATACGGGCCACTTGTGCAGATAGAGAAAGTGTCTAGTTTTCTAGACTAGTGAATCCGCTCGGATCGGTCATGATTTCCGTTGTGTATACAAACACACTTGCCTTCAAAATGACCTGCACGACTGAAGACCTTAAGACATTTTAATGCCGACGCTGACCCTGAGGAGATCAGACCCGACTCAGCCGACATGTCACCACTTACTCATGCTAATGATAAGTGGGACATCAAGAACATAGGTTTGGGGGGCTGGGGTGGTGGGGGGTGTTTATGGTAAGGGGCAGTGGGGTGTCTCTGCACACAAGCAAGGACCCAGTGCAGGTGGAAAGAAGGGAACATCACACTATGTCTGACCTCATCTTTTCTTTCCTCCCAGATAGTGACACATGAAGCCATGCATTTTCTGCCTGCTCTGTCTCCCATGCTGTCTCAGCCTCCCACTAACCGGGGGCATAAGAGAGAGACTATCAGGCTGTGACTCAGTGAATCAAGCAGCCTGATGAACCTGATCTGATACTTTTCTTTTCATTATTACCTCAAGCTTATCATGTGTTCGTATCTTATGAATTACTAATGAAATTGGCATTTGGCAGTTTTAGATTTGCATGAGAATTTGAGGAGTGCTTTCTGTCTGTCTCCGTCTCCTTTTTTGTCTTTGTCCATCAGTTCAATTCAGGATGGCTTTAGAAGCACATCCAAGTTAAATGCATTATTGCCAAATCATTAAATTGTGATACATACGCAAGAGAATAACTGACGTGATGTGGTAGAATTTGTTCTGAGATATTAAATGTGTCAATATGAAATCTTTGGCCTCAGTAAAAATAAGGGCACTAGTAGATAATTATTCAGAGTGGGACAAACTTTATTACAGGAGCACAGACTCTGCCCAAAAAATGCTGTCTAAATACACAGGCTCCTTTTGAAGGGCAAGAGGGGGAGTACTTTAGTGTCTTCACAATAGCAGTGTTGTGTTTGAATATATAGTATCATCAAGGCTTTTTATAAGTGCAGGACATTAACTAGGGCAGATGTTCTCGATGCCATTTCTGAGAACCCACTGCCTTTTGAGTTTGAAGTTTTTCAGGCTTTCATACTTCAGCTCATGATGGCCTTGTTAATTAGTCAGTTGGTTCAGGTTTCCTAGCAGTAGTCTGCACAATAGATATGCAAACTATATAGTAAAATAATCATCTGCATCTTAATGCTTGTTGAATTGTGAAGAGTTGATGAGGAGGAGCGTTATAGTGCTGACGCTAGATGTAGCTTTGAATTGTGGAGACTACCAAGGATGTGCCAGTATAGCATTTTTATATTATCATCATGATAATTTCATAACCTTTTGTCACAGTTTATGATATTATCCTATTGTAATTACAGAAGTTACTACATTGATAAAACTCATTATTATTCAGTTGGAGGGACAATTCTCTTGCCGTTATTTGCTACAGGTGGCTTTTTACGCCAATGGAAACAGAGAATCCATGTCCATGACGATAATATCATGCATTAGCTAAGCATCATCATGTGTTAACATTAAATCGATAACAACTCCAAAATGTGTAGTAAAATAATGATTGTCATCTTGACAGCAACAGCATTATTATAGTCACAGTAAGAATATTTTCTCTTTTTTCTTCCCTCTGGTTCTTCATTGTCCCACTATTCCACAGCTACCCCATTACTGGGTGATGGAGGCCATCTCATCTCCTCCCTCTCACCTCCTTGGCCCCAACTCTGTACACTCTGTCTGTCTGATAACATCAGGCTGTGTGTGATTAACGCTCATAGGGGTGCACTTAGCTCACTCTGTTCTCGTCCGTCACTGGTTCTGCTGTCTCGTGCCGCTCTATCTCTTGCCTAACATGCTGCAATGTGTCACGGTGCTGATAGCACAGTTCCCATTGTCCTCCCTGTGCACCGTGCATGCTGAACAGTGCTATTGTGTATTCATAGCACACCGTGCAGTTTCAGTACCCTGCCTGCAGGTCCTGCTGAGCAATTTGCTGGTGTGAATCAGAGATAATAAATCGGTTCTCAGAAGGCAAAGGCCTAGGGCATACTGGCGAAGATAATAATAAATAATAAAATTTATTATCTGCTCATGTCAAGTTTAACCCTTTTTAAGTTTTTGTGGAACAGTAGTAACATGCTCATAGAACATAGAACTTTACAGACATGGTGGTCGGGGTCTTACTGCACGGAAAGAAACGATGCCAGTCTATCGCATGGCAGCATGCACACACACATTCACATCTAGATATAATTTCAAATAGCCAGCCTACCTACCTGCATGCATTTTGAACAGGGGAAGGAAATCCATGCGAACACGACGACAGGCAGGAACCCAAGTTTGGGTTCAAACCGTAGACCCTGAAGGTGTGAGGCAGCAACACTACCCCACTGATCACAGCTGCACTGATGAAATTCAAAATATATTGGGGAAATTAAAGTACACATTTTAGTAGAGTAAAAATTGTGTTGCTATAAAATCTAAAGAGATGGTGTGAGTGCTAAGAAGTTGAACGACTGGGTTCGATTTCTAGCTGTACTATAGTTTGCAACTTTGGACTATCAGAGCTTGCAAATTGTGCATTTTGTTGGTCAGCAGATTTGTTCACTGAGTGCACTGATCAGCTAAGGGATCTTCAGGTGAGACACAACACACTGACCTCTGTATGTCCAACCCATACTCAACCAAGCTGTGGAAAGCCAGCTGTATACATAGCACTCTGTGTCTTATTAAACCCGTTGCTTCCTGGCACTGCTTATGAATGCACACAGTGTCATCATGAATGGCGTAGTGTGGTTTTCAGCCTTCCTGTATATCTGTACAAACATTGTTGCACAATAGTGCTGAATTATGAACAGATGGAGGGGCACTGCTTACTATCTCCTATAGCCGTGAGTGTCTCTTTAAGGATTTGCAGCTGAAGGTCTTCTCCAGGTGCGATTACATGCATGGTGGTCCCTGTGTGGCTTTTCTTGCATGCAGATGTTATTCCTGGAATGAAACTTCAGGGCCAATCATGCAGAGTCAGTGAACGGGCAGATGTAGGGCACCGAAGCCTGTTAGGGTGGCCTAATGATGTTGGTTTGCCTTTACATGTGGATCTCTGCTCAGCCCAACCCTGCTGGCTGCCCTGAGGTGGTCTTGTATGTTTTTCTCTTTCTCTGGCTTGTTTATAAGCTACAGCGAAATCTTTAGCCTGACTCATTTCCTAGAAATCTCTGCCCGCTTTGCTGTTTCCTTCTCTTGCAGTCTGAACACCATCAAAGAACTACCTGCATGAAGAGATGAAAGATGGGCTACTCTGCCATTTGCTTGGTTATCAGAGCTTTTTGGCACCTCCGTTCATAGCCGACACTGTGTCAGAAGCAGGCATGAAAAAGAAGCATGCTGCATGGCTCATTTGATGCTGAGGAGTGTGATAGTAGGCTCTTAACAGTATGTTGGTGTAGCATGAAGAGGAAATTTGAATTAGGTCTAGTTGTATCATTATTATGTTATTATCATGAGCACTTTTGTCACTTATGTAATGACATATATTATACAATGGCATCAGCAGAATGCTGTGAATACAAATTAAAATGTTGATGTTATCTTAGTCTAGATGGCATGAAAGGCACAAGGAGCAATTCCCAGATGCAGCACCCTGCAAGATTGTTTTATTTTTGAATTTCTACTATTTCAATAAGATTGAAGACAGGTTTTAGCAGTTTTTTTAGCAGTTTCTGTAGCAATGTTGTATAGCATTGACTGTCATACTCTTTGAAAATTAGAAGCTATAATGAGATGCACAAAAAATGAAATATTGGCTTGAACAGTTGTCAGACAGTTGAAGTGTTTGCCCTGTGAAGGTTAATAGCTGCCAGGATACAGCATGTTTTCTGGGCCGCCGCCGTGGACAGCCGTGTGTATTTGTTAGAGCCGCTGTAGCATACGGAGCAGGGACTCTCTGCCACTGAAGGAGCTTAAGTGACTTCACTGGACCATGCACTCGCTGCCAGACAGGCTGTCCAAAGTGCTAGGATATACATGAGTGAAAAGCTCAGGGTGTGGCTTTACATGGGGACTGCAAAGACTAGAGCAAAGTTTTTGCTTGATCCTAATCCAAAACTGCTTCTTATTTGATAAGCTGTGCAAGCAAATTCCTTCATATATGTATATATATCCATTATATGTAAATGATGATTCTGATTCTGTTTGTTTCTTTAATGTAAAATTGATTGCGTTTCCTTAAGGAAATTTGGAGATGAGATAATGGTTCATACTTCATTAAAAATGGTGCCCAGAACCCATAATATCCACCCATTTGGTTCACTTCCTGCAGCTTGATTCAGGGTCAAACTGCATTATCACTGCAATTGAATCACGCTCGGGCGCGCTTGGAAGTGGACCGAGACCTTCCGACATGCACAAAACGTATGCACTCGCACCCGTGTGTGTTTTTACCTGCGTAAACGAACAGCATCAGTGAGAAACACACCGGGGTTCAATGAAGCGCTTCATACGTGAAAGACTAAAATCCTTTGAGTGCTGTATTTGCTCAGCTAACATGTACCGCTTAGCTCACATCTTGGCTCTCGTGTGTGGTTAGCTTCCTGCTCTTACTAACTCCCCCTTCATCCTGTTCCCCCCCTGTATTTTTTTACACAACTTTTTAATCATTTAATACTGTCCAGGCTGGGGGAAGAAAAGGAAGGAGCTTCCTGCAAGGAGGGAGAGGGGGAGTGAGGGAGAGGGGCGAGTGAGTGGGTTAATGAAACGGATGTGGCTATCTGAGCTCTGCTAGTTACTCATGTTGTCACATGTGAGCATCCAGTTGGCCGCAGAGAGAGGAAGTGGAGAAGGATTGATCTCATGGAGCGGGCTGTAGGGGTGAACGAGTGTGTGAGTGGGTTTAATGTTAAGATGTGAGGCTCTCATTGTCTGTTCGTGTAAAAATGACTGAATGTAGTTCTCATATCAGAATCTGCAAACAGACAACGATCCCGAATGCATGTGCCGTCAGACAGTCACGTTTTTACTCTCTTGCACATTTTTCTTTAGTGTTTGGTGTTATGATTTTACTTATCGTAAGCACCTTTGTGTTACTGGTAAGCAGTTAGTAAATTGTATTTAGACATTGACTTGAAGATTGTTCAAATCCGGGGACTGCCACAGAGCTGCTACTGTGTTCATGAGCAACAACTGTCAAGTGCTTACATCTGTGCTTATGTTGGCTTCCACCTCACTTGTAACTTGCTTTGGATTAGAGATGAGCATGTTGCGCATTTCGGCAGCTCGAGAGCCCAATAATGAATGAGTACTCTAGTGCTTAAATTCCCAGGGTGGGGGTTGAGCTTGTAACAATTTGGTATGGTGTCACCAGTGGACACTAAATTAAACTTTTGCTGATGTAATTTGTTGAATTTGGTCAGTTTGTACAGCTGTCTGAGTGTTTTCAAAGCTGAGGTTGGCTAAGTTGAGAAGGGACTCCAGTCCCTCCAGTTCCAAGGGACTAATCTCTGAGCCAAATAAAGAAATGCATTATAATGAATTGTTAGATTTGCCCGCGTTCTTCTTTTCATAGTATATATGACCACTAAAGACCTCAAGAGCTGCTTGCGTCTGTCTGACTGTTGCACCATCACTGGCTTTGTCAATGCTGGTTGTTCTCTCAGCTGGTTATGCCGAGCAATAAATGTTTATTGTTCTGGCTAAATTTAAGCCCTTATTTCCGTAACACCTTTCATATCATCTTTGTACTGCTGGCATTGCCTGCACTCCAGTTAATCAGAGTTAATGGCTGTCATAATCTTTCATTGCATGTCATTTTCCACCTCCGGAGTGAATGCTGATGAAGAATGGTTGCAGGAAATCAAGCCGTGTGCGCTGAAGTCTTCTGTTTAAATTCCTGCTGTGTGCTTCCAGCGTAACTGTCATTCTGTTTAACCTTTGCAGGAAGTTTAGTTTGTTCCCCTTGTATTTGTTTTTTCTCATTCTCTTCACATTAGTACCCCGTAGATTTCTGCACAGTGCAAGCTAGTTAGTTATGCATGTACTCACAGCAGAACACATCATATTGTGTGGTTTTGCATGTGGATTACTTTGGCGATTCTTAGGCCTCTTGATGGTTGGTACGGAGCCAGATCAATCATACAGGATGATTTATGAGTCCCTCCGTTCAGCTTTATCTCTGCCCTCCTGCTCTTGAGCGTTCTGGTCGTTTCTGGGCGTTCCGCTTTGCAGAGATACAAGCCTAGAGACAGAGAGAGCAAAGGGCTTTATGTGCTCTTCCTCTAAATGTCTGATAAGAGTGCCTGGTTTCTCAGGAAGTGGGATAAACAACGTGTTGTGCACGTGGTGGCTGGTCTGAACATCTGGTGCTAGTGCAACCGAAGTATAATACTGAGCGTGATACTCGTTTCTGTTCAGCAGGAAAGAATTGCATGATTCTTCTCACTCTCTGGCTTTCCATGTCTACATTTAACTTTCACTTAGACTGTTTTCCTAACTAGACTGTTTTGTAAAGTCTACACCAGCTACTTATGGAGACATTTTAAACCCATTTCTATTGTTCATTGAGATGATAAAGTAGTCCATAAAATGTATTTAAGCCATTTAAAGGGGAACATGCATGAGCATTGATCTACTTGTGCTCTAGAAATAAATACATATTTGTGTATGCAGCATTCATGTAAAAGGGCAGATGCAGACATATGCATCGTTTCTGTGCTTGTACTGTTGCACTTAATGCAGGAAGGGCAGACTGGGTAGTGACTGCTTCCATAATACATTCTAAACTTTTGAAGGTTGAAAATATACCGAACCAAGGTTGATTTGGCCAAACCCCCCAAGATTCAATTGTTTGGTGTGCACCCGAGTACAGGTGGAATGTTCACATTGACAAAACAGGCTGAATTTAAATAAAGTTTGATAGGTGCCCATACAATTCGACTGTGCCAGTTGGCAGAACCTGACATAGTTTAGGAAGCTGTCTGTGTACAGTTGTTGGTGGTGCAGCTGAAGCATTGTCTGAGTTGCAACTTGTTTCAGCTTCAGTGCATGTATGCGTGTGTGTGAATCCTGTGCGTAAGGTTAGTCGGCAGTTTTGCATGTGACTGTAGTTTACAAGAAAGCATATGGCAACAGCTGTGTATAGACCCACCCAGCTTGCTCCAGAATTTTCTTTCTGTCTCTCTCTCTCTCTCTCTCGCTCGCTCACTCACACAAACACACACAAACAAGCTTAGCAGAGAGACTCTCGCTTGGCCGAAGCTGTGACACACACTGCCATAGCATTGCACCTCCCATCAGCCATTGAATGTCATATGTACTGTTTTGTGCACAGAAGCAGTCAGCCTGGTTTTAACTAACAGTGTTGTACTGACCTTTTGACTTTGAAATGCATGCATCAGATTTGAATTGTGAATTACTTTGTATTTGCAGGTCTGTGAAGATCACCAACAAGAAAAATGTCATCAAAGATGCAGAGCTCGAGTAACATAGCGCAGGCAAGAAGAATCGTTCAGCAGCTACGGATAGAGGCAAACATTGAGAGGATAAAGGTAAAGGTCTAAAGATCCTAATCACTGGTATTATATATGTTAAGAAATTAAGTACATTGTGGGGGAGATGCATGCAGGTCATATCGAAAGTAACAAGAAAGTGACAGTTCATGGGAGATTTACTCAAAATTGCTCTTAATGCAGAAAGAATTAGGATTGGGTATGAATTTTGGAAATGAGGCAAGTTTAGGGAATAAGTGAAAATGGAGAGCTTTTTCATTTGTTTAAAAATAAATAAATAAAATAGATAGTTGCTGACCTTTGTCAGTGAAGCAGAAGGATTTTTTTTTTTTGGAACAGTTTATTATAATTTGCCAGAATAAGCATATTGCTGTATTGTATAGTGTAATTTATTTCAAATCAACTATTCAATATTAAGTATTACAGCAACCCACAAAATGCAGTGCCTAGACTCTACCAAGTATCTTTGGAACTACATCTGTCAGCGTGCTGTTAAGAAGGGGAACAAATCCCTTGTACCTGGAAAATATGCTGGTGGATCATGGGTGTTTTGATATCTCTTTTGTGGCTGGTGCTTCAGGGACACTTAATCATGAATTTTGTTTTTTATCCCTAAAACTCAATGCCTTTCAAAAAGATTAGGACCTACAGCATGCATCCAGAGAAACAAGCGATGGTTGGAGAAACACAAAATCAATGTTTTGCAATGACTGTCTCAGTTTCTGGATTTTTAATTGTTTCAACAAAAGCATGTGCACAAAGCTAAGTTGTTATTATTATGATTATTCCACTTTATTCACATTATTGCATTTTCTCTCTCTTAGGTTTCTAAAGCCTCTGCAGACCTTATGCATTACTGCAGCGAGCACGCCAAGTACGACCCTCTACTCACGGGCATCCCGGCCTCAGAAAACCCCTTTAAGGATAGGAAGCCCTGCACTATATTGTAGTGGGAAGCACTAATCATGTGCTCTTTGATGCCTCCTTTTTTATAGAGAGAATATTTTACCTTAAAGCATTCATACACTAGTCGCCTTAAAATCAGCTAACCTCTTCATTCTCACTCTTCTTTTATTTTCCTGCCCTCCAGGCTAGAACAGGAGTCTGCACTTGAAACATATTCACTTCTTTCACTTCTGTTCTATTCAAGAAACCGAGACCAAAAACCTCTAAGTAAACAAGTTTTATGGTGCATCGACAAAGCTTGTGACAGGATTTTTTTAACCCCACTATTGATTGCCAGAACTGAGAAACCGTTTTCTGTGATCATGCTATCTGATGTGGTCTAGACCAAACCGTTTTGCAAATAAAGAAGAAGGAAAAAAAATCTCAGTTGGGGAGTACCCAAACAAAGAGCTGTACTCATCAAGGCCAATTCCGTTTTCTTTGATCACCGTGCCCTCTTAATTTCTCAGTTCTGATAAGCAAAGCGCAGCAGTAGCGCTCTGACTCTGTCTCATAACAAAGTTCACTGGAGCTAAAGATCCAGCCTTTCACCTTTCAGAGGAAGTGAGATGAGGCCAGAGGCCTGAAACACTGCTCTACATGCCAAACCCCATCTGTCTTGCAGATGAAATGAAATGTAAATCAAGCATAAAACCATCCAGATACTAGTGCAGAACCTTAACTGCAGAACTAACACTGTTCCATATAGTAATAAATCAAGGCAACTGGACTTGTGGGTGAAGTGGTTTATTCTTTAGCAAAGGTTCAGAGAAAAAATCTCATTTTCTTTAGCGTAATGCAGTCTGTATGCCTACACCATCACAAACTCACCACAGAAGACACGGTTTGCATTCAGTTAAACCACTAACCAGTTTTATAAAGTAGCAGATTATATCCGTATTAGTGCCTTCAGAGTGACACAGGGCCATACCTCCTTGACTCAGATGCTTGTGTGAAGTAACATGGTGAGGAAAAAAGTGATTCCAGTTTCCAGATTAATAGCTATGTGACAAGTTTTTGCCCAGTTCATCGTTACGTCTGTAATACGAGATCAGAAAACACATAAGCAAGTGTGTTCGAAGTTGATCATTTTATACTGTATGATGCGAGTATGCGACATGGGGCGTAATGTATCAAGCCAGAGACAAATAAATTCATATATCTTTCACAGGAGCATACCAAGAAATGTGTATTCATGAAAATCCAGTTAGTTTAGAAAAATCTTCGTATCCTATGAGATCCAGAGTTTCTGTAAATTCATGTGCATTAAATACTAAACAGGACCTCGAGCGATAGACTTCAGATCGCATCATTGATACAAGTTGCTGCAATTTTATACACTGATTATATTGTCAAGTTTAAATATCTTGTTTATTTACAAGTACACTCACAAATTTAATTAAAGTGTCGCGTTAAAATATTTCTTTTCATATTAATTACTAAAAGAAAGGAATCTGAAGAATATCTGTGAATTAACATTCGTAAGATTAGCCATTTAGTTAAGACTAAACTTGTGTGTTGGATTATTTAGCACACTCCATGTTATGATGCACTCTTTCACCATTTAGTCACCATTTTGCTGTTTTTACGTTTTATAGAGATCTATGAAATCACTAAATGTAAATATACTGTGCTGTGAACACACCTGGTACTTTACTGGTGATTGCCATTTATGAACATGCACATGGATGAAGTATGAAGAATAACAACAAGCTACCGAAATCAGGTGGGAAGTTTGGCTTGCAAAAACATTTAGACACAGCTTTACAAAATGATTGCTAAATGAGGCCCTTTAGACACAGACTTGTCCCAGCTGATACATTTTGGGGTAAGGGCAAACTGTGCAAGTTGTGTTTTTGCTCAAACAAATGTTTTAACACCGTCTCCTGTAGCCCTGACATTTTACTACTATTCAAAACGATGTGGATGACCGAAAACCTCCATGTCCATATGCAGTCAAGTTCAGGTGTCAGAACCTGCATTGTGATATTAAAGGTGTTTCTACACTGACTAGTCTGCTCAGTCTAACCAGCTGACTAATCTCTTGCAAATTTAGGGCCGTACTGAATTTCATATTGTGCCGTTCTGTTTTAATGGTAAGCAAGGTTGAAACAAACAGGATTAGAAATAACGTTCCAAATAAAGTAGCTCTCCATTCTCTTAAAGAGTTAACACAAGTCCAGTTGCCTTGTCTTAATGCTACTAGACACTGAAAATGACCCAGATGACCGGTAGCCTTTAGAGTCTTGTTGCTCATTGCCGAGGATCCTGTGGCGTCACTCTGACGTAATTTGTCCTCAAGAGTACCAGCACTCCCTCTTTAACTCCGCGCATGTGAACAATGGAGGGCTTCACACAGGTCAGTGAAAGGTCTCCTCCTCTGTCAGAGCACTAAACCAACTATGCTTTCCTTTCACCATTCCCTTTACACAGTTGCCAAAACCCCACACATCAGCTTTTCCACAGTGCGATGGAAAGCTCTCTTGTTATTTGCATACAGCAAAATTGAGTGCAGTGCTGCAAGAATGAGAAAAAGCATCATTACTGTTCAGTGGTATTTCAGGCCTACATGGATTATATTTCCCAACCCCTGCCAAAAGCATGTTTGATAAGTGAGGAGCATGACCCAAATTCTCCTGCCTACCCAGTTCCTGCCTATGCCTTAGAAAACCTTAGACTTTTGTTGTCGTCCTGTTTATGCTAGATACAGTAGCAATATATATGATTGCAGATCATGGTACAGTAATATATTGTAACCCTTTAATGATTATATGCCTTATTTACATGTAAAAGATGCTTTTGATTGTTTTGATTTCTAATGACGTTATCTTCTTTTGAATCTGTAACGTGTTCGTGCCATCCTGTCATGTTCAGTCTAGCCAGCAGTAGTAATGTCTCTAGCGTCACTGCCAGTGCTTCTCTTATTATCTACGCTGAGCAAACCATAGACGAAGAATTTCTCCAGTGACTGTTATTGTGAATTTGAACATTCCATGTTTACAACTGCGGTTTGGGTGAAAACCCTCCATAATGCCATGCAGTTTTTAATGCGTGTATGTGAGTATATTTTTAAACATAAAAAGAATGCTTAATGTGTATGCTCATCGTATGGCTGGCTGAAAACTAGTGAAGGCCCTAATCAAGTTTTCCTGCTCTTTACTCACCTACACACTCAAGGGTTCCTCTACTGTGAACTAGCAGCCTGCAGTCCTACACACTGTGTATCACCAAGCCTCAGGACAAATGGAGTAAAGCCTATGGCATATGTCAATGAAAAAAAGATTTGTTCAGCACAAGTGCTGACATGGCCAACAAAAAATGAAATGAACAGTTTTCAACACGATGCCAATAATGATTACAAATTCATTTAAAAAAAATGGTTGAATCCGGACTGCACGTATATATATTGTTGAATGTGCATTCTGTAATCACTAAGCAGTCTTGCACTGTCTGTTGAGTAATGATTTATAGTATTTCCCTCAAAAGAGTATTAAATCCTTTTGGCTTCACTGTTGGGAATTCTAAGCATAATGTGTTCGTTCCTGTAGGTGATTTTTGTATGGACCCTTGTGATGACTCGCTCAAGCATTTTGCCTTTCAAAGAGAACAGATTGTTTAAATATGAAGTGCACTCCTTCTCGCCATTTCGTGTGGATCGTTCTTCTCAAAAGAAACTTTGACCTGTGAAAAACACCAGAGCTTGATTGCAAATTCTGATGTTACAAATGTCCTTTTTCCAGTCAAGATTAAATGTAATTTTATTCACAACACTTCTGTCTTCACTTATTTCCCACACGTTTTGCACTCACATTGCATAGGAATATAATTTTACAGTGTTCTCCAGAATTATTGGCCCCCTTTATAAAAATGAGTCACGGTGATTATAAAATGAACATTACACATGAAAATTCTAAATTTCCACTCAAGTTATGATTTGCCGTATACCTTTGTTGTAAGACAATTTTTATAAATGACTAAAACTATTTCTTTATTAATAGTATTTTATAAATTATTATATTTATTATTATAAAATAAGATAATAAAATTATATTATTCTTGTATAGATTATAGATATCATCCACTGGATTATTGATACCCCTAAGGATTATTTTAAATGGACCCAAGAAGTTTATTCTAAAAAATATACACTATTTTTCAGTTGCTCTCAACGCTTTTGTTGACTTTACCCATGTCTGTTTTTTTTCTCTGGGCTATAAATATTGGTTGCACAAATGTAAAATCCCTTTGTCATACTTTTACGATGGGAAAAACCAAAGAACTTTCAACACAAAGGAGACCGAGGCTTGCTGAACTGCACATATCAGGTAATAGGTATAGAAAATACTTAGGCAGTTAAAGAAAATACCCTTAAGCATAATTAGGGCTATAACAGAGTTTCACATGCCTGAAGCACTTGGAAACTTGCCAGGAATAGGACACATGAGCCCAAGCCAATGAGTGTAACGTTACAGAATCTGAAATAAATTGTGGAAATGTTATCAATGTGATGTGCTGAATTTATGTTCAATGAGTGGATCACTTAGGTCCTAACTGTTTCAACTGGTGCTATATAAACTGGATAAAAACAACATGGATAACTGTAAACACACACTAAGTGGGTCAATGAAAAGAAAGAAAGCCTGAGAATGTTTTTCCTAATTGGATGGAATAAAAACAAATTCCAAAATGAGATGAAGACTCGGCATGCTCTCACTGCGGGCCGTTGAGTTACAGCTTGTTAAAGAGCTGGACTTGATGATTTGGTGGATGAGTTTACAAGGAGAAAACTAAGAATGAACCACTGGCCTGAGGCAAGCCTGCCTTCTGCTTGGCACTCAGGCTATTTAAATTGCACAGTGTATGTGTAATGTAGTAATAGCTGCAGGTTTTTTTTGGCTGTTTTTGATTTTTTTTTTTTTAGTTGGTTGGTTTTTTGCACATTTTGGGTTGCAGGTCATGTGGTTAAGGCTCATTGCATTGGCTGCATTGGTTTTGCAACAGAATGGGGAAGGGGTTCCTGTGTAGGTTTCTGCCTAAAATTGAATCATCCTTCCTTGTCTGTAGCATGTGCCTTCTGTTACTCTTTTTTATGGTAGTATCTTACTTGGTATCTTACTCTAGCAGTTAAGGTAGTTTGCCACTGCACAGTCACATAACATTAAAAATCCCATAGAATATTTAGGCTTATACATCATATGTTATATTATAATTAAATCCATATGTTTTGTCTAAGTATTCACATTCTTCAATAATCACTGTAATCATCATCATTTGTAATGATCATCCCTTTGTTACTCCTAGAATCAGGTCAGTCTGTATTTGTTTTGCCCATGGTGAGTGATGAACATAGATTTGTGGCCTAGTTGATCTTTCTGCTTGGAGTACAAGCTCAGTGATAAATCCAGTATGTGGAATACATTCAGTATCTGACCTATTTTTCAGTGTGGGTTCAGTCAGAGTGTCAGAAGGGGACTATTGTCAGACCTTAAAGATGAGCTGGTCAGTGGCACTGCAGTTTAGCCTTTTGTCTGTTGTTATTGACCTGAGACCACTAAAACCATACTCAATAGTACTGAGCTAGGAGTTACATTCCAATGTTTTATGAAGCGGATAAACAAGTCAGTGGGTTTACAAGTATCTAACTGCCTCTTGGACATTTCTGACCGTCATGCTGGCTGAGTTTGACCTGCATCTCTGCCGTTAGACCCCCTTAATAAGTTTGCATTCCTTAAGTCATGGGAATGGCTGATGCGGTGCTTCTAACGAACTTCGCAGCCCACAAAGCAGCCGCTCTCAGTCTCTCTTTCCCTCTCTTTGCTCGCGGCTGCATTCCAATCCTTCTGCAAAGCGCGAATAACTGAACATCAGCTCTGGACAATCGTCAGTGCTCACCAGTGCAGAGATAATGTGAAACATTTTGTGTTCCCATGCGTACAAATGCCTCCACCAGATCTTTCTCATCAATAAAATGGGGCCTTTTTTTAACTGTCTTAAGTAGTGTCTAGTATTAGTGGGGAAAGGTGAAGAAACTAGAAGTTGGAAATGACTAGACATGACTTGGATGACTATAAATCTCTCTCACTTTCTGAATGCATCTTCCTGTCTTAGATGCATTGGTGAATTTCATCACCAATGAAGAGACAGAAAATTTGTCAGAACTCTTAATTCCTCCTAAAAGGAATATTCCTCCACTTTTTGTTTGCCAGGTCAGGTTGAATTGACCAATCGGACCTTTCACCGATTTACAGCTGGCCTTCATGCTCCAAAAGCTAATGGCATTTATCCATGCCAACCACTTCTCTCTCAGCTCCAGCAGGAAGTGCTCGGCCTGCTTTCAGGACTATTTTTAGCTATACCCAGCCTCTATTGGCTTTTGACTCATGCCATTAGTATTTCTTTGTCCCTAAAACACAGCCCCTTATTAGCAACGCCCTGGTGCTAGGTATGCCTGACATACTGTCCCTCTCTCTCTCTCTGAGTTGCTGCTATTTTGGGCTCTGTGAGGACCCTTGTTATCTCCTGTTTTGTGTGAAGACCCCAGAAGCCCAGTGTAGTCAGCCACAGCGCAGCTGCTGTACACACCGGAACAAAGTTCTCCTGCTGTCACAGTGCATTAGTACATCTATTTTTGGTTTAGTTGGAAAGCAAGGGTGTGGGCTGTTTTCTCTGGACTCAATGTCCTTGTTTTACTGTTGCCAAAACAAAGGAGGGTGAATGATGCAGTTCGAGATTACCAACCATACCATTATTATGTGCTTAGAGCGCAAAACATTTTGCTGCTGGTGCATTTTTGTACAAGACAGTGGCAACATGGCAAAACCTGTTGGTGTACACAAAGGAATTGGGAACATTTTGTTTATGATGTTGATGTTAATTGGTTCTTGCAAGAATAGTACAACAGCATAGAAAATGAAAACGTTGTGCAGTTTCGGTTTTAGCAAGCAATGCACATTCCAGGCAGAGAGCCAGCATAAGCCAAAGCATTAAAAAACCGAAACGCAGTATTCTTGCTAGTGAGCCTGGTGATTTCTACAACACTGTGACTCGTAAGTACATTCCTGTCTGTGACTTGTCTGCTTTAAAGCTTCTCCAAGTGTATTTGTCTTTTCCAAGATCATTTATGTTTTAACAAAATAGCTTTAAAATGGAATACTGTTCATTTACAACGTGTAAACATGGTCATCAGGTCAGTGACTTTTTAATTTTTTTTGGGGGGGAAAGCCTTCTCTTAGAAAAGTACAATTTGATTTCCACATTAGGCCAAAATACAGAACAGCTTCGTCCCAAATTTGAAGTGTCTACAACGATCATTTGCTTGTTCAATACTGCATTAGAAAATATAACCAGTTACCAACACATGCCTACTTCCATCACTGCAGACACGTTATAAAGCTTGGTCTATGTATGTTATGTGCAGCGTCATCGTTATTCAAAACCGCTACCTAATGTTAGCTCATGTGCAGGGTGAATGAGGTCACTACAACACGAGTTTGTGCTCTGACCTTTGACATCATTAGGCAATGCCAAAAAGTGTACACTGTTTAGATCTACCAAAAGCTGCCTACGATACGAGCCAGAAACCATGTTGCTCTTTCAATTTATTTAATTATTAACAGTTTTACAAAACTGTACATTGCAACATAAATACAAAATCATTAAATTAACACATTAAACAGACAAAGAGAACAATCACAAAAAAGGTAAAGCTTAACAAAACTCCTCTGTTTTGTAAACCCCTCCCAAAAAAACACCATGTCCCCCATTTAAATAGTTAGAATAGTTAAAGATAATAATTAAACATCATATGTTAAAAGTCCTCTCCATGTTCCAGAACATTCTGTTTTGGAAAATGTGCTTAGTAGCCCATCATTCTGAGTCGTGCTCAGTGCAGTGACTCCGATTTATTCTGGTCATTTGATTTCCGGTACAGTCTTATTAATCCGGAAAGGCAGGAGCTGGTGTTCATTCCATGTCAACATTGCTAACACCCTGCTGAGTCATGCTTCCTGCTCATGCCTCGCTCTCCGGCCTGAAAAAAAAAAATCCCCATGCTCCTGATCAGCATGGCTGGTGGATTAGATTTCCTTGTTCCTTGCATTTTGTCGATTTTCCCTCTCCTGTCATCCTCCTTGTGGCAATGTAAAGACAGTCCTGGGATTCAGCCGAGGCGGTTATACACAAATACGGTGCAGTAGCTTGTGCAATTCGTGATGTGGTCCGTCTGCTTGTTCTCATCGCTCAGGCAGGTTGATGACGGGCACCCACTGATCCAAACAGCGACTGTCTCTGCAGAAATGATTCAGTTTGCTTAAGGCTGGGTCTTTGCATGCAGAAGACTGTGGTTTCTGCAAAAAATACAAATGCAAATTAATCACTTGGGTTTAAACTGGACACTGAAGATACTTTCACAAAAAAAAAAAAAAAAAAAAAAGAAGAAAAAAAAAGTTTTGCATGCATGCCTGCTCAGTAGCACAGACAGTAGCGCTGAAGGACTCTAAGCAGCCTGGACCACACAGAGAGTTTGGCAGCAAGTGATTTAAGTGCTGCTTGCTAACTTAAAAAGAAGCTGTTTTCTCAGAATCCTTTCTAATTTGCAAATCGGTGGTCACTTTACAGAACATTTCTTTCCAGGAAACGCTGTTTGCGCAAACAGCCCGGCAGGAAGTGCTGTGAAGTCAGCCCAAAGCAGCTGCAAAAAGCTCAGTAACTGGAGTCAGATGGCTCTGTAGGGCTGCCAATTTGCTGCAGCCTCAGACTGACTGGAATGCCACATCACACACACTCAAACGAATCAGGCAGCTTTTAACAAGCCGCCTTCAAAGGCAGTGGCTAAAACCTACAACTCTCAGCCCAGTCAGTCCTTGGCGCAATAGATTCACAGCGGCATGGATTTGCAAAGGCGGCTGCCAAGGTCAAACCTGAGTAACCAACATGACATGCATGCGAATCCACAGGCTGCACGGGAGGAAGAAGTGTGAGCAAACCCAAAGAACCAACCATGTAGGAGACAATTGGCTGCTCTTTGCATTTAAATTGCTGCACATGTTTAACCTCCTTTCGATCTCTGAGGAAGGAAATGGCACGTACAGTGACTAAGACGCAGTGCAGGTCCACTGGCTCTCCTCCCATTGGCTTGACACCGTCCAGGATCTCTGCCAGGCGGCTCATGTTGTTCACACGCAAAATGTTGATGTCGTTTTCGCAGCAGAAGGCCTGGATCAGCGTGAAGTGGATCTGAAGGGCGACGTCCTGGACGTCCTCCTCATCTGTAGCCAGGAGACATAAGACCACATTGTCTGGATCTCTGGGGGAGGGGAATGACACAGATGTGAGCATTATACATGCATAAATCATGCACACATGCATTCAGATGGGCTACATGGGGGATGTGGACGTAATGGACTCTCTCAACTTACATGTTGAGTGATTTTGCAGCCTCGTAAACTCCGACTGTGATGCAGCCCTGAGGTAAAGCAGCAGTCAGCACCTCCTCCAGTGCCTTCACCACTGAGTCCATTCTGTGCAAAAGTGCAACAAGACACCTGTTAGCTTATTTCCCCCCTCACTAAATACCTAGTGATAGTGATACCTAAATTGAACAGTAAATCATTACTGTGCACTAAGTATCATGCATGAGTTGTCGAAGGATGACAAAGTACAATATGCTAATGCTAATATCACCACAAATAACTGCTGTTAGGCTGAAGTCTGAGCGCGAGCACATTAACGCTAATTAAAAAGTGTTGAAATAGCATTAAACTGTAATAACGTGGCTTTTTTTTTCCCACTGAAAAAAAATGCGTTGACGTCTTTCCTGCAAGCCTGTGCAAATTACACATCTCTTTTCCAGGAAACACCCAAAGCGTTATGCTGAGGTTAGCTAATCATATCTACAGTGTTCCCTAACCTAGCACGCGAGCGGTACTGCGCACATGCGCCGTTAAAACAAATACCACACGTATTAGATATACGACGTAATACAAACGTACCTTTCCGTGGCGTTATCTCCGCAAAATTCCTCGTAGGTCATATTGCACATCAGGTAAATAATCCGAGGCAAACGCTGCAGATCTCGCTGACAGTAATCCTTGGGTGCTCAGAGAAACACTCACGAGCTTCTCGAACCAGAATATGCCGGGTATGAGAACGCACGAGCAAAGAAAGTCTCTCATACCGCTGTTAATTTGCATATGGACTCCTATTGGCCCGACAGCAGCGTGAGAGAGAACTTCAGTATGTCAGCGGGCCTCTAATTTGCATATGGACTCCTATTGGCCCGACAGCAGCGTGAGAGAGAACTTCAGTATGTCAGAGGGCCTCTAATTTGCATATGGACTCCTATTGGCTCGACAGCAGCGTGAGAGAGAACTTTAGTATGACAGCGGGCCTCTAATTCGCATGCGAACTCCTATTGGCCCAGCTACGGCGAGCAGCGTGTGATCCAGCGATGGCCCGGGCGGCTCTTTTGGGGCCTAATTTGCATACGTAGTCCTTATTGGCCCACTACAACAATAAGGTAGGCAAAGCAATCACTGTATTCTGCGGACTTTGGCTAAATCGCTACTACTTGTAATTAGACTTTCAAATCACCTTATTTTATAATATTAGGATATAATGTGGGGAACCTTGCTGAAATGTAGCCACCCTTGATATTTTAAAATATAGCCTAACAAATATGTTTGAAGCCATACGTCAGATTACTTGCAGTGAAAGTGCATTTGAATAGCACTTACCCCTGTAAAGCTCCAAAGATTTATTATAAACTTACAGCGACACCTTGTGGCCGATTAGAGACGCGCACATGACATGTCTATAAAACATTTTATAATAGCGGTCCATGGGCGACAGCTGCCATGTAGGTCAAACATAAATTCAAGAATCCGTTTATCAGGCACTGGGGAAGCCAGGCATTTCACCTGTAACAAAGCAAATTAATGAATATTTCATTCATTCATTCATTCAATCAATCAATCTATCTATCATTTTCTGTACCCACTTATTCAGTTCAGGGCTTTTAAAAGTTGTTTTAATTGTATTATTGCTCCTGAAAAACCCCAATCCTAGCCCATATATGGGTGATTTAAGGGATATTTACGACCAACAAGAAAGTCAAATGCCTAGGTAGTAGTAGTAGTTGTTAAGTCAGTTAAATCAGCTCGTATGTACACTGAAATGCTTATGGTGAGGTTTTGGTTCATTGCTTACATGTAACGGAGACAGAAAATACGGAACACTACACTAGATCAATACAATAGAATATTGTCAAATATATACAAATTCTGATATATACTCAGCAAAAAAAGAAACGTCCTCTGACTGTCAACTGTTTTTACTTTCAGTAAACTTAATGTGTAAATAT
>JAQQZU010000036.1:10856764-10874357 GCA_030068025.1 Parauchenoglanis punctatus
TGGATTTTTACAACATTATTGTTGAAATACACAGTCCTGAAAAAGGGACGTTTCTTTTTTTGCTGAGTATATATGGATATCAATGGTGTACAACAAAAGACAAAGTACTGCACTGCACCATTAACAACAACAACAACAACAACATCAATAATAATAATAATAATATGATTGATGATGATGATGATGGTTGTTGTTATTATTATTATTATTATTATTATTATTATTATTATTATTATTATTATAGGTCTATGTAGTTTGCCCTTCGTAAAATGGCGGTCGTTTGGCTCCACTGTTCCTCGCGTGTCCGTGGCTGTAAATGGTCCTGAACTGAGAAAGCCTCGCGAGCGCAGTGGTTCCGAGCGACGTGGCGGATCCTCCGAATCCTCATTTGTAAAGCGTATAGGGATGAGCACTCCGCGCGCGCACAGAGCAGGGCAGAGCTTTACGTTTGCTGCATCTGAAGTGTGTCAGCGTGTTTGGGTGTGAGTGCTTTCTGGTGTGAGGAGCTGCACTGCTACTGCAAGTTTGAGAAGCAGAACCGCTGCATTTGTGCCTGACTTATAATCTTAATGACTCTTGGAGAGAGACAGCAGGGTGTGTGTGTTTGTGTATCTGCTGTACTTTGACTCTGTGAACAGGTCCATGGGTCACTGCAGTGTGAGGCTGTGATTTGGAGTCCCATGATGTGGCAATGTATGTTCACTCTCGGAAACACAGAACAGGAACTTCTGCTGAACTGTAAGTGTACACATCTGGCTTTCTCATTTCGTAACATCTGCTTAACTCTGCTCCCACTGCTGTTTGTGGAAGGTATGATGCATTTTTCTTCATTATCACAGTTTATTTTTTAATTTTTACTTCTAGTGAGTGTTTTATCATTCTCTTTTTTCGGAATTAATGAATCACGTTGTGCCAGTAAAAGGTTTTTTTCCCTTAGAGACAGAAAGTTTCTATATTTTTAAACTCAAGTTTTAATTTTCCTCATCATTTCCTGTCTTCCATCTTTCCTATTGTGTTTTGTTTTTCTTCACTGTGTTCCTGATGTGACTCTCACACATTTAATTCAATGCAGCTCCTTCATTTTTGTACTTAAACTGCTGAAATGTGAGGTGTTGATTCAGGACTGCTGCAGTGTTTGACTACAGACAACCATGAGCAGGAAATAAACACCAAAGGTGTTGTTGGTCTTCTGTATGATCAATAAGCATTTGTTATCACACAGAAGCAAAAAACAAAGACACAAACTTGAGGAATATTCTGTTCCATTCTATCCTAATCTACGAAATGGTCGGTCTGGAGATAGCTGAAATTGATGTGATAGGTCAAACATTTTATATGAACAGTATTTATTGCTCCAGATTAAATACGCACCAATATTAGCCAACTTCATCAGCTTAATACATAACTTATTGAATAAGCAAGCAAGCACGCAAAGCAAACAACCCCCCCCCCAAAAAAAAAAACAAATAAGAACAACAACAACAACAATAAACAACCACAAACTGGGGTCGGGTCTGATCGGGTCTGGTCTAGTCTGCCTCGATGCTTGGTTGAATTTATGTCAGGAACTGCATCCAAGTGGTCAGAGAGGAACATCAGATTTCGAATTATGAAATTATTTGGGCTAAATTCTGTCAACTTGCCTGAACCTATTCTCTAAATGCATATTAATTCAGTAAGCCAACGCTTATATTTAGGAAGCTTCTTCAATAATTATTTTCTTCTTTATTTACAGTAAGACACTAGCCATCATTTGTAATAACTGGAGTCCTCCCAAAATGACTGAAATATGATGTAATAAAGTTGTTCTCATAGGAGTGTGTCTCTGTAGTGTGACAGGTTCCTGTGGTTGGCTTTAACACTGAGCTAATAATGGAGCCTAGAGGGCAGGACTGGAATGAACGACGGCCACAGTACCAACGCTCAGATCACAGGGTCAGAGATGAGCAGTACAGGTCTCATCACACAGGAAAACAAGGCCATTACTCTCCTCCAGATGTAAGGGACAGCGAGAGACGATGGTACGCTCCAGATCCACGTTACATGTACTACACGAGTGGTCCTCCTCCTCCTGCAGAGTATAGCACTGCATACAACAGCCAAGCATACACACCTGACCGAGCTCGATCACACTCCAGGTTAGTACACTGATGTGCGCTTATGGTCTGTAATGCCGCCATGTTACTGGGGAGCTTATCTTGCAGCTATTTTTTTAATTATTGCACACTTTATCATAGGTCACTATAGTGATATAGGTGATATATTATATAATCCATCTGTAGCTATACACAATATTTCATCCCACCTTTACACTGTTAATCGGTGTAAAGGGACCGGAACTGACCAGTTACAAATTACTGTAAGATGAGAGTATCTAACTGGTATGATCTGTTTAGGCAGGGATATGATTTTCCTCCCCAGAGCTACTGGGACTACAGGAATGACTACAACTATTACGATCATGGCTACTACAGAGGCCATTATGGATACCCAGGTATTCACATAATCATGCACCAGGTTGGTTCAAGTAAGTTAAATGATTAAACATCAGAGTACCTGCTAAATGCAATTTGCCAAATCCACTCCTGTTAATGCAGCAGGAACAGATGCCAGCAGATGGCCGGTGCAGGGATGGAGGACAGAGGGGCATCAGGAGTGGTCAGGAACCTCATACACACATCAGCACGGGTCAGGCCATATTCCATTAATTTACAATTTTTTTCTATATGTAACAGGGGTGCAAGCATGCAGCAGGGAATCTCTGGGCTGTGCCTTCTGTGCATTCACACTGATTTATTTGGGAGAAGCTCAACTATGAGTCCACATCGACCTAAATTAAGGCCCAGTACAATTCATACTAGCCATATGCAAAACTGAGCAATTACTTAAGGGCTCAAGAGTTGTTTTGTGGCAGTCGTAGAATTTAAATTACAGTTGGTTAATTTCTAGTTAGCTCGGCCTCCATTGCCATCTCTGGTTTATATCTGCCTTATTTAATGGTTACGGACACATTTGATCATTAAAGCAAAATTTGTTTAAAGATTTTACTGAATAATGTAAAATTGGAAAATAATGAGAAGTTCTTGTGGCCATCAACACAGAAACATATCCTGTATATTGAAAACTTTATAAATCACATTTGCATTAAATAAATGAATTGAGAACATATAATAACGCATACTCTTTACTGACCTGTACTGTTGAGGTAGGGTGCCCCAACTCCAAATTAAACCATAGTTCTCTGATTTACTACAAGTTGGGTAAGGCCAAAACTGTAAAATGAGACTTGTCGCTGATCCATTTCTTTAACATAATCATTCAGGTATGAGCTCAGAAGGGACATTGGACAGTATGAGGGTGGTGTTTCTGTTAGAGAAGCCATGGACACCAGCAATGAAGCCGGAGAGGTTAGCCGCATCCTCAATTTCCTACTACTACCATGTCCTGTTTATGCATAATTGTTAACATAATTGTGTGAACTGCTACTGTATATTATTTATTTCTTATGCCTTTAAATGGTTAATTAATAAGTGGTACAAACTGTTTTTGTGCAATGTGAAAACTCAGAATCCCTACTCACTCTGCATCTTGCCTTGTATCGATCGCTCAGCTTAAACAACAGTCTACTATATCTACTGCAGGTGTCTAAATCTGGAGGCCTGGCCAGCTCTAAAACCTCTGGCCTGTCGTCCAGCACCTATGAACTCAGCCAGTACATCAACGGAGAGGAGCAGAGCAATGCTCCACCTCCAGCTCACTCAGGTAGATGTGGGCAGAGTAAACATACATAGAATTAACATCATATCATTATATCTGCCTGTTGATCAACAGAACAGTTACAGTTTTCTGATTATCACAGCACACATAATCATGTACTTTATTATTCAAGATGATTTAGAATACAATCCAAGCACATAGCTGAAGGTTGAGTTTTTTGCTTAAAGGAATTGTCCAATGTTTTTTCAATCAAATTTATATCTTATCTATCCGTAGCAGGTAGAATTACCAAAAACAGCAGCTGCAGGAAAATAACAAAGGACAGTTGTTGAGTCAGTGAACACATTTTTTATGAGAAACCTATATAGTAAGTATTTTTTTTAGCATGTATTTGTAAGTTAAGTTCAGAATATACTGTAATTTATTTTATGAACTCTAATTTATTCTTTCAGATATGGGGCTGCTTTTTTAGAGGGGAGATTTTGTGGTTAATAAACATCAGTCAGTGTCTCAGTTGTACTTGATGGCATATGAAATATTGCCAAACTTTTTTAAAAAACTATCATATTGTTTTGGTGTTGGCAAGTTTGTTACTCATGGGTCAGTATAGCAGCTTCTTGCATCTAAAAAAGGTGACAACTGCCCATAATACATGACATGACTTTCACCTCACAGCAAAAAAGGCCTTTCTGTGTGGAGTTTGCATGTTCTCCTCCAGATGTTCCGGTTTCCTCCCACAGTACAAGGACAAGCGGATTGGGTCAACTGGCTACTCTAAATTGCACATAGATGGGAATGTGAGGGTGAAAGGCTGTCTGTCTGTGTTAACCTTGCGATAGATTGTTCTGTCTCTTGCTTGAAGTCAGCTGTGATTGGCTCGCAATGGATAAGTGCCTTAGAAAATTGATGGATGGATGGATGGATGGGTCAATTCAGCTGAATTGCTTACTACAAACCAACTGCATTAGAGTTCACATGGAAGCTGATTGAGAACACCTCAGATAGTCTTGGACTAGATACTATGCTCTCACCAGCCAAAATGAACCGTACTGAGGGAAAAAAATGCACTTAGGTTTCACTCAATAAGGCTGAATGTGAAAGAGCCAAACTCTCTATTAGTCCTGGAATTTGACCTCAACCTTCTAGTTACGAAAACAAAACCTTAACCACTGTTCTCATTTATCAATAATACTCTAATTGTGCATCTTTATGCTATTAAAACCAGAGGCTGATTCCAAGTCAGTGGTTCCACTGAAGTTCTGTTTTCCTCATGTGGCTTTGAGCTTTGGGCCTGCGGGGCAGTTAGTGAGAGTCACTCCAGCATTGCCATCTCATGGAGAACCTGCTCAGGTGGAGCTCCACAGCATGGAGGTACAAAAGCATGAGTCAGCCATTACCAAAGCATCACTTAATGAGGCTAGGACATTCATATTATATACTAAAATGTGCTGTGTAAGGTGACTTCAGGACCAGGATTGGAAATTGTTGATATAATATATATGATGTGATGTAACAACCTGATGTGTATAGGTTATACTGAGTGACACACATGAGCAGAATGATATGAGAGGCTTTCCTGGACCACTGGCGAGGTAAATCTGCTCTGAATTTACTGCAGTTAAATAGAGAATAGACTGTTATTACTGTAACTGTATTCATTCTGTTGTGTTCTTTACTTTACTGCAATTTTTCAATTAGCCTAGCTGCAGAATCATTCTTCTTACTTTGACTTATTTAAAAAAAAAAAAAAAAAAAAAAACTCAGACAGAAACCCATTGTTTTCACTTAAACATTTTGGTTCTTTAAAGAGATGTTAAAGTGTATTTGTATAAGAGTATTTTAATGATACTCTTCTGTGGGAAATAATTTTAGTAAGCAGATGGGTAAAAGTAAAACAGACAGCAGTTTTGCCACATTCTTTTTAAGAAACAGGGAGATCTGAAAGCTTCATTAAAAATATCTGAAATAGTATTAAACACATGACAGGCAGGTGTTCTTGTATCATAAAACTTAAAAGCCTACCAGAATTCACTGTGCAAATGCAGGTCGTACAGCACCAGACAATAGAGGGCAGGCATGGGTAGGATTGCATACATTTTATTATATTGTATAGAATATGATTTGTTTTTTATCAGAGTAAAAGCAAACGCACTATGCCATTTTCTTTTGTCTAATGAGATTTTTTCCAAGCAATTCATTATTCTGGGTAAAAAAAAAATATGGTCCTTGAAACAAGCTTTGTGACTTTAATTACATTTCCTCACAAAGACTTCTATCCAGTTTCAGCTACAAGACAGTCTTTTACAATAGCATGTATTAACATTGCTGCTTCTATTCTTAGCTTATTAATAGCTAGTATTCTTCACTCTCATCTGCATTATCTGTGTTTCTGTACATTGAGAAGCAGAAATGATTTATCACTTGTTCACAAGTCTCAGATCTGTGATTGGCAGCTTAAAAATGATATATGGAATGTAGTTGAGTGAAATAATAATTTGAAAATTGTAGTCTGCACAATCGCTGAATCAAGCATTCAAACAGGCGTGGCTCTTTATAATCCCAGCAATGCTTTGTTTTATACCAAACATTACTATTACTAACTGTTACAAGCTGTTGGAAAATATTGTAGCACTTATATTTACATTTTGAAATGCGTCTTACTTAAGAAATCATACATTTTCTTTTTGCCTCAGCACAAAAAGATAACTTTTTATTATTATTCTTTCATGTAGGGAGGATCTGCATAAGGTGGATGTCATTAACTTCGCCCTGCAGATGGCCGATGCTTGTCTAAAGAATGAAGCCACACTCAAGGCTTCCTCTGCGTCCCTCCTGTGGCATCTGCTGGTATTGCTGTGTAGACAGAATGGGGTATGTAGGACCTTCTTACTGATAAGATAAACCAGTAGTGTGGAAGTGATAGTTTATCGAAATAAAGGTGTTTGAGGCAGATATGTGATATTTTAGACATACATTCTATCATTTCTTAGAACATTACCCTCATAGCTCCAGTGCAAACCTGAGAAACCAAACATGTTTTGTTTGATTGGTTACATATGTGCAGAAGCCCTAAGAGGCCACGAATTTACACTTTTTTTAAAATTTGGTCTGTTTTCTCACGATAATGAGTTGTCATTAACACAACGAGATCGCAAGATCACAAAACGACATAATTTACCCATAATCATGACGATCTGCATCTCGCTGTCATCATCCAGTACCCATGGAGTCGCTCTGGGTCTTGTAGCTGGTCATCGATGTAGTTCACAAGGGAATCAGGCTCACTTTGATTGCACCTGTGATAAAGCTGTAGTTTTGCTAACTGCCTTTTTAAATGACGCACACTAATGTGAACATTGTAACAGCAAGACGAAGCTCTTTAAGCCTGTGTCAGGCCGTGACTGAGCAGAAATGTAAAGCTCTGATCAATATATTCCTGCTCTTCTGACATTGTTGCACAAAATGATAGTCAATGACTATCAATGTAATGCTTTTGAGGAAACCGAGTTTCTTCGTCTCAAGATCTCAAGAAAATTGTTATCATTGGAAATCAGGGTTTCATTATCATTAGATCTTGAAAGAATTATGTCGTTATCATGAGAAAACTTCTTTATGCCGTGATAATGACAAAAAAAAACATTTGGCATGTCATGTCGTGATAACGACATAAATAACCCGACATCACAAAAAGGCTTAGAATAGGGAAAGGCTTACATTTTTAGCCGTTCCATTCCTTTAAAACTGAGACTATGCATGAATGCTTTTCAGACTTTACACAGCCGGCTCAATTTGTTAATTGTTTTATGAGTTCAGTCAGACTTGTCAGCACAAGAAAACACAACTTACATTGCTGTGGGCCTTTAAGAACAAACTCTACAACTTGTGCGTGCTCAGCCTTGGCTGTTTAGTTGGTGACATTGTGTATATGTTGTGCAGAGAATCGCGGGTTCTGATATTGCAGAACTCCTGCTGCGAGGAAGCCACACTGTAGGAGTGTGTGATGGAGATGGCGAGCAGTCAGACGTGGGTAGTCTCATTGATCTAAATGAAATTCCAAAATCAGAGACGGAGAGCTTCAACACTTCAGATCTTCTAACAGGAAACCCTCTTAGTAATGAAGGGACTTCAGAACAAATCATCCAGAACTACACCAAACTCCTGCTGGCTGGAAGAAAGAAGGTCACTTCTCTTGCTAAATCTTACTGTTGTGGCTTTTTTCCCCTGTACTGTCTGGTCTCATCTGTGTTATAATACAGTGTGTTCAGCCTCGTTCAAAATATTTTTAATTAATTAAATTAATATTTATTTTATTAAAGCATTAATTCTTTTATATATTATTGTAACTATTTGGCCAGCTGTGATTACTGTAATAACCCTCTACCATCCCAGCTAAAGTATTTACTTATTAGTAATACTAATGCTGATGCCAATCTGAGGCTACTGAGGTAATGTTTCCCCACATGCTTGATTAAAAATTGCTTTAAAGTAATTTTTAAGAAATTGTTTTTACAAATGTACATAATATTTTTCTCTTATTTCAAATGTATAAATAGACCACATATGCAATTTACCCAGGCCATGTCTTATCCATATGGGCTATATGCTTATTTTACTTGTTGGCTGCATTATCCTTGTATGTTCATTGCAAAACTAAACATGTCATGTCTGATGTTATGGGAAAAATGGTCATTTTTTTAGCTAAATTATACTTTACAGTGACCGTAGATAAACTGTATTAATGTAATGAAGCATGTCTCATCCTTATAGGAAGCACTGGAGTCAGCCATGCAGAATGGCTTATGGGGTCACGCACTGTTTCTGGCCAGCAAGATGGACAGTAGGGCTTACAACACTGTACTGAGCAGGTGTGTGCCACTGTATGCTTCTGTATATCACAGTTGTCTTAACTTAATACAGCTACTAAACCTGATTATGAGCTGAAATCGGACATAACTCATAAAGCTCTGCTAGATTCCACACATGCATGAACACAGATGGGTGAACTAGATGACATAGTACACTGTGCCAGCGATTGAATCATTTCAAGCATGTGGCCAAGCACGTGGACTTCCTGTGGCCTTCCAGCTGGTACAATCCCACAAACTGTAATTTAGATGCCAGCATTGTTGAAAAATTGAAATGTCCTGTTGCACTTTCCTTACTGATGGTATAGTCCTGCTTATTACCTGTGGACTCTGCTATAATGAGAGTTTGTTTTAGAAAACCCAGTCTCAATCATGTTTCTTGAAATCTGCTTTTTGTAAACAGTTAAATGCAGATGAAGTTAACAAACTATTATGTGTTACAAAAGGGGTGACCTAGAATATGTCTCATGAAAACACTTGTGTGGAGTTGGTGTCCACACTAGGGATGTAACGGAATATGAATATTTATTCGGATTGAACAGAAAATGCAACCTAAAGTAATACGAATGCAGATACGAACAATAGGCAAGGTTTTTTTTTAAGATACTTGCCAGCTTCAGGGACTGGAATTTTGCATGATGAAACAAAAAAGACAGATGAGCATGATGTTTTTACTTTTATGTAGTGCTTTAAAGAACAGCTCATTAAAGCCTGTGGGCATGGTTGCCAAGTTTCTCTAAAATTCCCACCTCAACTACATCTCAAAAACTGAATAAAAGACTTAAATATTTTTTGGTAAACAAGTTAACAGTGATGAACATTTCTGATTTGCTGTTCAATGTGCTGACATTACACCTAGAACCTGGCGGTCTTGGTTGTGGAGCTTAAAAAGAGCACTTTCTTTAACATCATACTAACAGGATCTGCACTAATAGATTTTAGCCTGATGTAGTCACTGCATTAGTGAGCTTCAAAATAAAACCATATTTCTACCATATGTTTGTAAAATCAAAAGAAATATACAATATTTTCATATATTGAACCCTATATATTGCATAGACCAATTGCTGTGCATAGAATTTCATGTCTCTGCTGGACTCTTCCCAAAAGTAATATTATAGCTTATGGTTAATTGCATGTGTATTCCTTCATTCTTAAATGATTGTTTTCCGTCATTATTAAAAGAAAATGAAATTCTTATATAATGTGGGTATGAAATGAAATGTTTTATATGGGGTCTAAAGGACCCCATTCTGACTCACAGCAACACTGCAACTGGATTTATAGTAGATTCTGGTAGCATATCCAGCAAATATTTCAGATTTTTTTTGGAATGTAGCAAAGTTAAAAATGGCCATACGTCTGATAAAATATTATTAGATTAATTCTGTTGTCAACTGTACCCTAAATAACATTTTCTTGATTTGGGAAAGACATCACTGCTTTTAAACATAGTTAGCTTGCTTACTCAGTCACATTATACAGAAGATTAGAAATGTTCTGTACATTGCTGGTTGTTGTTTTCATTTACGAATGAAAAATGACTTCTGTTTCCAGCAGCCCTGTTGTTTCATTGTTTTCCAGAAAGCAGAAACAGGTATTTATATTTTGAGCACTAAACAGATACAGATACATATAATGGCATTGTGTTACACCCCTGGCCCGTACACATCAGGTAAAGGGACTACTCCAAAGCCATGGCTTTTATTTATAGTTGTTCTAGCTTGTGGATATGGTTTCTTCTTGCATGGGTTCTTGCTATTGATGATCGATGTTTTCACCTGCCATATCACTATCCTCACTAACAATTTTAGATCTGCTAGAAAGAAAAAGGCAGGGCATTTAAACACTTAAAAAACCAGACCTAAAATCACATCATATTTGTAAAACTAGTGAGGAAGCTCAAATGCCCCCTCAGTGTGATAGTTCCACATGCATGTTTTAGTATGAGTTGTGTCTTAGTTGTGATGCTACATTTTTTAGGTTGTGTTCACCTTGATGACCGAGGCACTCAGATGTGCAGTGCATAAATTGGCTTACTAAGCAAATTTGAATGTCAGGGAAATCTGTAAAATCTGATTCTGAGCTTTTCTGATGGATGACACAAAATTTTTGCCAAATTCTTGAAAATAAGTGTCTCGAGTTTTCCTTTCTATTTATTATAGTTTGTAATATTCACCTCATATTTACAGATCCTCAGATATTTCCCTCTGACTCTCTTCTATATCTAGGGTGTCCATTTATGTTCATGTTTGTTAAAAGTTTAGTGTTTTTCTTACTCTATTGCACCTACTAAACCTGATCATATGTAACATTGATGAGTTAACTAGATGACACAGTAGCACCATTTGCCAGTCATTAAATCATTTCAAGCATGTGGCCAAGCATGTGGACTTCCTGGGGCCTTCCAGCTGGCACAATACCATAGATTGTAATGTAGAGTCAAGTGTTCTGTCCAGAAAGTCTCACTGCCAAAACGCCTCATCTTCATAATAATCCCATTGGCATGTTTTGGTTAGTGGAGCATCTGGTTTGTAATGGGACATTTTGTGAGCCATTAACACCATAGTGACAGAGGAGATCAAATGTCCTGTGGGTAAATTTGTTTGCTGAGGCATGTGCAAGTCAGATGTGCTGAAGTCTCGATTTCAGTCATCTCCATTTCTGCATGGACGACCGTATCTGCTGCTGAACTGGCTGGAGTGAAATCTGACTCTGCCCCACCGGGTCACTATCCAACAGCATTTGATGGACAGCAGTAAATTGTCACCTCCTATTTTGGGATACTTTTTTACTCAATGCTCCTGAGCTCAGGTTACTTTCTGTGTGTAGTTTTATGCATGTGCTCCCCGTGACCACGTGGGTTTACTAGGGATTATCCTGCTTTCTCCTTGTACTCAAAAGCAGGCCGGTAGATGGAAACATTTAAATTATGCCATACCTTTTATTAGGTTGACTTTTATACTGAATAATATTTATGAACTCGTTCTCATCCTGTTTCTCATGTGATCAAGGATCAGTATATTTCACACAGGGACATGGATGTCATATGAATATGGATGTCAATAAAGTGGGACACAGCAGATCTCCCACTGCAATGGCTCTTAGGCTATGATCTGGTTGTAGTCTCTCAATTATTTCTGAGTTGATATGGATGCAATTTTGGCATCATTGTTAAAATATTAGTCCATGACCGAGTCTTAACCTGTTGGCAGAGGCAATTAGGCTTTGGGCTGAACATCCTGGTACTTAGCAGAATTCATGAATCTTCATAAGACCCTGAACCACATGCTGTAAACTGCCCAAAATCATCACTGACTCACCACCATATTTTGGGGGTTTAGGTGCTTTTCCTTTTGTGCGGTCTTCATTTTTCTCCAAACATGCCAATGGTGTGTAAAGTAAAAATGTTCACCACAGGATTGAATTCCAGTTGTAGTTCCATCCTTATCACTGTGTAGAGGGGCTGTATGGATGTGTGTCCAGTGTCCCATCTGTAAATCTTGAACTGTTCCAGGTTTTTTAATTTTTAATTTTATGGCTCTAATTGTTCTCAGTGATGTTTTGAGTATTTGTTAATATCAATTACCAGACTTGGCAACATTGACTTTATAGGTGTGCACATGTGTATGTGTGTGTGCCTGTGTGTGCCTGTGTGTGCCTGTGTGTGCCTGTGTGTGCCTGTTGACAGGTTTACGGGGAGTCTATCTCCAAGTGATCCATTCCAAACCCTGTTCCAGTTACTTTCTGGGAGGATCCCAGCTGTTGCCATGGTAACATACCATAATGTTTTCTCAATTTTGCTGTACACTAAATCATTTTTTTTCCAACTGTGCTCTTGTATGTATTGGCTCCATCACATTCCTGCTCAAGCCATGCTGATTCAGCTCATATATCTGCTTCTGTATTCTTTCTCCTATCCTCTCCTCTCCTCTCACAGTCCTATAGTAAGGAGAAGTGGGGTGATTGGAGACCTCACCTTGCTGTTATGTTATCAAATGAAACCGGAGATTCTGCTATGCACTCCAAGTCCATTATCAACTTGGGTGACACCCTAGGTACAAAATTACACATTAATTCAGTCCTCACATTTAAAGGGTACTATTTCTCCTCCCAGATCTAATCGTTATTGAACCATAGTCCTATGCAGCCATTTAGAGCATTCCTTCCTCTCACACACACTTAATTCATTAATGAATACTGAAACAAATGCATACAGGCCACCAAGACATTTTTAGAGTTCACTGTTCTAGCACTGACATCATGTTTAGTCAGGTTTCTGTGTTTTTGTGTTAGCGTCCAGAGGCCTGCTGCATGCAGCTCACATCTGCTACCTCACGGCTCACACTCCCTTCGGCTGGTACACAAACAAAGCACAGCACCTGGTGCTATTGAGCAGCAGTCACAGGTAAAGTACCACATTACATACATTAAAGATTACTGTGAATAATGTCACTTGGATAGCCAAAAGATTCAAGCCCCATTCATTATTCAGTGGATAACTTTATTTGGATACTATAAACTTTTTTACTCATGTCGTCTCACGGAGATTTTCTTTGTCACTGTTGCCTCTAGCTTGCTCATTAGAGATCTAAATCAAAATCCATATTCAGATTTTTGCAAAGCTTCATGACAATGTCCATTGTTAAGAGTGCTATATAAATAAAATTGAATTGAACTCTGATTTGTATGTTCCCTTGTAGCTCATTTCCTTTAAAGCTGTTTCTGGTGTGTGTTCAGGAATTTCTTCACAGGAATCGTCACATAGCCTCTTGCATAATAGCACGGAGACAAAATAAAGCGAGGCAAATTTACCTTAAAGTACAATAAAATGTAAGACATAGTACCTGGATCTCCAGGCAAGTATGTTAATGATGATGTTTTCCCTGAGTGGATGTTAACCCTAACCCTAGGTCTTCTCTTTTCCTAACCTAATGTTTGGTATGCTCAGAGTGCAAAGACTTACTAGGGGTCTGTGTCTCCAAACTGTATTGAAATATCTAAACCATGGTTTTATACGTGGCCTAAACTAACAGTATTGGTTAATAAATGTGGTGCAACCTGACAGGTCAGATAAATGTGCAGTGTATTACAGGCCACTTTCAGACATTGCTGATTGGACTTTACATTGTGTTCTTTTATAAGTTGTGTGTGTGATGATTTATGAAGACAAGAAAAACTGATTAATAATAATGAGCTTTGCCCATTTGTTCATGTCAGTCATTGACTGTTGTTGATATTTTGCCATAAACATGAAGGAGCATTATACTGGATATTTTGGTTTTGGGCTACAGTTTTTATTCCGGTAAATAAGTTAGGGATCAAGTAGAATAAAAAATTTTGAAGATGTATTGCTTGTTTCTACCCTCACTCATTATTGTTTACAGCAGGCACATTAGACTTTTTGTAAATGCTTCTTAAAATTTTACACAAAATTTTCTCTTGTTGATATGATAATCCTGCAGTGCTCCCTTTGCTGACTTCTGTCACAATTCAGCCATTCGGTGCACTGAAGTGTTTGAATACTGCCAGAGACTGGGAAACCCGTCCTTCATCATCCCTTCTTTTCTGGTATGTCTGCTCTGTTTAATTTTGCATTATGTACAGTCATGTCCAGAAGTTGTCCTCCACCAATGATTTTGTCAAGTTGGTCAAATTGCTTGACAATTAAATGGTTTTACTATGTCTATAGTAGTTATGTGGCTATACTTTTGTTTAACCAATTTAGGTCACAGACAGTTCAATATCATAAATCATTAGTTAAAAAAACGGTGATGTATCTGTTGGTTATTTCCTATTTGCCTCACTGTTGCTGTGGTGCGTCTTGTTGTGCAGATATACAAGTTCCTGTATGCATGTCGATTGTTGGATTGCGGTCTGTTCTCACAGGCCTTCCATTACTGTGAGCTTGTAGCCAAAGCTCTGCTCACAATACAAGAGCCACACATCATACTGCTACAGGAGGTTATCGAGGTAACACACACTCGTCAACAGAGACACACAGCTATGTGAATGCTGTTTCAGAGAAACACAAGTCCTTAAAGAACAGAACACAACAACAACAAAAGAAGCAGTAGTAGCCATATTGAAGCAAGAGCCACTTTCTTGCTCAGTACATAGTTTGGAATCAATCGACACAAGCATTAGACTCAGATAGGAGGTCTCACCCAAAGTCTGAAGGTGGAATTGTATGCTATAATAGAATTGATTTTAAATGGTGGAGTTCTTATTTGATTTATTTACACCACTATGTGTGGGAGACATTGTGTTTACGGGTTGTCTGTCCACCTACCCATCCACCCGTCCATCCATTCACCTGAGTTCTGGTTAGTGAATGTTCCAAAGCTTCCTAAATGTGTGAAGTATACTTTACAGGTATTTGAGGCATACAAATTTATAACAAGAAGGACTAGACTTGTTGGCCTTGATCACATCCCTGACAATGCCATTGCCATTGAGTTCTATTTATTTTTGTAATTATTTAACTTTTTATGAAATGGTTTATAGTATGTATAAACAGAAGCACCTAACCAAAATGTCTTGATACCATTTTTTTTGTATTTTTATCCAAACTATTATGTAATATATTTTTAAACAAATCACAAGTCAATTCTGTGTAAAGTCTACAGTATCCAAAATACAAGCATACTTTATTCTATGAAACAGCATAATGTAACAATATAAAAGAACATCATTTTGATTCAGGCCTGGATCTGGATATTGCAGCAACATTATTTGGTATAATATGTGTGTGAATTTTCTTTATTTTTTTATGTATTTTCACAGATGGTGGACAGACTTAAATACACTGAAACACAGATCACTGAGACCGGCGCTGATCCAGACTGGCTGTCTCTCCTACGTCAGCGTCTGCAGGACCTGAAGGTAAGCTCATACTCTGTCTGCGCAATCTCAATGACCATAGTTTGCTGGCAACGTGTACTTTATTTACATTAAAACACAATGACATGTTTAGTGGTAGAACATGATACATTTGTTCCAATGAGTGTTGTATCAGTTTTTGAGACATGATCTATAGATTTTTAGGTTGCAGCCTGCTCTGTAGCTACAAGGCTAATGTAGATTTAAAAAATGCAGCAGTTTATTATCAAGTAAACTGCATAAAATATCACTCACTTTCCTTAAAGCATATTAGGTTTGGTAATACCATTGGTACATAAGCAGTTTTATACAGTTGCAGAATAAGTCAGCATTTAAATTATTACATACATATTAGGATATATACAAATCAAAGTCAAACGTTAGGAGTTCAAATCCTAGTATTGCTGACTGTCACAGTTAGGTCTTAGGTCTTTATATAGAACCTTTAGCCCTCAACTACTATCTACCCCAATTTGGAAATGAGAATAAATCAAATTCTGTTCCTTAAACTGCATACTGTGTTATACTTCCTATGTAATAAGTTCAATTACACTGATCAAAGCGCCAACATTTCCGTATTCTTGTAGGCAATTTGAACCAGTCTTCCTGTCAGCTACTTTGTCTCTGTTGTAATTATCTGGATCTATGTCTTATATAGCAGTCCCAATAAAATGTGTATTTGTAGATGGGGAACTCCGCCAGTAATGGTTTGTACCTCTCAGCTCCTGAAGCCACTGCTTGGGCCCAAGAGGAGAACAGGGAGTGTGCAGGTAAATTAGTGTCCCACAGTGTTACCTCAGTGGGCAGATTAACATCATTCACTGTGTTCCCTTTATATCCAGTAGGAGACAGTAGAACACGAGAGACTATTAGTTAGACTATTAGTTTATTGTGCTAGTTATGAAGCTGAGACCAAATGTTTTGAAGCAGCACTAACTTCATAAAAATACAATATACATAAAACATTTTCCCCCAGTGCTAAAGATGCCCAAAGATAATGGGCAGTAACACGTACTATAACTTCGAACAACAGGTTTGACTAAGTGTCTGCGCAGAAGTATACAACAAAGTGATTTTTAGTTAATTTTTTCTTTTTGAAAATTATCTTAAATTGTGCTTTAATTATTAGTTTATTATTATTTTTAAGTGTTTATTTTTGAAACATTTTCTATGTTTTGATTTGAAAGTTGTTCAAGACTGTAATGTAACCCAGTGTATGATTTTATAGATCTTAACCCAGATGAACTTTCCACTGCTGAGATGATCCTCACTTCTCTTACTGAGGACAGTCATAATGGTTCAAGATTGAGAAATATGCATGACTATCGGTCTCAGTCTGCAGCACATCCCCATTTCTCCTACTCCACAGAAGAACAGTCTTATGTCCCAGAAACCCAAGCATGTGCTCCTGAAGAGCAGCTTCCTCAAATCTATGCTCCAGTTCCCATGTATTCCAACCAGCATCTGGTCTCTTCTGAACGTCCACCAATTCATGCTCAGGACGGTATTGATTATTCTGACACATCGTACCATAAGACTGTTTCCAGTCTGGATCCAGGGAGCCACAATAACACAGGTTAGAATGATATTGGAGAGTGTGTGGGCGTGTGGGCGAGTGAGCGAGTGAGTGTTTTAGTGAATGTTGGTGTTGATTAATGTTAGTCTGTGTTATTGACTGATGGTGCTGCTGAATGTCTGTGTCGGTTCATTTTGATGTGTGTAGGTGAATAATGGTAATTGTTGGTCAATATTGGAATATGTTGGTGTTGGTTAATGTTGCTGTTGATGAATGATGATGTTAATGTTAGTGTGTGTTAGTGAATGTAGGTGTGGTCAATGTGTGTGTTGCTAAATGTCTGTGTTGGTTAATGTTGGAGTATGTAGGTAAAAGATGGTGAATGTTGGTGTCGGTGCATGGTGAATGTTGGTGGATATTCATATTTATTGGTGAATATTGGCATTAGTGAATGTTGTTTGGCAGTGAATGGTGGTGATGGTGAATGTAGTGTATATTAATAAATGTTTGTATTAGTGCATGTTATTTGTTGGGGAATATACACTACCGGTCAAAAGTTTGGGGTCACCTTCTAATTCAATTATTTCTTTATTTTTATTACTTTAAAAGAGAC
>JAQQZU010000036.1:10874457-10900931 GCA_030068025.1 Parauchenoglanis punctatus
CAGTATATGCCATACGTGTTGCTTCATAGTTTTGATGTATTCAGTAATGTTTTACAATGTAGAAAGCAAAAAAATAAAGAAAAACCTATGAAAGAGTAGGTGACCCCAAACTTTTGACCGGTAGTGTATGCCTTTGTTAGTAACACATTGATTATATGAGGAGTTCTATTGCATTTTAAGGCTAAATGTAATGCCTGCATACATATATGTCTTTGTTAACTGTCTATAAATGTTTTTTGTTTTCCTAGATGGTGATTTCTCCATTGGTAAAGACATGGTAAGAAAATAGATTTTGTTAATTTCTCAAATTTCCCTTTTACAAGACAAACAAAACCATTATCATTCAGTTTACTAATCAGTGCAAGGGAGTATTTGTCATGGAATCTAAAACTAAGGATAGTGCATTTGTTGCTTGTTTCTTACTATATATGATTTTATCTCTGTATTCAAGATGGGTGCTCCTAAAAATGGAAGTGCTCTTGGTAGTGCTGACCTGGGCATGACACCCCCTACCAAGGCTAATACAAATGAAACCACCAGTCAAAAAACAGAAAAGGTCAGTGTGTTAAGTATTTTAAATATTAATAATAAATATTAAATATTTTAAAATCCTGTTGAAGTGTTAGTGCAGGGTCTTCCAATGTTTTTTTTTTGGTTTTTCAACAGGAACCAAAGTCAGGGTGGTTTAGCGGATGGTTTAAGTCAAAGCCTAAAGAAACTCTAGAGGACCAATATGAACAACCCAAACCTGCTCTCATGGTGATTATACTACTACTATTACTACTATTGCTCCAGATATTACGAGTGAGCACCAAAGCTTTGGTTAATTTCAAGACAATGAGTGACAGTCTATTTCTTTTATTTTAATATTTTTACTTTAGCTTGAAAATAATGCGAAGAGAATCACATATTAAGTTTAATAGTGTAATTGTACAGTTTATACATTATTATGCACTTTCTCTTGTCCTGTTCATGTTAGATGTCTTTGCATTGGGTGTATGTGAAAGTACAGTATATGGCCAAAAGTATGTGGACACCTGACCATTTCATCCATATCAGGGTTTCCCCAAATGGTTGCCACAAAGTTGAAAGCACAGAATTGTGTGGAATGTCTCTCTCTCTTTCTCTCTCAAGTAGATCATATGCTAGGTTTTGACATATTTGCCAATTGTTCAAAGTCACAAAAATTTGTTTTAGGAGTCAACACCCATTCCTACCTTCCCTACTCCACCAAAGGTCTCTTCCACCATGCTGCCGTCACAGACCCAAGCTGCTGGCATCAATCCATTTTCTAGGAGAGCTGGTGAGTTCTCTGTGTGTGTGTGTGTGTGTGTGTGTGTGTGTGTGTGTGTGTGTGTGTGTGTGTGTGCGCGCATCTGCAAAGCTCTCAGAGCTCTATGATCCTAATGTCTCCCTTTTGAGCCTGCCTTTTTTTCTATAATTATAATATCATCATCATCTTCTTCTTCTGTCTAGGAGAGAATGAGTTTCTTTTTTCAGTCCTAACACTTCTACATTCAATTTTCTTAGAGTCAAAACTCCTGAGTGAAGCTGCTCTGGGATATATCTACAGTGAAACTATTCATAACATGAAATCAAAACCAATCATACATCACGATCAGAATTCAAAACATCAATACATAATATCTAGATAGCAAAACATGGTCACAGGTCAAAAGTCTGAAAATGTCAAGGTCAGCATTGCAAGCTATTTGCAGAATAACATTTCATAAAATGGATTGTACTTTGTTCTTTCTCCATTGTGCAGATTAATCTCAAGGCTGCTAGTTCGCACATAAAATATAAGGCTGTGTCCCAAACTACATAATGCACCTTAAGTACTATGGATAAATAGCAATGACATCAATGTTGTACTGATGTTATAGTAGTATTGCAGCTTGGGATATAGCCCATGTATTTGCTTTTATGATTGCTCAGTGTTAATGAGTGTTATGAGAATTAAATAACATTATTGTGCACATCAGTGTAAGTCACAGTTACTGCGTGCAATGTGGAAAAAGCAGTTTCAGCCTGTGCATTGCCAACCTTCTGCAGTGTAACAGTTATCATTCTACAGTATCATAAACAGCACATATTCTACAGAATGAACCAGTAACCAGTGTTATCTCTATAGCATATGTATAAGTTTTAGTTGAAAAGAGTTGCTGTGCTGAAATCTCAGAGTGCTGGGTGCCTCAGACCTTGGGATGATTGCAGAGGCTTTTCCAGAGACATGTCTCGTCTTTGATCCATATACTGTAAATAATTTTTGCTTTTAGTTCTTCGTATGTTGTTTGCAAAATGCCATGTTTCACGTTTTGCAGTGTCATGCCATGATAATACTTTGCCTGACTTAGATACTAGTGTCCTGGAATCAAAAAGGATTTTATGTTGATAAACCTATAGGGCTCAGAAAAAAAGAGATCCTTAGGTGAATAGTAGTGTTCTCATTGTGACTAGAATTGTTTTCTTTTAGGTCAAAAGCCTGGTGCTGCTGTGGGCCAGGCTCACTAATGCAGCTCTGCACATGGGGCTGTTCTCTTCATGAGAGGCTTCCAGGTGGTGTCAACCTGCTGAGTCTGGATCACAACATGTCAGGATTCAACACCAAACAGAAACCCAAAGGACCACCAAAGGAACCAGAAATAATGGCTATCACCCAAAATTTTTGTGAGGGACACAAATTAATTTGTGCCATTTGAGATGCTGCATTAGTGCTTTTGAGGCGTAAGGGTTTAGACTTTTTCCTGTTTTTCAGTGAAGAAATGGAACAGTTGAGAGCTGGAGTTGCTGGTGATGATAGCAGTAGGACCCTTTAAAGGGGGAACCATTGAATGACTGTGGTGTTGGACGAGGCTTGAAATATCCCATTAACTTTGGTTTCATCATATGAGCTCCTTTTTATGATTATGCAGCAGATTTCAGAAATGCACAAAATCGGGCAACAAATGCATAATTCAAGTTCCAGGTTTATGATGCAAAAAAGTCATACTCTTTATAATAGCTGTTTCATTAATTTTTCAGGATTTGGTGCTAAAAAGGGAACAAAATGCAATGTGATCACATTTCAAGCATTTTATATATGAAAATATTTATAATCTGACTTTCACATTAATTGTAATTTTTGAAGCTATGATGCAATTGGCACACTTTTGAATCAACTGATCAAATATTTAATTTCTCTAGAAGAGGACAAGTGCCAGATGGTGAATTTAAAATGGTTCAACAGTATCTTTATAGAATCTTTAATTTTTTAAATCCAAGATTTACCAAAAATGAATGGAAGTTAATTGAATGCTTCTGTTAATTCTGAACACATGTCCTGGTCCTGGCAGGCGTAAGTTGGGATTTAGGAAGTGTGAAAGTCTTACGTCCTTTATGGATGCCTTAATGGTTAATAATTAGTTTTGTCATTAAAACAGGTTTATGATATCAGTGTTCACTCTGTAAGGGTTTCTTTTCAATAATTACTGTAAAAATAAGCATAGTTTTTGGTTTTCTAGGTTGTGAGGTTTAGGATCATATTCTGTGAAAATACCCTTTCTGGCAAAAATACATTGAGTAAAAACTCTTACTGACAAAATGTATACAGTTTGCTTTAATGATCAAATGTACACACAGCATTTAATAAATGCTGTAACTGAAGAAATACATTTAACAATTCTGAAATTAATTCACTATAAAGCAATATAAAAATATATACATCATAATTATTGTCACTATTATGCCACCTCTACAAAACCACATTATAATTAGTTTGATTGTCAGCTGTTCAGTTTACGGCAATATCAACGTTTTGTAAATAATGTTTTGTGAGCATGTTGACTAAGCCTATCAAAATAATTGTTTATTAAATGTATCTACTTACTATTTGTATCAGAATATCTTGGATTTGTAAATTTATTCTCTGTATTTCTTTTTTATAATGTATGGGTTGAACAGTTGATGTACTGTTACAGAAATTCATAGCATTTTCTCTTGCACTAAGACAATTAAAATGTCACACAGTATCACCATTTGGCCTTGGAAAATGGGAGTAAATAAAAAGAAAGGACCGCATGTTATGTTCCTTATTATGGTACTATATTGGGAGAACCAACTTGAGACTGACTGTGAGCATAATTTACATGTGTCAGGGAATTTTCCAATTAGGACAACAGACTTCCACAAGCTGGATGATGGCTCCTTTTACCATGAGTCTGCACAGCGGGATTCAGATGGGGCCAAGTGTCAGATAGAGATGAAAATACACTGTCAACCGAAAGGACTTTTTTCACTCCGCTTTATGTTACACAATTAAACACAATTAAAAAGTAAATCCACTGAATATTTTTATTTATGTGTATTTCAGTACTGAAAGAATACAGATAATGTCACTTCTGTGAAAGCTTTAAATGCCAGGAGGATTCAATTGCCTTCTAAGTTTGTAATATGCACCTTCTTGATTTTGTTTTTGACACTGAAGGTAAATATAATAAGACACATGAAACACGAATTTCTCGTTTCGCTTCTGACAGATAGTGTAGATAGCATTCATAAATCCATTGGTAAGTATTTGCATTACTCATATTGTTATGAGTAAATAACAGTGTCAAGGTCTTTAAAAAACTATGAAGAAAACCCACAATTGATGATCGTAACATTCTTGATCTGTTATCATTATACAAAGTTCCTGTCATATTTTGTACTTGGTTCAGGTTTCATTTTAAGACCACTGAAATAGGAAAGGCAAGTAACAAAACAAACAAACAAAAACCCCAAAAAACAGTGCAACCAAAGCCTTATCCAAATAATGAGAAATGCTTTTGATGAAAGTCTTTCTGGTATTTCTTTTTGATACATTTTCTTCTTTTTTATAATAGAATACTGGGTTTCAACCTTTCAGAGAGATAACAGAAATATCTTTAAAATTACCTGTCTGTATTTCCCGTTAGTGAAAAAGGCATGATGGCAAGATTAGGTCAAGCTGAAGCACTCATGTAAACATGTCAGTGAGGCATTAACAACAGTGTAGCATACATTACTCTTGCAATTTTATGCCCTTAAGCCATTCCAAACTGTGATCAAAAATTTTAAGAAGTTATCCTGATGGCTTACAATTACAGTGGTTTGATACAGGCTTAAATTAGCTTTGTGCTAATAGTAGTACAGAGACATGTGTGCTCAGTTGGCAGAGGCTTCCATGGGAGCATGGATCAGAATGGGTATCAGTCAACAGGAGAAGGATTTACTGTCATCATGGAGGAGGGGACAAAATTGAAAGAATCTATATTTTGAAACCATTAGACAGGGAAAAATAACATGACAAAAAAAATTAAGTAAGAAATTGCCTGCACGTCAGAACGAATCAAACAAAAACTAACTTTAAACTAACTAAAAACTTTGTCTCTAACAAAAAAGGATAAAATATTAAACTGGATGCAGCCATTAGGCTACATGTGTGCTCTGAGAGGTGACAAAGGCAAACAAACTGTATCTTATTTATATCCATTAACATGTAAAAGACATAATACATAAAACAGATACAAAAATGATTTCTAAGCAAATCAACAAAACAAAATGGAATAAATATTAAAAGCCACTTGTAAATTGTGCCATATAATTTAACCCTGTTTGTATAGGTTATAATGATATGGTAATAATGATGCACAGAAAAGTCACTAAAATGCAACAGCATTAAAAATACAAGTGTTGGTCTTTTCACAGAATGGGCAGCTGTAGGGCTGCTAGCCCATGTGCCGCTTGTAAGCACAGAGTGCACAGATAATTTTTCCCCTTGGCCCCTGGCCATGGATGGCTGAGGTTTCAATGGGATATGAACATGCAGTCTCTCGAAAAGAGGGTGACCACTTTTCCATTGCACCACCGTTCCAGTGGCCATTAACATTATCGCAGTACTGGAAGAGGCTCCATTTCTCTCACTATTGTTTATATTTATAATCAATAAAGAAATAACATAGTAGGTATTTTAAAATTATTGCTGCAGTTGTATTGCTAAAATTTGATAGAATATTGCTAAGTAGTAAACTTAACACATGCACTAAACTGGTTGCTGAAGGACCTGCTGCAGTCGTCGGGTCGCATGTGTGCGCTGGTGCCGTAGCAGGCGTGAGGGCATGGCGAAAGCCACACCGCACTCAGCACACATATGTGGACGGAAACCCGTGTGCATGCTCAGGTGCTCAGTCAGGTTTGAGGACTTAGTGAAGGCTTTTGTGCAGATGGGGCAGACATATGGCCGCAAGCCACTGTGGGTTTTCTGGTGCTCAGCCAGGCGGGAAGGAAGAGCAAAGGTTTTGCCACAGTCCGGACAGATGAAAGGCCGCTCACCCAGGTGTGTACGCTCATGCCGTAGAAGTGCCAAAGGCTTGTTGAAGCTCTTGCCACAAGCATGACACAGGAACGGCTTATCATTAGTGTGCACATTGCGCTCATGCTTGCGCAGGTCTGATGAGCGCACAAATTCCTTGCCGCACTCTGTGCACATGTATGGCTTCTCGCCAGTATGTGTGCGGATGTGCTTGCGGTGGTCAGAGGACCAGGTGTAGGTCTTGTCGCAGAATGGGCAGCTATAGGGCCGCTCACCTGTGTGTAGCCGCTTGTGCTGCTGCAGGGTGCCCTGATGTGCGTAGGCTTTACCGCACAAATCGCACACGTGTGGCTTCAGCCCGCTGTGTGTCTCCATGTGGCTTAGTAGGTTGCTGGACTTCTTAAAGGCCCAGCTGCAGTAAGGGCACTTGTAAGGACGGTTTTCTGTGTCTCCCTCCATGCATCGCTTCTTCATAGATCCAAAAACATAAAGTGGCTTGGCTGTTTGTTTTGGTTGTGAATTTGGCTCATGTTCCCTGGATGACTTGTTATCTACTGTGGCTTCCTGTCGCATTTCTAGAGCTGGTGCCAATTCAAACTCGGTCCAGTCTTCCTCAAGTTTCACCCTCAGGCTGGCAAAGCTGGACACTTCTTCAGGCTCAGATCCAACCTTCTGGATCTCACTAACATTTTTACACTCATTCATTTCCTGCTGTGCATCACAGCACACTGGATTCATCTCACTGGCACAGCCAGAAGAAGACAGTGATTCTTTTGCATTGGTGAGGAGTTCACTCTCTATGGGTATATACTGTATCTTATTAATGAAGGTCTTTCTGATGCTTCTTTTTGACATGTAGGCTTTATTATTGAAGATGTCTGGCTTGTTAGAATTTTCTGCCATTTTTATTTTTGGTTAGCACTGGTCTTGCAACTCCCAGACAATTATCCCATAAATGTGTGACCAGACTGTTGGGAAATAAAATGAATGTACAATTAAATAACCACATCCTCTCCTTATCTTATATAGAAGCTTACCTTAAATAATATAACTCTTACTCTGTTGGTTTTGTATTACAAACACCCATTTAGCTTGTTTTATAGTCTTCTGTTCGGTCTATGTGACTGTTGCTTACTGGGCCTTATAAAGCAATTAATACAGTTGTGAAGTATCTAATATTTAGCTTTACAGTCATTTCACTCATGTTGACCACAAAGGCACCATGTGGACCTACAGAGATCACATGATATTCAAAAACATTATTTTTAGTGATTTGAGTCATTAATTCAGTACACTTCAAACAAGTGGCAGTGTTAGCTCAGTGGTTAAGACGTTGGCCTAGTGATCGGACGGTTGTGAGTTCAAATCCCAGCACTTGAACAAGGCCTTTAACCCTCAACTGCTCAGTTGTATAAATGAGATATATGTAAGTCGCTCTGGATAAGGGTGTCTGCCAAATGTTGTAAGTGGAATCTTTTACTTAACTGAATCATTTAGATTTGAGACACATCTGATAGCACACATTTAGTATTTAAATTAATATTTTCAGTTCCCTAACTGTAAGTTCATGTAAATAATCACATAAGTATCAATAATTTAAGGACAATTTAAGAATTCTATATTTAATGTATTTATTATTATTTTCTTTATTTTATTATTATATATTTTACATACTTCAATATGTATTATTCTCTAATTTAAGATTTGTTCAAAAATTGGTCATTCACAATACACTTTACTATGTCTTACACAGTGTTTGAGATTTCCTAAAGAAATCTGGTCAGATCAAAACACTGACACTGTGAGACTTTACAATACAATAAGGTATTTGTTCTTGCATTGACTTCATAGTGCGACTCTCTAAGCATTTGCTTAAAGGAGTGAACTTATTTAGATTTATTGAAGTTTATGATCAACTGACAAACTTTTGGTTTAATTGCTACTTGTATTTTATATTCATTTTTTTCATTGCTTCAGCCATTTAAAAGCACACAAATAAAATCTAGAAAACTGAGCTGATGACAAGCTATCTGTGTAAAACATGTCTTGGGCTCAGTGACAGTGGGATGCCATCCAGAACCTGTTATTAATTGCCATCGTTACATTTTATTACTTCTACATAAATCACAAGCCTGTGCACTGCGTATATGTTCTTTAAAACCTTGTTTACAGCTAGTAAAAGTTGGAATAGGCACTTGTTTGACTTTGACTTCTTTGATATATATATATTTTATGCACATTGTTCAGATATTACTTATCATATCACTTATCAAATCTTCAGACTCCCAAGATACTGTCAATTTATTTTAAATAAATAAATCACTAAAAAAGCACATTATTCCATGAGCGACAATAGAGAATGAATAAATGCATCTTGAAAGTTTAAGATAAATGACATTGAAGGTAAACACTGGAAGAAAGCCAGAGGAATTTTATATTACTAAATAAAATAACACCTGATCAAATCTCCACTGTCAGTGTGATCTTAGATATGTTATAGCATATTTCCCAAGCAATTACTTTGACAAGAACAGGACATCTGCATATATCTGAGTTTCTTACCTTCAGGCTACACGTCTGCTGAGGTTGATTTTACTGGTGCATTTTCAACCAGCAGGAAGGATTATATATGTGCACGTCCCCCATTTTTCTCGATTCATGCGTCACACATGTGGTTCATTTCAAAGAAGTCAGCCATCATAACTTCATTACTTAATTAGACATCCGTTAGATGTAAATTGCCCTGGTTCTTTAGCATCAATGCTTTACATTCCAAATAGATACCATTAGTGTGTAAATGCTGCACTTAATTGATTTACCCAGTGAAGTACATAAGTGACAAGAATAACATATGCTGATACGGTATGTTAGTAATAACCCGATAGCTCCCAGGCGGAGCAACATATAGACTGCAAGTATTGACCGATTGTGAGTAGCAGAGGAAATCCGAGAAGGGCAGAGATAAAGCTGAGCTATGGCAACTCATACACCTGTTGACATGTACAAGTGTAGCTCATGGATTAGACCTACAACAGAGTCACAGCAGAGGTCCATACGCAGTCCTGGTAGGCTGGAGTTCAGCACAGTTTAGAAATTTCCTTACACAAAGACATCTGATCAAACTCTACAGGTAATTATCAGGGTCAGCAGTGAACTCACCAGCACGTCCTGGACTCCTGCCTGCCAGGTCCACAGTTTGCCTGTGCAACTGGTCTACTTTTAACTTGCTGCCATGGGATGATCTTTTTATTTGTGGGTTAGAGTTTGGGGGATTTGCATACATTAAATCAATTATATCCAAGTTTTGCAGGCCAAACAGGTAAGATGGAGTGTTTTTGGAATCGGTGTATAAATTGTCTATTATGTATCTTCAAAGGCTTGCATATATAACCTCCTTGAACTTTTCAGCAGTTTGGGAGCTATGGAATTTTTCTTTGGGCATTCCAGATACAAGCAGGTTTAAATGGACATAACAGGACAGATTAATTGCACACAGGTTGACTTAGAGTTTTCACCACAAATTTGAGCAATTACAGATGACTTGACTTAATGACTCAACACACATTCATTAAATGTCTAACTGGTTGTGAATAAGCTAACCTTTTGAGACTTTTTTTTACACAATCCAATTTGTGACAGTCTGCAATAGTACAAAACAATAGTAGTGCAGACATCAGCCTTCAAAGAGTAGCGTTTTTTTAATGGTAAATTTAAGGTCATGCCCCTTTTTTAAAGCCTCTATACATCAGAAACGAATGCCGATACAAACCTTAAATATTTACTGGGAATAGTTTCATTATTTCCATAAAGTATGAAGCTAATCTGTGATGGTCAGTCAGGACACTTCCAACAATTTCACACAGACTAACCCATCTGAACTTTGAAAGACTTCCAAAGCATCCATCATCCCATTTTTACTGTAGAAAGAAAAACATGTGATGCCCTTGGTATTATAAAGCTAGTATTTTTTTTTTTTTTTTTTGGTCCCCAGAAACTTTTAAAACAGATATATCCATGTCTGAGAAAGGATTACTGTAGTGTTACTGTTACTCCTAATTTTGCACCAGAGGGCAGCACTGCCTTCAATCATAGGCAATCACCTGATACACGTGGTCAAGCCTAGTGCAGACACATGGATTACAAAAAGCATGGTCTACTTACTGAACTCCTGCATTTACGAGTGAAGTGGGCTGAAACTGGTAAACCTCTAACTTATAATGAGACTTATGAGAACAGCGGGATGTTGCCTGGCAATATTTACAACATGGATATGTATTTTAATTAGATGTTTCTACTGTTCTTCTGTACATTGCAATTGTGATTATTTCCATATTTAATGTAAAAATTAAATAAAAATAAAAATAAAAATAGAAGACATTGAATTCTGTTTGAGGATTCTCATATTCTTGATGGCCAGCATTATATTATATTGTGTGACAAGATCAAGTACACTAGTGATTATGAGTTTTATAGTGAGTATGATGACTTGCAATTTAAGCATTTGAATTTAGGCTGTTGAAATTATAGACATTTGTTCATGTCATAAAAAGAAAATTTAAAATAAGGTGTAAACCAATATTTTTTGATAGAAATTGATTAGATTCCATTTGACATGTTAGGTTTTTGGAACTATTACTCAGCTTTGTTCCTGTTTTGTCCAAAGAGGAATGTTATTAAAACATTTTATACTAATATTCCGTGATAATTGTATGTTTTTTATTATTGTTGTTTTATTAATGTTATTATTGATTTTAATCATACTTACTGAATCCTGGTCTGGATCCATCACGACACTGGTCAGGATAAAGCACTTACTAAATATGCCAGAATTAAGGAATGTCAGTATATCCCCTTTCTGTCCTCAAATAATCTTTATATAAATATGATATCCAATGATTAATTGCACATTTTGTTATGAAATACAAAAGTCAATATCCTATTGATAAAACCACAAATCTGACGTAGTGTTAATAGTATAATTCTTGAATAAGATATCGCGATATTGGAGCAAAAAAGTTTCTCAAGTTGAGGGAATTGTCCATTTAATGAAATGAGATGAACGCTAGCGGCCATGTTTAAATGCCTGGTGAACACGTGTGCAGCAGCATTATTTTACTAAATGGCCACTAGATGGCGCAACAGGGTAATTAACAATGAACCAGGTTTCTTTAGAATGGCAGCCTTAAGTGCGCTGATATCGTGCGAGACTGGCACGGAGAGCCGCCATTTTGGTGAGATGCTTCAACGTGATTGTAGACTACTGCACGACGGCAGAATTGTCAGGATTTTTTAAGTTCCTCTGCATATATGTCTTGAAATCGAGCTGAACAGATCTACCGTAGGCCAAATGATGAGATTTCAAATAAATTATTTATATATCTGTAAAAGTTCAGCTATTTCTGCATTTGGCGTTACGGTGAATCATCTCAACAAAATGGCGTTCTAATTTGCACGCTAAAAGGTCACGTGTTGCCATTCCAGTAATTCATGGCTCTAAACGTGGCTAAGAATCGAGACTACTTTCAAGGGCAGAGGCAATTTGATTGACATTAAAAATGACCAACCACAAACTACCCCCTGAGTGTCCCCTAAAGTATTTTTTCCATCTTCCCATCTGTATTTTACATCTTAATACGATGCTTTTATGACTGCTTAAAAATAGATCAAGCTCTATTTATCTGCAACGTACTTTAAAGTAACACAGCTGACAATTGCATGTGAGTGTTTTTAGTCTGGGATAAATATGGTGCAGCATCTGCAGCATGAGCCACTAAAAAAGTTTTTCCCGTTTTTCTAGGAGACTGAGTTTTGGAAAATTGTATTGAAGTTAAGGAAAGCAATAACTTTCTGTTGTTTGCAATTGTAATTGTTTGTTGACAATTTATATTGTAACGTATTGGTGCTCTTAAGTATACTTTTAATAATCCAGCAAAATTATAAAAATGTAGAATATATTCATTGGGTAGAATATAACTTACGAAATAGGTGATTGTAATAACCCATAAAAACTAATTAATTAATTCTCCCTCTCTCGCTCTCTCTCTGTGTGTGTGTGTGTTTGTGTGTGTGTGTGTGTGTGTGTGTGTGTGTGTGTTAATGAGAACATTCTGTTCATGTTCCCAGCCGCAGTTGGATGTTTTGACTGGAACCACCATGTGGCAAAAAGTATGTAAATAACCTGAAGTACCACTTCTGTCCCATAGGGGTCTCTGTTTCCTCCTGTGTCTTTACGCAAAGGTCTGGCTGCCTGGTTGCTTTTAGAATCAGAGCTAAATGGTGACTTATGGTGACGTGGAGTTCTCAACAGAGACTACCACTACTTCTGAACCCTAAAAGTGAGCCCCTATTTACTGTGCAAACAATGAAATTCTAATCCTATTAATGACAAGGGCTCTAAAGTAATGGCACTGTTATGTATTTAATAAACATTTTGTTCACTCAAGAAATCAAAACCCTCAGCCATACAATTTAATACAATACATACAATACATACATACAATTTAAACTTTGACAAACCTTATGTGTAAACACTAAATACCTATTTAATTAATGAAACAGGACACTCTAACTGAATATTTTTAGGCTTCAAAGAAAGATATTGCTTGAATTAGTGCCAGGACTCAAGAACTGTTTTTTGTATTCCAGGTTGTGCCAGCCTCACCCATGGGCTGATATCTAGTAAACAGGTTCTGATCCAGGACAATACACACACAACCTTGCTACCTAAATGTCCTCTCTGACATTTGGCTGATGTAATAAAGGATCATGATTGGCAGTGCAAACATTGATCAGCCATAACATTAAAACCACCTGCCTAATATTGAGTATGTCCCTCTTGTGCTGCCAAAACAGCTTTTCTGAACAATTTTTGCATGAGACAGGGCACACTATCATGCTGAAATAGGCCACTATAATTATGGAATACCACAGCCATGAAGGGGTGTACTTGATCTGCAACAATTCTTAGGTAGGTGGTAAGTGTCAAAGTAACATCCACGTTAATGCCAGGACCCAAGGTTTCCAAGCAGATCATTGCCCAGAGCATCACACTGCCTCTGCTGGCTTGCCTTTTTCCCATAGTGCATCTGTTCACCAGGTACGTGACTAGGCATGTAGCGATTCACCCAATTCATGCTAGATACTACATGCATGAATACATACATACATACAAGTGCATTTTATTGCATTTTTAGTATTTATTGAAACAACTATTGTACAAGTACACATCTCTATTACTTGAGACAAAGTATAGATACTCCTGGTCAAATGTTACTCCAATACAAGTGAAAGTTGTTCAGTCACATTTTTACTTGAATTAAAGTACTGGAGTACTTGCTTTTAAAAATACCAAAAGTACTTTGTAATGTTTTCTTTTTAATGCCAACACAGTGTTTTATTGTTTACTTTTGACATGATTAAAACATATATGCCTGAAAGGACTTTAGTGAGTAAAGTTTATTCAAGATTTCCACTACCCAGCTATTCGTATGCATCAGCAGTGGATTCAAACAACTGTTAAAAAAGATGCAGCGATGAACACATGCTTTAAAGCTTTAAAGTAACAAGTAACGGGAACATTTAAAAATAAATGTAGTGGGTCAAAAGTATACAGTATTTGTCTTTCAAACATACTAGAGCAGAAGTCATGAATTAAAAAAAAAAATACTCAAGTAAAGTATAGAAACTCCTCCCTTGATTAATCAGCAAGTCATACATTTCTAAACATTTCTTGTCCATTTATGGGTAAGGTCACCTTTATTCATTTCCAGTGCCTGCTGTACACTGGACTGCAGTGACAGTAACATAGTTAAACACCACCCAAGGCCTAACTGTGTGTTAACTTTCACAGCACCTGTGCCTGAGGGATTTTGGACTGGTGTTACACATATAATGTGTCCGGCTCAGACCAGATTCCACTGACTTACACAGGAAGACTGGGGAATGGTGATTCCCAGGAGGATTTATTGGTTCCTAGTAGTACTTGTCCATTTCACATGATGATAATTTAGAAGGAATGTTAATGTTGCTAATAGCAATTAGAAGCTAATATGTGGTTACTGTGTTAGTTGTATAATGCTGGATATTTTGTCAGATATTCATTTTTAGTGATTTACACTCGTGCATTTTGCACTGTTGCTTACATACAGTAAGGCTTATCCATGCCATTTAGCATTATGACAGTTCCAGGTAATGATCTTGCATTTTATGTTGTTATATTACAGTTCAGTCTAAAGGCTAAAGTTGTTAACACTGAATGGGAGCTGGTAGACACAGGTTAGATTATATTTAAATTCTGATTGGTGGATATTCTTTTTTCTTTTTAACTTAATACTGAAAGCTTTAACTTTGTCACATTATTTTCAGTGGGTTTTTTTATGACGTGCGTCTCTGTTTTGCCATCTTCACTGTGTTCTGTGAAGTCTTCTTAGTAGTACTCAGTACACATTCCATGTCAGTTATGGCTTTCTAAGACACTAATGTTTAAAAACAGAGCAAGACATTATACGAAGGAAGGAACACAATTTACAGCTAATCATAGCGGTTTGTTTGCTGTACTGACAGCTATTCAGAGGAACAGTGGCCCCAGCTTTTAAAGCTGTAATTAAACCAAGCAGTTGTGCAGGAAATCAGACTCACTTAAAATATGAAACCCTGTTTACCTTTATCCTCTTGCTTGACTGCTATGCACATCATGAACCTGAGCTAATCCCATGCCCTGTGTCAAGACCTGTTCTGCGAAACCCTAGGCAAGCTCTGTACTTACAGCTCTAGTATTATAATCCCCTGCCAAAGGATTTTTCAATCTTCTCGAGTCATGTGCTAAGAATTGTTCATATAGGGACAAACACCTTTTGTATGTTTTTGTACAGAGGCTCGGGTTTCTGTAATATAGTACAAGGAGCTCTTATTTAGCTAGGCTCTAGGAAAATTATATTTACATCTTTTGTATATATGTAGACTGAAATATAAAACAGAAATCGTGAGTGTTTGCACACAGTTAAACATGCAATATTTACACTTTTTCTTGCAAAGACGACTGATTGTAGCTGTGGCATGTATGCTTGTTAAACTGAAGCAGTAAAAAGCAGTTCTGCTAATGCTGGTTGCTAATTCTACACTTCCATGTCACACTATGGTGTTTGTGCATTGATTTGAATGGGAACAAGCTGAACTGCTGCCCCTTTGACAACAGAGTGTTTTCTTGATTAGAGCCCCTTTTGTGCTCTAATTTAATCTGAAGCCCACGTGTTTGTGCATGCACACATGTATTCACAGAGGGCAACGTCAACGCTGTAATTTAATACAGGACTTGGACATAATGCTTATGTTTAACAGTCTTACAAACAAGACATACCAGTATGGAAGATAATTATTTTTATTAAATTTTTTCCCAGAATAACCCTAATTGATACTATTTGATTCCTGATGAATAATGTGACAAAAATAGGTCATAGTATGTGATTTAAGACACATCCCTAGTCACAGATTCATCACTACATTTGTGCTTCAGTTTACTTCTGATCAGTGTTTAAACATTGGGATTAACTTTACTCAACTGAAACAACAGCTTTCAAAGTGACTTGCTGTGTGATTTGAACCATGTAAATACAAAGCATACAACTTTAATTTGACTTTATCATTGAATATTAACCCTTTATTTTGTCTTTTTTAATGAATTATTGTTTACGGGAGCTCCAGAGTTCAGGGTAAGCTTACGCCTAAAGTTAAAGGAAGGTGAAATTGTGTACTTTTCTGGTTAAAATTTTACTTAGTGAGGGTAAGTATCATGGACTCCATATTCCACTCCACAAAATCCTTTCATTTAGATTTGAACATGGAGAAAAAACCTCACATGAGGAATTTCCTGCAGGCACTTGAGAAAACAAGCAGCAGAAAGCATGGCCTGTACTTTGTGAGGATACGGGTTTAGCGGAATTAAAAATATATGTGCTTTATATTATAAAAATGTTTTTCTTCAGATTTTGCATGGATTTAGACACACCTATAAGGCTCCTTTTTAAAAAGAAAAAGAAAACAACAAACAGGAGTCACAACATCTGAAACTCAACACAGGTATTACAACTTTGTCTGTAGAAAATACCTTAAAATATCTTTAAAATATCTTAAAATATCTTTCATCCTACATCGTTTCACACTTGCAAATTTGTAATAATTTGAATAGAATAATATGACTCATAAGGTTAGGGTTAGTGTTTGTAACGCATGCTGATCATAGGGGAGTCACTGAAAACTTGACTCAAATAAAATGCTTCATTTTTTATTGCTTGAACACATTCATAGTAAATCTATGAAATAATTACCATAAAAAACAAATCATTTAAATCTACCCCCATAGTGTGTTGTTTTCTTTTTCAACTGATACTGTTTAATTCATGATTAACAATGTGATGAAAGTAGAAGGAGTTTACTGTTTTTTATTTCTTAATCCGAGGACATGCATTAGTAATGTGAGATATTTGTTTACAGATAGTTGGGAGATGCTTTTATCAAAGGTGACAGAATCCAGTCAAAGCCAATAGCAAATTAAAGTGGTGCTAAAATGAGACTAACCACAAATTGAAGCTAATGCCGTATACCCCTTAACATGATGTTATTTCTTGCTAGTGGAGTGAAGCTAAAGGACTGAACAGTGAATATCAGCTATTAACCACCAGTTTTTTTTTTATATGTTATTTGCCTAAGGCAAACTGGTGGGTTTTCATTTTCAGTTATTTTCTTTACTTTGCCTTTGATTGAACTAATCCTGTAAACATACCACTTTAGCAATTTTTTATTACTTACTTACACTTAAATCTTGTAGTAAAAGCTTGTTCTGTTAGTTATTGTCTATTTCATGAGGTGAAATTTGAAAGGAATAGTTCACTCAACAAACATACAAACAAACATTTACATTTTAGTCATTTGGCAGATGCCCTTATCCAGAGCAACTTACATATATCTCATTTATACAACTGAGCAGTTGAGAGTTAAGGGCCTTGCTCAAGGGCCCATCAGTGATAGCTTAGCAGTGCTGGGAATTGAACTCACGACCTTCCGATCACTAGTCCAACAGCTTAACCACTGAGCTACCACCGCCCCCAAACAAAACAAACAAACAAACAAACAAACAAACAAACAAACAAACAAACAAACAAACAAACAAACAAACAAACAAACAAACAGTAAATGCACTAAACATTTCTAGTAATGAGGCAAAGCCTAGTGCATAATAGTTGTAGAAAGAATGGAAAAAGTTACAAATAAACACAAGTATGAGTACTTAAGAAAGCCACACACTAAGCACAAAGCAGGATTTGATACTTATGTACCAATCTAAATGTTGCTTGTGTACATAAAGGTGTGGTTGAGAAATACAGTGCAGTAAAATGAGCCTTATGATGGACTATATTTGCAAAAGGACATACCTGATAAGGGACAAACCCTAAACCAATATGGATATTTATGACATCAGTAGAGAGGTTGTCCGCTGTATCTTTCCTTTCTCTGTAACTTTTAAAGAGCTGTTTATTAAAATGTTGGTTAAATCGGCTAGTCAGGACATACTGATTGTTATTTGTCAATATTGTATACATCACAAGCATTTGCCCATAATTTCACTTAAGTATAGATAGACCTTAAATGTTCAAAGGTACATTCTTCTAGATCAGGTATTCAGGGTCCAATTTTCATTAGATGGTCCAGATAGGCAAACTAAGCAGACTGACGATTTGGTGACAGCAGTTATGTATCCTGTAATACTACATCATTGATGATAAGACTCAGCAAATCAAACTGGTCAGATCTTGTTTAGTAGTGGTGCTTCACAGTCCGACACAGGCAAATTAAATGTCCTCCTTTCACTAATTAGACAAAAAGAGTAAATGAAATAAAAAGAAATTGGAAAATCTTTGAAAATTCTTCCATTTTTGACTTAGGTTGCTAGTCCTGTAGCTAATGGTTCTGCTATAGTATTTTTAGCCGGGCCCACCAGTTGGTGACCCTTGCTCTAAATTAACACAAAAAATGAATTGTTTTAGGTATTAGGTCATAGTATGTGATTTAAGACACAGCTCCAATCACAGATCTGTGCTTCCATTTACTACTGATCAGTGACAATGTTTAAATAATGGGATTAAATTTAACCAATGAAATAACAGCTTTCACAATGACTTGCTATACAATTTGAACCATATACATACAAGACAAACAAATATGCAAATAAACAAAAGCAATTTTATATTATCAATGAATGTTTGAATGAACCCTTGTTTTGTGTTTCATTAATTACTCTTTACAGGGGCTCCAGAGTTTAGGGTGAGCTTAAAGTTTTAAAGTCATAGGAAGATGAACACAATTCATACAACTTTCTGGTTTAAATTTTACTTACTGAGGGTAAATAGCAAAGACTCCATATTCCAATCCACAAAATCCTTTCATTTAGATTTGAACACGGAGAAAAGTTCTCTCGTGAGGAATTTCCTGCAGGCATTTGGAAAAACTAGCAGCAGAAAGCATGGCCTGTACTTTATGCTGGATATCTGTAGCTAATTTGATTTTGCCTGAATCTGACTGATGTAAGGATACAGATTTGGTGTAATTAAAAACATATGTGCTTTATATTACATAAATGTTTGTCTTGAGATTTTGCATTGATTTGGACAGACTCACATAAGGCTAGAATTTCCTACAGGATAACCAGTATTTACTTTTCTGAGAAAAGCACATGATATAGTTTTTTAATTCTTAGAAAAACCAGGAGTCACAACATCTTAAACACAAAGCAGCTGTTACAACTCACATGTGTGTAGAAAATACTTTAAAATATCTTTCATCTTACATTGGATCACACTTCAAATTTGTAACAAGTCGAACAGAAAAGTAGGACATAAGGTTAGGGTAATAGTTTGTAATTAATAGGGGAGTCACTGAAGATTTAACTTCAATAAAATGCTTTATTTTTTTTTGCTTGAACACATTCATACTAAAATCAAGGAAATAATAACTGTTAAAAACAAATTATTAAAATCTACCCCCATAACTTAATGTGCTAAAGCTTAACGTTAGCTATAGATTAAAGGATTGCGCTATGCAAGTCTGAAGCCTGTTGGTGCAGATGTACTTATCCAGAGCTAAGCGTGCAGGACAGGTCAGATTCTCAGAGTCGATCCAGCTCAGGATCATGGCTTTCTGTACTTTCACACACATTAGCATCCTCTCAGGGATGCTTATTAGAGCCACTTGAGGTCAAGGCCTGTGATTTGTTTAGCCACCTGCAGTTCTTGTAAATAGATTTGTATCGTTATTTTGTACTCATAGATCTCAAATATTTATTTCCAAAATGTTTGAAAGTGTGTAACGTGTTTATGGAGAACACCAGTATGAATGAATTTATTGTGAATAAATGTATTGTGAATAATTAATTTTTGGGTATGATCATAATAAACCCAGTATTGCTTATGGCTTGGGTGAGATGAAAAAAGGAAAACAAACAAGCAAAAAATGCAGACTAATTCTGCATTTTGGAGCTGGTTTGTGAAGACTTTATTCTCAAGCAGAGTGAAATTTAATTGAAACCATACTTATTGCTGGAATTTTCCATGAACTCAGAGATACAGTTTCTCTGAACTGAAATATGTTTTTCTTTTGCCTGTAGTAATGTGGTAGCAGTTGAAATTCTGCTTTCTGTCTCCACTAAATGCAGTTGGTGTCTAAAAGCATCTATTATTTATTAATTTGTATTTAATTTTAAAATGTTGTAAAAAAAAAAATCCCATTATGATAATAAAACCTCTCTGTCTTGATGGACTGTGTATTCATAGACTACAGACTAATAGACCATACAGATGTCCCACCTGTCCAGCCATCCATTCTAGTAATATTCTTTATTTTATTTTAGAAAAGCAAAGATAACTTATATATATATATATTATTAGATGCATGAAGTGTCATCTCTAAATGACAGCAATGTTATTAAGGAATTAACTTAATGTGGTGTAATATTATAGTTATGAAACATTCAAGTGTATAGGAGATAATTATATATGTGATAAATAAAAGGGTATCGAAGATACTGAGATATCCTTAGATAACATAAACAATAACTTGATCAAAACATAATGTTTACTGTCTGAGCAAAGCACTAGCAAGCTAGAGTTAATGTTTTGATTGTGACCTTTCACACAAGACTCAAATCTTTCCTATTGCTTTTGCCATTCTTTTTCTAGATTTTGTTCATGTAGTATTAGCCAGAATATAAAAAACACCACAAAATAAAAACCTTAGATCTTCAGGGGTGGGATTTAAATATTTCAAAAGTGCACCTGAAGAGAAAAGACAAGTATATGTGACCATTAGGTGTTACATTTTTATTAATAATAAAGCTGTTGATGGTGAAACCGAGCCAACAATAGCACCTAAGCTACATTATAGCCTGTACCATTCAGACAAACAAAAGCATTCATGCACAAAACACATATTCAATGAGCACTTCTCACACATGATGTATGATGCTTGCTATACATATAAGACTAATCAATAACAAAAATGCAAAGGTTTACAACTATTAACTACAAAAAGGAATGGAAAAGGAGCAGCATTTAAATTACTATAACAAGCAGGGCTAATGCTGACTAGCTAAACTAAGATGTCTATCAAAATATATGCCTGGTTTCTTGAGGCAGACAGTGGATAGTTTGTGCACTTGAGAGATGTGTATTTCTCAAAATTATGTTGAAATCTGTTCAACTTTCCCTAATGAATTTTGGTGGGAGTATTTAATAGGCTATGTAATTATGTTGTTGTTGGCTTTTTAAATTACTATTATTTGTCATTTTAAAAATTATTTTTACTATTTTTAATTTTTTTATTACTATTACTACTATTCGTATTTTAAAATATTAGTATTAATATTTGTCTAAAATTAAAATTTAAATTTGGCAATAATAAAATATTTGGCAGACAGTTAGTGGTGAGGATCGTCAATGTAAAATTCATCCTAAGAAGTTAGGGTTGCAATCGACCATGTATTTTTCCACATTTTGTAGTGTTACTTAAAAAATAATCCTACTGGTACTGGAACTGAAATGGACTGTCATGAAGCTATGTACACACAATAACCAATAATATTGAAGTAGGAGGGAAATTATTTACAAATAAAATTATTATTTTTAATTGCATAAGTATTGACTCCCATTGCTGTGAAACACAGGTATTTTTATGAGAGAAACATGGTTACAAAGCCACATTTTGCCAATGAAAAATTGTATATTATTAGTTGTAAGTAGCTAAGTTTATGGCCCTTAGGTTATTGCTCTATTTTTCTCCTTAGCGAAAGAAAAAACGTGACTAGATCTTTTTAATCTTTCAATTCAATTATGGTCCACAAGATGATTTTAATTTTAATCATTTGCTGGTTCAGAGTAGAGCCTTTATCAGGCTGGCTCTGGCCTTCAGGTTGTATATTTGACACCTCTGCTCTAAATAAAAGCAAAACCAGACAAGCTAGAAAACCAGGAAAATAAAGACCAGACAAGTCATGGTTAGAAAATGAATAGACACAAAAGACTGCAAGAAGCAGAGAGAATATAAAGAACTTCATGACAATGACAAAATAAGGGAAAGAATCAAACAAGTGTGAGGTAAAGGTAAGAAATAATGTGGATCTCACATATGAGTTGTAATGATTTAATCCCATGAACCCTGAAAAAATGCAAATACTTCAGTGCAGTCTTTAACACTGAACCCAGAACACAGCTCCCAACCTTCGGTTTAACAAAACGTTGTTGTACATATAAAAGCTCTGTAAAAAATACAAAATGTTTCATGTGTGGAAAAAAGAAAATGCCTGAAGAACATGCTGCTCTTGTATGTTTTGTGTTTGTACGTCTGTGTGGGCAGTGTAGAAGGGTGTGTTTAGAATCTACGTCAAAATAGAGCAGAGTGTGTGCGTTAGCATGGGTGTGTGTGTGTGTATGTGTGTGAGCAACACCATATTTCAAATGCTTTTATACATCATAGCAGTGGTGGCCATTTACATATCTGCAGGTTTATCTGTAATGGCATGTTGAAAAAATCTAGTTTTTCCTCATATCCCAAAAAAGTAGTTTGTGTGTATAGTTTGCTTCTGACTGCTTTGACGTTCCTTGACCTCATGCATCAATAGTGTATGAAATGCAATTTATAATATAGGTGAATACAGCACAGCATTTTGGTTATCTTTCTATTTGTTTGCATAGTTTCTGTATTTATATTATCTGTCTGAATGTCCCACAGAACAACAACAAAATAACAACCAAAAACATTTACTTGGCAGTAACACTCAAAGAAAATAATCCACCCAGTCACAGTTTACATGACGCAGAGTGCAAGCAGGGTGTGACCCGGACTGAGGACACTCAGAAAAATGCCAAATATTTAACAAAGTCCATCATGAGCTAACACTCTGCTATATTAAATATCATAGGGTAGAAATTATAGTATTATTAGGTCTGCCTAAGTACTGCAAATACTTTATTTGGGTTTTTGTTAACCCTAATCACTTATCCTTTGACCTTCTACTTGCTATATTTTAAAAATGTAAATTAACAGTAACTTTAAACAGTAACAGTAAAAGTTGATAAGTCAACAGTAACGTTTTTTGTAAGATGGTTTCAAGCAGATGCGTCAACTGAAAGTCTTAACAGTCCTAACAAAGTCATTTTATTTTCTAGGCCACTGATTCCATATTTCCCTGCTCTGTGTACCTGACTGAACTCATCAGTTGAACTTTTGATTAGTTGAGCACACCTGATTTAATCAAGAGCATGTTAATCACGCTAGTTACAATCAGGTGTGTTTGGTGCAAGGATAGATAGAAGATATGCAGTACAGGGGGCCTCCAGGAGTAGGATTAAGGAACACTGATCTAGGCCTGGGTTGTCCAAACATGTAGAACGGTGAGTGAGTGCAGGTCTTCATTCCAGCCAAGCACAAGCCACACCTCATAGTCTGTTGAAAGCCAAGAACAACTAATTAAACAGGTGGAATCAGGCGCGTCTCCTGCTTGTTTGAAATCAAGACCTGCACCCACACCGGCCCTTTGCAGATGAGATTGGACACCTTTGATCTAGGTGTGTCTTTGTGATCTTGTGATCGTGATCTTTGTGACATATAGCTATAAGAATGCTAGTAGCTATTATTAGTAAGCTTTAGTTAATGGTTGCTCACTTGCCTTAACCGACTAATTTCCTGTCAATAACAAAACTAAGTGCACAATTTAAGGCACAGTCTTGTTTGTCTTTGCAATTATTATGTACCATAATGCTTTAAAAAAATGTAAAAGTTTTGTACTTTAACTTGGATAAAAAAAAAACATCATCTTTTGCTAGAGTATTCTATACATGATTGTTGTCATATGAGTAAGGATTTTTTTTATACATCTATCAACACTCTTAAAGGTGCACCTAATATATTATGAAAATATAGTTTAAAGATGATCAATGAGAAATTGTCTCATTTTGTGCTTTACCTCTTACAATTACACACAGTACACTAGACCTGCTGTTTCTTAAAAAAAATTGGGAAACAGCAAATCAATCTTCCTACAATTAAATCTGCTGATCCTAAATACTCTCACCAATGACTTTCATCACAGTGTTTAAATACATGGCTTTTAATATTATTGGTACAACATTGGTGCTGGCTATTCTGATCAATTTATGATATACAGACCCAATAAAACCACATCATGACTTTTCTCTCCAGCTCACACAATGATTTAGACTTTCTTCTTTGGGTTGAAGGTTTTTAGTGTCATGGCAACTAAATTATATAATTGAATTCCATGGTGTCTCTGTAAAAAAAGTCTAAACTATTTCTTACTAAATCGTAGCTCTCTTTTCTCTTAATGCTACACTTTCTTATCAGTTCTGTTGCATTCTATATACTATCTCTTTATGTACCTGACTTCTCAAAATGTCTTCATACCATTGCTTGTACCATCAATGTGATTTCCTGGTGTGATTTGAACTCACCATGTTTTACAGTTTATCTCACCATTTGGGTTTTCAAGTAAGTTTCAGTTCCTGGAAGCCACTAGATAATGTAAACCTATTGTTATTATGATGCTTTAGTAGAAAAATCCTCAGTGAGAGTTAATGTAATCATGGATAATATACTATAAATCTTTTTAAAGCACTGTAAATGAAATGAAAGCATATGAAAATGGTTTAAGAAGAACTGTAATTGCTTTAGTCAGGCTGGATGCTTAAATTACAATATGTTCTTAGTGTATATTCCCTTGCAAAATGAAGATTAAAAACAATATGATTATATTGTGATTATATTCAGTCCATGGCGACCTGCCTAGAGTGAACCCCGCCTCTTGCCCGAAGATGCTGGGATTGGCTCCAGCTTCCCCGCGACCCAGATGGATAAACGGAATAGATAATGGATGAATGGATGGATAGATATTCAGTCCAAACATTTTTTAGATAGTTAATAAATAATTCTAAATGTGAATCAAACTCTTGAGAAAAATATAAAGAAGGCATAATGTCCATTTTTGGGCACTGTGAATATATAGCAGCTGATGAATAGGAGTGAGAAAGTGGGAAAGAATTAAAAAGGTATAAGGTGTCCAAAATGTCAGGAACCAATTGTATTATGTTAAGCAAATATGTTGATTCAAATATATGTTGAGCAAAATGTTATTGGTCTCTTCTAGGTTTCTTATTGGCTCTTAATGGATTTTCAGTCACCCTGTATATTATACAATAAATGCAGAAAAACAGAATGATAAAAACATTGAAATATTTATTTAAACATTGTATTAGATTTTTCCGTATCCCAACATGCCTTCATACACATGAAAGAAAGTACAGGTAGAGCGCACAGGTTAACCTCTTGGAGTAGTTTTTGGGTTAAGGCCCTTACTCGAGCAGCCTTGGTAGAACAGGATAGAGACAGACCCTCAGGATATGTAACCCTCAATCAGTTCTGAAACTTCTGGTCAGATATTTAACCGCATAATAAAACCATGCACATTAAACATGCCCATTAAAAAACAATAATTACATTTAAAAAAAAAAACAAATTAAAGAAGATTTCGGATGTAGAAAATAACTGTATAAATATTACATATAAGAAGATTTATTATTATTATTATTATTATTATTATTAATTATAACCAGAAGTAAATGCAATTCGTAAGTGTGAGACATGTGGACACATTCCATTGTTTACTGTTGAATTTATTCTTGACTTCAGTTCACCACAGTCATGAACCTGAACCAATTAGATTTTAATCTTTATGACACTCCACACTTCATCAGGTGTACCTGATCACATATACTGATAAATCAGTCTGATGCTATATTCAGTAACTAAGTACTTCCAGTTTCATGTAAAACATTAAACAAGCATACATCAGAAACAGTTTATCATTTCCTCATGCCAGTTCAGGGGGAAGGTGTGCCAGTTCATTTGTAAGGTGTGTTCTTTTTCTTGTATTATCATTTCTGATTAAAATGGCATTTCTTGGGAAAAAAATGAACATGAAGGTGCACCTGATAATGGTTCACTTCCATGATTCACAATCTAAGAAAAAAAAAAGTTAATAACTCTGGATAGGGCTGTGTACCTTCTTTTGTCTGTTTAGGATATATCCCATATGAGATCAAAACTCTTTACTGAACATTTAATGAATGAATCATGAAACCAGGATGAATCAAGCTTCTCCATCATAGGTCAGTACTGGGAGGGATATCTGTTACATACACAATTACATAACAGCTATGACTTAAAAGAGACTTTAAAATGCGCAGATTACATACACATCATCCTATACTACTCATCCTGCACTACTAAACTGCAGACTACTGTACTAAATACTATGTCACTACATTAATCAAATCAAATCAAATCACTTTGTCACATAATGTTACTGATACATAGTACAGTACATATGAGTGAAATTCTTGTGTGCAAGCTTCACAAGCAGTTGTGGTATACAAAATATAAGAAATAAGAAATAAATATGCACATGAGTAAATATGCACATGAATAGGTATGAATGAAAACACAGAATATGTATTTATATGTATGCAGTAATATATGTACAAGTATGAGAAGTGAGTTATTTATATCTGTAGTAGATATAAATACAAAGTATACACACATATATATA
>JAQQZU010000036.1:10906786-10921694 GCA_030068025.1 Parauchenoglanis punctatus
GTGTGTGTTTATGTGTGTGTGTGTGTGTGTGTGTGTGTGTGTGTGTGTGTGTGTGTGTGTGAGAGAGAGAGAGAGAGAGAGTAGGGTGTACGTTTATATGAGAGTATATGTGTGTTGCATTGTGTGCATTTATGTAGATGTGTGTATATGTATTTTAGCTAATGCACACAGTGAAGTACTTCATGGGCTCTCTTTTCTGTTGCTTGAAAGCATTTTAAACACACCTGGCATTTTGTGCTCTCTTTAGTGACCTCTGACCTGCAATTACAGCAGCTATTTTGTGTGCTGCTGAATGTCACGTACATATGTGAGTCTGTGAGGAGAACTCAGTGGCCACAGAGCTCTGACTTTTTAAAAATGCAAATGGTGTAACCACTTCTGTTCAAATGAGAACCAAAAAGTGAACCTCCATCCATACTTAAGTGTTTTTAAGTGTTCACAGTTATCAAGAAAACATAAATAAACATGTTGCTATAGTGCACATAGATATGGTGTCAAGGCAGTTACTAGAAAATAGTAACTAGAAAAAGAATATAATCATAAGTGAATTCTAAATCAAAAGAATCAAAATCATAAGTTTGAGCTATTACAGCATAGTGGTTAGCTAATACTCAGTTATTTGGCTAAATCAGAATTAGCTTTATTGACCAAGTATGCCTGAACACACAAGGAATAAACACCTAACAAACAACCACATAACAAACAACAACAGCAACAGATTTTGGTAGTAATTTTTGAAGTAATTCCTTCTAACATGTAACTAATATGCCAAGAATGAGAGTGTAATGATGGTTAGGGAAAGATTGGCAACTCTTTAGTTTCTCAAAAGCTTCTGGAAATGTGGAAAGAAGAAATGTTAATTTACAAGGAACACCACTAATGCAAGCCTTCTAATTTAAGCATACATTTTATGCATTTATACATACATTTTTACATTTACAAAATGTGTTCATATCAATACTCACTAGGAAAGTGTATTAGTAAGGTGTCAGACCACCACAAGCTGCCAGAGCAACTTCAGTGAACCTACAGTCTTTTGAACTATACTGGAGGGATGAAAACCATTCTTCCAAAATATTCCCTTACATGTTATAACATATCCCTCCATGGGCTCAAATAAGGTTACTGTGAAAGCCATTCTGTGAGCCTTCTTGCCCTGTGGATGAGCATGTGAATTTTGTGAAAGTGGTTTATGTGCTGCAACCCTACTATAACCCTCTATGTAATTGTTAAATTACTGTTCTTGCTGACAGTCTGATTTCATCCTGCACTGATATTCTTAGTCGCCTGTTTTTTTTTCTTACGTATCACAGTAATACACAAACATCTTGATCAATTACTATTTGCGTTCAACCACAACGTCCAACCCAATTTATTTATTTGTCTTTCCCCGTATATCTAAATGATCTTAACTGAATCTTAATCTCTTTTCTCTAAACGGTACATGTATCCCTGCAGCCTGATGTGATGCTGGAGCCTGATCCGACACACTTCTACTGTCATGGGGTCTCTCCAATTTTCCTTTCCACTGTTACCTCTGGATGGTCATTAATGAACTAAACATAAATCTACACCTGGATTTCTGCAAAGCTACTTTGTATATTGTTAAAAGAGCTATACAGAGCTATACACAGCTATAAATACATCTATATAGATGTAGTGTTTATTGAGGAGCTCATGCTCAGAGAACTCCTCCTCTTCTGTCCACTCTTGGGTCACTTAACCTGCACCAGAGTGTATCCTTGTCAACACACACACACACACACGCACACACACACACACACACACACACACACACACACACACGTACAGTGCTTTCAAAACACACACATACTCTGAGTGTCATGACTGTTCTTATTAAAAAATACAAACACTGCATGTTCACACAGAGGGCCTCATTATCAATCTTTTAGTACATTGTGTATGTTTGTAAACTCAAACTAAACTAAAATATTCCAGTGAACTTAAAAAGGTTCAGAAATGCTGGTATTCATGTGCATATGTTGATAAATGGCAACCACATGTAAATTATTGGGTGTGTGCCTGGCACAGGTGATATGTCAATCACTGCTAAAGCTGAAATAGTAAAAATAAAGCTTTCTCTGTAAATTAAACAGACTGAATTGCTCCCATTTGTGACAAAAAAACCTCTGCTTTAGAGATGCATGGAGCAGTGCTGATGTGCAGTAGCCTCTTCCTGCAGGAGGAATCAGCTCTGATGGATTCGGCTACACACAGCACACTAGGAAGTACATAGCCCACTGTAGGTTAAAACTTACCAGATCAGTCACTTATCACAATTTGAAATGTGTGATATCCATAGCACTAATGCTTCCAGTACACTACTTCTACCATTTGCACTACCTCGGATTACAGACACCTTATGCCCAGACCAGCCTGCCCTTCATTTACACAGTGGCATTTCTTCTGAAATCTTATTGGCTTAAAATGAATTTAGACTGGCTTGCTGTCTTTTTATAATATTTCAAATTTCTCTAATGCCATCAATATAAAAAATATGGGTTTAAAAAAATTACATTTGCATATGTAATTGAAATAGATTTTAACCTTGACAGCATTGTAATGCCACCTTTGTACCTCCGTACCTCCTTAGCAAAGTATGATTTGAATTTGATCAATCAAGGTTTGCATTATTTAGTTTTGTTATGCGTAAACTGTCACACTCAGGAGCATGAGTAGGATGTGAATGCTTTTCAGAAATTAAATGACTTTTTTGAATACCAAATTTATTGTGTAAATGCCTGTACAGACAATTTGCAAAAAAATCCATTTGTATGCAGCTTGATTAATAAGGTCCAGTGTTCCTGTGACTGTGTGACTGATAAGATACATGTATAACACTGACTGTACTGAATATGACACAGATTCCCTAGAAGTAAACTTCCCAGAAGTAACAGAAACAGAAGTTTCGTAACAAGCCACATGCATGATGTCATACAGATGACTGGGTTTCTCAAATGCACAGCACACAAAGTCATCCTGTACCCAACCTACTGTGTGTGTGGGTGTGTGGGTGTACATGTGTGTGTGTGTGTGTGTGTGTGTGTATGTGTGTATCCATGCTGTGAGTCACAGCTGTAGTGATTTCCAAGGATACTTTGTCTTTGTGTTCTCTTCCCAGCTTGCCTTGCTTTCTCAGCTGCTTGGCTTAAGCAGCAGGCAGCCTTGACATTGGTGTCATATCACTGATTGACCCTAAACACGGCATATTCGATTGTGCTCTGGGTCACAAACCATCCTTCATCCCATGGAACAGCTTCTCATCAGAGACTATGTGTCTTTGAACAGTCATGTGATGTGTGAGTATAGAAACGGTTGCTGCCAGCTGCCCTGGGAAAGCCGTAATAATAATAATTTAATGTCAGAAAATGTCTTTTTTCCTACAAGACGGCATTTAGTCATACATCCAAAAACATCTCTTGCCTTCACATCATATCTCTTGCCATAAACTATTAAGTCTTACAACAAAAGATACACATTTTAGATAGCAACATTAAACAGACAATGTTGAGTAACCTCTTTCAGGAAAACTTTATTTTTGTGCATTCCTCTGCAAACTATTTGGCCTTCTCCAGCTTTTACTGATTGAGTTTAACCTACTAAGCTTACTAAAGCCTAATACATTCCTGAACTAGAATCCTGTTTTGCAGAATGGTTGTTTAGTTTTTCATAATTAGAACGCTCTTGCTTGTGCCTTTTCATCTTCCTTTTTCATTATCTTATTTGGAATGCTCCCATAAAGATTTCATGCCTTAACGTCTTGGACGTCATCAATCCGGGTTTCGCTGCAGCCTGATCTTTTTAAACAAGTCTAGCAGATTAAATATGCTGTTTTAGTCATTTTAAAACGTTAACTCCTTCTGAACGGCTTATTATGATTATATACTAATTTAGTGTTATTTCATTTTTATCTACATTTTATCTGTTATAAACAACCTCATATATTCATATAATAGACCCCTGGATATCATGTGTTTGATGAGCTACAGTGTGTGAGTACTAAAACTAAAACTAAAAGTTTCAGGTTTTAAAACTGCTGATGAAGGCATAAAATAGTGACCTGAACTGTTTATAAAATGGCTGACAACAAACTCTTAAGTACACACACACACACACACACACACACACACACACACACACACACACACGGCAAAACATACAAACTGTATCGGTGATCACCATCGCCATGGCAACGCCGCAGTCACTACCCTCTCTTCTCTCCCATGTTTTCAGACATGTAATTCCTCTGAAAGCTCCCATTTCCTTCTGTGTACTTTGGGCTCACTGGCTTAGTGTGTTTTTCAGTGTTCATGTACATGTGCTAGCATGTTCACATGTATTCAAGTGTGTATATTTGTTAACATGTATTGTTATTTTTTATTATTTTTTATCATGTATGTGTGCATTTAAAGTTTTTCCATGATTGCTTACACAGTGTTATTGTGTTGGGCTAATGTTTCTCAGAAAGAAAGAAAAAAAAGCTCTCCTCTCTTTTTCCTCCACCACCGGGACAAAACTCTGAACATGCTTTAAGGGAGCCTACTCTTGTTACACATTTTGTAAAACATGTTGTGTGTGCTCAGAGTCTGAACACAGATGTCAGATTGAAATATCCTTTCCTTTTGTGTGGGGCTACTAAAACAAAATTCAAAGACTGAAAAAACACCACTTTGCAAATCAATTTGAAAATGGCCTCACAAGAAACACTAGAGCTTTCCTTTACACGTCCATATCTTTCTTTACCAATTGAAGGTTCATGTCAGTAAAGAAGGCAGATAAAGTCCTGAGTGTATAGGAACGTAAAATATATTTATGGATTTTGTGTATGCAGTTGTATTATCTAAATGTGTCTGTGTTTGTATGCATGTGTTTCTTAACTGGATATATGTGTTAGTGTGTACTGTGTGTGTATGTGAGTATGTGTTTGCATGAATATTTTAATTAGATTTTGTGTATATTATAATGTATATGTACAGAATATGTGTGTTTTCATGCACTGTACATGTGTATATATTTGTCTTTAGGTGTGTGTGTGTGTGTGTGTGTGTGTGTGTGTGTGTGTGTGATTGCATATAAGCTCTCAGTAATTACCATTTGTGGTTTAATAATTACATTTCTTAACATATCCTCACTGATTCTGCGTGTGACTTGTGCATGACTGTAATCACCACACCCTGCTGTCAGTGCGTATGTGTTGTGTATGCTTGTTTATGTGTGTATGTGTGTGTGGTTCTTCGCTCAGGACCCAGACATGAGGTAAAGGGTGAGCACAACGTTTAATTTAAGTCATGTGTCACAACTCTAGATCCAAAAGACTTTGGACTTGACTAAGTAAATTTCCAAAAATTCAGGAAAACTAAATGTAATGTTTATTCAATATTTTCATTTTTCATTCAAAGTTTCAGTTTTACCTTTCACTTCAAAACCGCATCAAACAAACAGGCACCAGAAAAACAAGAATCACAAACAACATACTATACATACTGCTCACACTGAACCCTGCCCAAAATCAGTATCTATGATGCAGTACATAAACAAGATAATTATCTCCAGAACATATAACATCATTCCAAACTCTGCTAAAAAGCAGTATCTGGGATGGCATATGTAAACAATATATATATTTCCAGTATGTCTGAGATTCATACTTATGGACAAATAACCAAATTTCCATGCTGTAGAATATCTACAGCATATTTGTAACCTACATTTTAAGATACTTCACTGAATAATGCAAACATGAATATGCAAATGTGAAATATATACATTAATAAGTTTGGTGTTGTTTCAAAGCTTTTTCATTCTTAACTGTCTAAGATAAATTACTTTTATCTTGATATAAAACAAAACAAAACATATTTATTCTAGTTATGACATTTTATCCCTGTTTCCAGATAAAGGAAACAAATCTTTATGTTTAGACAAAGATTTAAACTTTCAAATCTAAAATATCTAAAATCCTTTTCCACAGCCTCTTGGAATTTTTATTTTTATCACTATTATATCATGATGGGTGAGCCCTACTGAACAAAAACAGCAACAGCAAAAAAAAACCAAAAACATTAAATACATTAATATTAATGAAATTCATAATATTAAAACAGCAAACAGAATCTGATGAACACCAGCTACCTCATTTGATCATTTTGCCATCATCACCTTCCTATCAAATCTATCATCTGTATCTATGTAACAACTTTTATAGCCATACAAGTGGAGAAATTTTGGGGTTTTGTTATTTTACATTTCTCATTTCTCCGAGTTTTCTTATATGGAAATGTATTATTTGCATAACAGCTTGTGGTTAGACACATGACGTATCCTCTCTGTGCTCAGCAGAATGTGCATTCACCTTCTTCTCTCCTACTGAAATCAGTCCGCTTGTTTACCTGTGAAGATGTAATTTAAACATTTAAATAATCTATGTTAACTATAATACATTGTACATTATTTTGTATTTAATGCCCAATAATGTAAAAAAAAAAAAAAGGCATGTGATTCCCTAGGATATATGAATGCTACTCTGCTGGTATCCTACCATAAACCCAACCATTATTCCTCTATTGCTATACTGTAGCATGTAGCATGGTGCACTGTTACCAAAAAACAACAAGGAAATTCAACCCTGTATGTGTGAACCTGAGATTAACACAGTTAGTTCACCAACACTGGGGAAGTGTTTAGGGGCTTAGGTACCACATATCAAGCCAGTTACTTATTAAAATAACTCACATTGTCACAGATGTGTTATGGACTTATATGAGTGAAAATCATGGAGCCTTGTTTAGAAAATGCCATTTAATTGAATAAATAAATGCACTTCTTATAAGCCATTATTCATAAATAAGACCATACTATTTAGAAGCATGAGTATCACACTAACAATGGGCCTCATTTAGATTAAAAAATAAATAAACTTATGAATAGCTGAATGTCTTCATAGGCCTAACTGAACTAAAAATTTCATCTAGATTTACAATGGTTTCGGTAATGCTGATCTAATTCAATTCAATTCAATTCAATACTACTTCATACTCATGTGCGCATATTGATTTAGTTCAATCAAACGCAGGTCATGTGTACACCACAGCTCATTTGCATTTAGTAATACCCATAAAACTTCACAAAAGGTAATAATTTGTATGGCATGCATGCACCCATAGTTTTCATGATATTAAAACTATGTGATCCTGGCTAGTTACATTCTGAACATTCTTCATGTGAAATGGCTGTAGTGTCATGCATGAAGGTTCATAAGAGGAAAAGAATATGAATGCTAACCTCACCTTAATTTTAAAAGTAGATTTTAGCACCCTAAAGCTTTCCTTGGTTTGTCTACCTGGAGGAACCCTTAAACTGGGATTATCACCTGTTCATTCCCTGAGACATGGAGGAAGGTTTCTGTTTCTTAACTACTGAAATTAATTATATGAAATACTGTCATAGTTACATGAGCTCTAACCTCAACTTTCATTTTGATGGCATGTCATTTGGCACGACAGAGTCACTGCAGGGGAATTACAGGATAAGTGAGCACACAAGGCTTTCATTTTATTCAAGATTATTAAATCCACGAGACTACAAAAACTGTAATCACATGATGAGGTGCTGCTTCACTTTAGTGTTGTGTTCTGTTCTCACTTTTCCTTCTTCTGCTACATGAAGAAATGTTCTCAGAACATGACAGCTGAGACTTGTCCAGACTTGATGTACAGACAATAATGTTCTGTTTACCACAAAATCATATGCTGTACACCTTTACTGTCACCATTCTCTAATTGTGAGGGAAACTATAAACATTTCCAGGAACCTTTGGGAACAGGCTTAAGAAACACTGCTTTGGGACAAAAAAAGCTCTACAAGCTCCCCGCTGGTCATGACATGATAACAGGAAGAAACTTTTACAGGCTCCATTTAGACAGGGAGTCAAAGGGGAGTTTCCTCACATAACAAAAACCACCTGTAAAACGAAATATATTCAGGTTTTTTAAATTTCTTGGTTTCATGGATAAGGTGATACAGCGACAGAAATTGTAGAAAAGAATTTGCATTATGTGTATCCACTATTATTAATTAAGTAACTGATAAACATTGTTGTAATATCATAAACTTTATATAATATCATAAAAGACATTAGTGTTCATAAAACTTGGAAACATGAATACAGGCCAGAAATGTTGTAGATTCTACAATAGAAAATGTAAAAGAATCTGGGAAAAAAAACTTGAATTAGTTTATTATTGTTTATCTAAGATAGTTATTCAACAAATAATTACATACAGATGATCCACTGATGTAATCTCTTACCCTATTGTCAACACACACTTTGTTTTTTTATATGGGGCTGATTACAAATGATCAGACAACTGGTTATGCAAATTATTTCCTTTAAGAGAAATCCCTCTTATTTCCTTTGAGAAAACATCTCCTTGAAACGTAGGTATGTAATGCATTCACTTTCAATTTGGATTCTGTTTTAAAAGGTTACATTACTGCCCTACCTAAAACCATGCCTTATCATTTTCTGACTACAGACTTTGCCTTTAATTTTACAGAAGTTATAAAACCTAATTATGACCAGTAACATCTAACATCTAGCCAGAGGTTACTGTGACTGGGTCTTTGTTGTTATTGCCCCAAGGCTTTGGAATTCTTAACCTTGTCCATCATTACACAAGGCAAAAGGGACAAATATATTCTGTTTAAAAATGGAATGCAACCTCATAGTTAAGATGATAAAACTACATATCCAGATCCACTGAAGTTAAGTTTTTTCCCTATTGTATACAGGCGCTTTGGCTTATATAGGCTTTATTTAGGCCAGAAGAAAAAAAACAACTTGATTGATTTCTTAGTAAGACAGCAAATAATCAAATAATCATATATAGATGATTCACAGAAGTGAAGTCTTAGATATTGTCTCACATAAATATTTATGTAAATGATTTCCTTTAAGAAACCATCTCAGAAGCAGAAGTAAAAAAGATAATGTAATGCATTTGCTTTTTGCTTTTGATTTGGACTTTGTTTTTTACAAAGGTCAAAAGTCAAAGGTGTCCAGGTCTACAGGAAGACTGGGTTGAGTAAAGGTTCAATTATAAACATCCAAATTGTGATAAGCCTCAAATGGCATACATCCTGTACTTTTTTGTGCATGTAGTGCTAGTGTGTTCACACTGGGGAACTCAGCAAGATGTAGTACACTGTAATTATGCAAACAGACCACCATAGGAACACCTGATGCTTTTTGCAGGCTGCAGCCTGCTTTTCATAGCAGAAATACTCTTCGAAATTTTCAAAATGGCCACCAAGTCACAAAAAGACAAATACTGGTTAAGGCAGAAATTTTGGGTTTTTAATTGGTGGTCATACTGTGTCCTTATTCTGAGCCATAGTACATACCTATCATTGATGTCTACATAAAAACTTCATAGCTCCACTTTGCACCTTTTCCCTAAAACCAGTGGTATGTCGCCGTCTTGGAGAGCTTAACGGGGTCTCTTATAACCTTGGTAACTGATAAGCTTAATAAACATATGCCAAAGAGCTCTGTGAGTCTTAAACAGATGCATTCCATAATGCTTCCTTTATTTAATCACACTTGCATTATTGTAATTCATTGTATAACTTGAACAAGGTTTCTTAGTAGCTCATCCTGGCTTAACTATAGATGGTTCAGAATGCTGGATTTTAGGCATTGACTGGCAAAGAAAAAAGGACAAAAAAATCTCTAGCTAATGTATATAGCCCTCTGGTCGTTGAGTATTTGTTTAGCACAGGATTAATTTTCATCTATTAAGCACTGTATGGGTCGTATCTCAGTGTACTACTTGGGTCCTTTAGCTGAAGGCTATTGTGAATAAATTGTCACACCAAGGCTTTTGAATTCCTAAGAAATATCAGTAAAGACTCTACTCACTGTTGAAAATGTTGGATTGTAAGGCTCTGGATTGACAGTTCATCAGATGCATTTTAATTTTAGGCAAAAGTTAGTGTTAAAACTTTTATATCTACTTAGTGTCATGTAAATAACCTCAAATGTGAAATAAGTCTTGGCGCTTGTAGACCTTATCCTAGAAATACATGCTGGATGGGACTCCAGTGCTTCACAGGGTACCTCACACCCTCTCCCACACCTTAGCATAAATTCACCCGACATGGATATGGGAGAAAACATAGGATGTAGTATTTCAAGTCTAGGATCAAATGCGATCCTTGAGCTACAAGCCACCAGTACCCAATGCCAGCCCCTATAATAAACAAATGATGCTTTATTTAATTTATTTTTTTAATTACACATCAGACCTGGAAATTGGAGGAAGTAACATCCAGAAGTTAAGAGTAAATTAGAAAGTCTGCCATATCAAGTGTGAGCTTCCAAGACATTCCACAAAGACAGCCTGTACTTCTTTAGAGGAGTCTTGGTGCTTTGAACGAATACAAGAATTAATGCATGCCTTTGGTATGATTATCCTGAGAGATGTTTTACCACCCCTACTTCTTAGAAAGATTAACCTTAACACATTACTGATTGACCATTTTTAAATCCCAGAGAAGATTTTGCATGCTACCAAACTGAAATATTAGATTATAACCCTGAGGTCATTTAACCAACTTTGGAACTAAAAGAAAAAAATAAACCAAAAAATAAAAAGTGGAATTATTTGTACTGTTACAGCTGACACCCATGTTAATCACTAAAGAGGGAAAGAGCACAAACTGGTCAGAAAATACATTTTTAATGTACCTTTTAAAGCATAGAAAAAGTAAACTCTTAAAATTATACACAAAGACAACCAAAACCATTAACAGATGTACATATGCATTTTGAACCATAATACAAAATCAGTCATCTGTACCCAAAACTGGATAAGAACAAAACATGGTTATAAAAGGAATACAAAACCTTTTGGGCGTGATTAAAAACCATGCTAATGCTCAAAATAAAAAGGGTTGCAGAAAAACTCATTTCACATTATGCAAGTGGAACAGGAATCTTCTACCCGTCATTCTTCCATACTCACTAGACAACCAGCATCCGGAAAAAAAAGCCTGTTAATTTGGCAGCGACATGTTGGGACTGAACCAACAAGATTTAAAATTGGGGGGAAGAAGAAGAGAAAGAGCGAGAGAACAAGGAAAGCTAAGGACTTTCCCCAGATAAGCTCCACCTAGACTCTTGCATCAGATTGACCAGTCAATTATGCACAAGATTCCAGTAAAACCATAGTACTATAAAGACATGTTTTTATACCCAAAACCAATTTTAAACAAGACACATGGGAGTTCTGTTCAGTTCATTTGTACTCTGTAGGCTCTTCCCCTTCCTCATTAAGTAGACATGTACGAATGAGCGCTTCCGTCACAGCATATGGGTCGCAGTTAGCAGAGGGACGGCGATCCTCGAAATAGCCTCGCTTTTCCTGCCCCACAGCTCGTGGGATTCGGATACTGGCACCACGATTAGCCACACCAGCTGAGAACTCGTGGATGCTGGAGGTCTCATGGCGGCCAGTAAGACGTCTGGCATTGTCAAGCCCCCCTTTAGGGTCGTAGGCACGAATGTGGTAACTATGCCTCTTGCCTAGTCGGTCAATAGCCTCCTCGATATACCTACAAGCAGGAAAGCAAAAAAGTTTGTTTTATTACATTTTATTTAATTTTAAATTTACATACAAGCTCTTACATTTAATTTGGATACAATTTCACTTATACTATGCAACATTTGAGGTTTGTTAAAAGCACCAAGTAAAATGGTCAGGATTAAAGTGCCAAGGTCAAGTTCAAGATAGCCCCTATTACATACTACAACTATACTTCCACCATCATACCTGAGGCCTCCATCCTCTCGCATGTTCTTGGTGCTGAAGTTGGTATGGCAGCCAGCTCCGTTCCAGTTGCCTGTGATGGGTTTGGGGTCAAAAGAGACCACAACACCAAAGTCTTCACACACCCTGTGGAGGATATAACGAGATATCCACAGGTGGTCTCCCATGCTGATGCCTTCACAAGGACCCACTTGGAATTCCCACTGAGAAGAAAGGCAGTGGTGTTTGGTGCAAGAATAATTGTATTCTGATCATATCAAAATTACTTAATGTAATCTGAGAGTGGACAGGTTTTTGCAGGTTTAAACCCCCCCCAAAATCCAATAAAATTGCTCTTCACAAACCATTTTCAAAAGCTTACCTGTGCAGGCATGACTTCTGCATTGGTTCCGCAGATCATAACCCCAGCATACATACAGGCTCTGTAATGAGCCTCAACGATGTCTCTGCCATAGGCCTTATCTGCTCCCACACCACAGTAATAGGGACCTGTTTAAACACACAAACCTTCATTCAGACCATAGGCATGGCCATTCATCCTAATTGAGCAAGGGCAAAGAGCAGGACTTAAAAACCACTGCAGTCCAAAAAGATCTTCACCTTGTGGCCCTGGGAAACCATTTGAGGGCCAGCCAAAAGGATGACCATCTATGGCAAGGAGGGAGTACTCCTGCTCCATTCCAAACCATGGATGCTGGTTCTCCACCATGCGCATGATCTTTTCACACACCTGGCGAAGGTTAGTTTCTAAGACAAAAGCCATTAAAAGAAAAAGGGAGGCATTATCCACAAACATTCCTTCATAAAGGACAGACATTTTACCAGCAAAAGTTTTTATTGTAACAAATACATACCCGCGGGTTTCCTGTTGTATTTGAGAACTTCACAAAGAACCAGCTTGTTGGGATCCTTCCTGAACGGATCTCTAAACATGGCCTTGGGTATAAGGTACATGTCACTGTTCGAGCCCTCAGCCTGGTATGTACTGGAGCCATCAAAGTTCCACTCTGGGAGATCTGCAAAAACCCACAAACCATAAATACACGGTCAGATCAGAGCACTCAGACTTTGACATAAAGCATTTAGCCAACAATTGTCACACTATCCATGACCTACGCATGTAAAACGTGACTTGAGAGGAAAGCCATCAAAATGAAGCTGGCTGTGAACTAAACAGTACCTTCAATGGTCTTGGGTTCCGAGTCCAGAGTCCTGGACTTGCAGCGGAGTCCCTCTCCTGTCCCATCAATCCAGATGTACATGACCTGCACTTGGTCTCCCTGCGGCAGGTCCATGTAATGCTGCTTCACAGCTTTATTCAGCTTTGAACTGGAGGAAGTGGCCATTTTTTCTTTGGGCTATAGGAAACCTAGGGAGGAACACATCATTTCACACCATGTTAATTAATTAATATAAATGCTTGAAAAACCCTGCCTCAATGAAGTTACATCAGTCTGCACCTAAATCCCCAAGTTAATAAACATACTGGCTACATTTAAATTTCAGTCAAACTTCATATTTTACGAGGCTTACTGTTAGGCTAAATGACCAATAAATGTTTTCTTTCTAACGGTTTTGCTCTAAAACTGGAGTGATCACACTCGGTGAGCAGGACTGCGCTTTCAGGGCCAGAGAGCAGCGTGTGCGCAACTAAACTACACTGAACTTGCAATCGCGGTCCTTAAAAGAGCAAAAGAATTTCAACTTCATGTTTACAGCCGACTAAGATGGGAAAGTCTACTTGTGGTTCGTTACATATTCGTGAACTTCGAACAAGAAAGAAAGCAAGCAACAAAGAAAGAAATTCAGTCGCTTCAGCGCCGTGAACACAAAGACAACGCCATTATGGAGGAGCTCCGGTCAGAGGCGGACAAAGCACTTGTGGCCACTCCAACATCCTCAACCAGAACACACGGGACTGTAACGAGTGGCCTTACAACGCTTTAATAACTTTATCTAGCCAATAACACCGGATCTATTCCAAACCAAGTGGCTTAACATTAATAAACCCAGACACTTAACCGAGAAAGACAAATGATGTTTTTATAACTACAACAGAAGGCTGAGGATATTCCCGAAGAACCACAGTGCACTTTTAATGCTAAGTCAATACATCTTAAAGTACATATCCGACTGACGGACTGTTTAAGAAGGATGATGCAATAGAGAGAAGGGACGAGGAAGACTTGGTTATAAAACAATCAAATAAAATGTAAAAAAAAAGAAAGAAAGCTTGAAGTAGATTATAACTATGATATTATTGTCCAATACTAAACTACTAGCTGAAAAGACATGGGCTTTAAATAAGAGGCACATGCGACAGTAAAACGCACCAAAAGATTACAACACATGTAAAGTATTAACATACACATTAAACATAACTAAATCGTCGTTACCTTTCAACAGAAATAAATAATCAGCAGGAGACTGGTTGATATCCAGCTGTATTCCGATGAATGTATAAATTGTTTTTCTCTCATTCTTATACCGGCAAGAACTTTTAAAGCGCGAGATGGCCACTGCTACTTTCGGATTGGACAACAGAGTGACATGTGACCAAGTAGGACGAAAGTAGGGTGACGAAATGGCCTGCCATATTTGATGATGATAGTGGCAAGGTTGTCAGGGTGACGGAACGGAAATAGAGCGACGTCATTAGGCTGTTTCGCGTAGCCCGGAAACATAAAGAATAGAGAGAGCTGATTGGATAGCCGCTACAAGACCGAGTACAAGCGAAAAGAGTCTTTAAAAAATTTTTTTTTTAATTATTATTAAACAATTTACACACAATACAATACTCTCGTAGAGGTAGAAATCAACATTCAAAAAGTACAAACAAACATCCGGGGGACAAGATAAACTTCAGCGTATTAAAAAGTGGAAAACAACAAGTAGGAAGCACAGGCTAAAAAGACAAGAGGTAAAAAATCAAAACAGTAATACAAGAGATATGTTAGCATAAAGCCTTTTTGCAGATTTGTTAGATTTCAGTTTCTTGAGTAGTAGGAAATATTGTTTAAAATCATTAATGAACCATGTAAAAGACGGTTTATTATTTC
>JAQQZU010000036.1:10938795-10955975 GCA_030068025.1 Parauchenoglanis punctatus
TAATTTGATTTTTAATGCTGTTATAACATTCATGTTTTATATGACTAATTAACATTTATAATGGTTGGAGATATACTGAACCAACCCCCCCCCCCCCCCTTTTTTTTTTGGCATGATACTGATATCAAAACCTAAAGTATTTCCCAATTTCCAATAGTGATTTGACACAAAGGAAGCTTTTGCTGAGAATCCTTTTCACAGTAGCTGAGAAGACTTTCTATAAGCTTTTGCTTTTAAGTTATGTTAAAATTATGTTAAGTTACACTGATGTTATGCTAAAGGTATATTTAGTTAAACATCACTAATGATTGTGCTCTTAAAACAATTTATATCATGTGGTCAAATACAGAGTCAGTGTTACTATATTTACCAACACAGATTTACAGGATAAATATAAAATCAACTTAAAATGTCAAATTCAGTCCAATCCTGCTCCAGTGTTTTAAGCTGGTATTGGCTTTGACACCAATGCTCATTTTTGGACTGGTGCATCCATGTTAGTGACCACATCCTTTTATTAATGGACTCCATAGCTGATTGTCTATCATTCTGTTTCAAAAGATAAAATTTATATCTTGCTAGCATTCCTACTAAAACATTTTAGCCATTTTAAATGAAGTCCTAAATGCTAGAATGCATAGAATCCATATTATCACTTTCTGATATCCCAAGCTTTTTAAGTAGCTTTTTAACTCTTTATACAATGCTATTTTCAAGGGTAAAGCGATTCCCATAATGTCATGAGATTATCTGCCAGTTTTAACAAAGCTTGTTTGCAAATGCTCCATTCAAATAATTGTCACACGATTAAAGCTCACCCTTCCCAGAATCCTCTGCTCAAAGTAGAGTCATCATTTTCGATGCTACCGATATTCTAAAAACAATCCGCAACAATCCGTATCAATTCGGCAACATCCTAGGCCATAGATCTTAAACTGTAAAGTAAACTTTCTCTCAAACCTGAACCGGCCTCTGCCATCTCACAGGTGGACACGAAGGAAAAAGATAAAAGATAAGATAAAGATCAATCACATTGTGGTCAAAGCTTTCATGTATGACACATGGATGAAGAAAAAGTTTGAGAAGGGTTGCAAAGGACTCACTAATAGTGAATTTGTGGAGGTTTTGCTGCAGAGCACACTCACTGGCCTGTATGTAAACAAAAACAACAAATTGGATTCTGGGAATGATGAGATGGTCCCTTTAAGAGAAGAGTTAGCTAAACCATACACTGGCGCTTTTGGACCGAAGGAACTTTTCGTAGTTCTTAGAACTTTTAGAGGAATTCCCTTTTTTCGTTTATTCGCAGCACCTGAGAACAATTATAGTTCTTAGAACATTGTTTTTGACCTTTTTATAACACACTGCTAGAGGTTATACGTAATTAAGATGCAATATAAACAGTCATGACATTCCTTTTTTTAAAGAATTCTTCGTAATGCAGTATTTACACTGTCCCAAACCACAAACATATTATTTTCTTTGCAACACAGATATTTTAGAAAAAAATTAGTTTAATATATACCACGTACTGTAGAATAAAGCAGCATAACAATGTGCCATCAGTGTTTCCATTTACAAGACAACCAAATGCTGATAGGCATGCTGACAGTCCACATATCGATGCTCACTTCATTATTGACTTTGTCTGTGTCTGTGTGTGTGTGTGTGTGTGTGTGTGTGTGTGTGTGTGTGTGTGTGTGTGTGTGTGTGTGTGGAGCTGTTTGGCTGTGGTGTAGATTGATGCCCTTCTGTACCTTTTCATGTATGTTGGCTGAAAACTGGGACCGGTGGGTTGTGTGGTTTTGTGTGTATGTGCATGCACTGTAATTTTGTGAGTGAGTTTGAGCAAATATCAAGGTTTTGTAAGTATGCGCATTATAATTGTGTGAGTGTGTAAATGGGTGTATCGTTGTTTTCTAAGTTTAGTGTGCATTATTTCTGAGTGTGTATGTGCATGCATTGTGAGTGGGTATGATCATGTTTTTTCAGCTGTCTTTATAACAGTCTCAGTGTGTATGTGCATGTATCATAGTGTATCATAATTTTATAGATGAGTGTATTAAAATTTTCTTACTGTGTATGCGCATGCATCATGAATTTGCCTGTGTGTATTTGCATGTATTGTGATTTTGCGAGGGAACATGATCGTGGTTGTATGTGTGTTTGGGATTCAGTGTCCACAGAGCTGGTTATGGTGGTGAGAGAACAGCAGGTGAGGGGTGGGGGGGGTGTTTTCACTCTTCACACAGCTCCATCTGAACTCCTCTGGGCTGCTCGGTCATGCAGCACCACGACACACTGCTTCAACCGAGCACATCCATTCTCCTCACTCTGCTCTTTCATAAAAGCCCACAGCAATCAGTGTGACTTGCCCTTGTGCGCATTTATACTACAGACAGGAATAAAGACAGGACACTAAGCATGGTTGCCCCTTAATGTTATCTTTAAAAAAAAAAACACACACTTGAGGACCCATTCTGATTTTGCTAGCTAGCTAACTAGGTCATGTAAGAAATGTTTAGACACTGCATTAATAGCCTCTCAGTGTAACACCATCTTATTTATTACCGTATTTTAATTAATCCTGTTTAAGATAGTGGTGTAAACTAACTACCAGACCAGGAATCTATTTAGCTATTTTAGCTAGCTGTTTTTAATGTTTCATTTTATGATTGTTATGTAGCTACAGTACGTTTTAGTCATTTAAGCTATTGTACTTCATTGCAACACTAGCTAGCTTATCGAACAGCAGCAAATCACAAGTTAGCCACAGGTTAGCTAGATTTAGTGAAACGTTTATGATGTGTTTGAGTAAAAATGTTTCTCAATTGTTGTCTGGCATGATGTAGGACACCACATAGACCATGTTAACCATTCAGTTCCCTATTCCCTTTCTAAGGGCACTACAGAGGGTTTTGAAATAATAGCTCCTACAGAGTTGGTAGGGAACTCTTCCATAAGGAGCCACTTGGGATTTAGTTTTCTACTCCTTATCTAAGAACACTAAATAGGGAATGAAATAATGATTCCTGCACTGAATGTAGTATCTTATACTGTAGGTCTAATAGAGAGCCATTTGGGATTCAGCTCTCTTTTCTCTACCCAGGTATTGTATTCTTATTAAGCATGACTCTCACATGAATCCCAATTGGACATATTCTGCAATACAAGGTTATGAAATAATGGCTCCTACAATCTATGCAGAGGAGTATTTGTGTAATGGGGAACATTTTGAGATTTATAGAAATAGAGGAAGCAGAACAAAAAACAATGTTTCCTTGCAAAAGCCAAGATTACTTCAGTTGCTAAATTTGATTAGCATCTTCCAGAAGCTCAGAAACGTTTTCAGGCAGGGATGAGATTGATGTGAGCGCTTATGTAGGAGATCCTAAATAATCGTCCGACTGTGTGGCGCTCAGTTGTCGGGTCAGCGCAGTCTCTCTGAGTGCGCTTGTCGGGTGAGGAATGACTCCGCTACTCTCTGATGTAGGAAAATAAACCTCTCAGATGTGACACACTGGCTCTGGTTGAGGACGGCAAAGGCCAAACAGCAATCAGCCGTCTCCCTCTGGGGCTATAGGGTTCCAACTCTGGGGAAGAATCAAACCATGCCCTCACCAAGCGGGGACACAGAGAAAAATATTTATATTCCCCAAGAAACAGCACTGAGCAGTGCTCATTTCAAGAGTCATTTTCTATAGTAGGGTGTTTTTCAGAAACAGACTTAAAGAAAAAGTTCAGCCAAAGATGAAATTTACACATTTTTTTTCCTCTGATGTTCCAAATTTAGTTGATCAACCAACATATATTTGATGTAGGCTTCTTTAGTATTGCATTGAAGCTACAATACTAATGTGCATTATCTAAAAAGTAAAGGAACTTTACAGTCACCAGTTCAGAGTAAATCATAGCACACTCACCATTAAAGCTGTAAGCATTTGTTACTCTGTAGCTACATTTGCCTTGTAGCCTCCTAAAGTGCTAAAGAAGTAACCCATGTAGCTTCTAATAGTAGTAGCTCAGCAGTTAAGGTTCTGCACTAGTGACAGGAAGGTTATGAGGTCAAATCTCAGGACTAGCAGAGAGCCTTCTGCTGAGCCTTCTGTTTGAGCTACTGGAGCATCTTTGCCAGAACTGATTTGTTGTAAAAGCACTATAGCACAAAAGGTATGTTAAGTCAAGTTTCTTTCACCTCAATCTCTTGCTTCTGCTCATCACAGTCACATCCTAAATCAACACCTGAGATTCAAAATGCGTCTGGTTTATGAATGATGTTAAACTTTGATTAAGCTGTTAAAGTCAGGAATTACACCTTTGATGTGACATTGCTACAGCTCGTACCCCCTGCAGTTCAAGTCTGAACAACTGGTTTACATCATTGTATGATTCCCACAGCTGGAGGATTTTTAATGATTTACTCTCCCACCTAACGAGGGATCAGGGCAGAGAGTCGGAGAGCGGTGTGGGAGAAGCAAACATCAGTCTTCCTCCTTCACCCATTCCCCTGTGTCCCTCTGGTCACATCTGCATGCATTTGTTTTATAAAAGCTGCCCTCTCTTGCTCGCCCGTTCCACCTCACCTCAGGTTAATGGTGCTCTTTTTAAAATTAACGACCCCTAAAGATATACAAGCTCACCGTGTTAGAGGCATGATATATGATTTTCTCTTCCTAATTACTGCTAAGCCACCATTCCCGTATATGAAAAGAATAATGTTGGGTGTTGTTTGTGAAGGTTTGAGTGGTTTTGTAAAAGTGTGTATGTGTATGTATATGTCTACAGCTCCAAGGGTCATGACACACCAAACTGACACTGAAATAGCTCCAGCCAAGGCTGACTGATAATGACCTCCCATTGTTTCATGTCTTCAGGCTAAAGAACACAATGCATAGACTACAGGCAGTGTGTGCAGATCAGGTAGTGACAGAATACTCTTTTAAAAATAGTGTGTCAAAATAGCCTATTCACTAGTTTACTAGTATCAGTACTAAAATTATTTTGCAATACTGTGAGATACATCAAAAAATATAATATGTAATTCATTTTAAGTAACCATGTAGCTTTGTTCATTCTGTCCTCCCCCCTGAAATTCTCTTCCTCTAATGAATAGAAGTACAATCTTATAGTAGAAATGTATACTACTGTATATGCATAAATATCAATATAATATAATGTTCAATGCTCTCCGTCTTTAAATCTTACCTGTAAGATTTAAAGGCTTTCCTTTCAGATCTTTCACATCTATGTCCTCTCTGTTGTTTGTATTGTTGTTATGTTAAAGGACACTATGTAGTCTTTTGAGGGTATCTATTAGCAGAAGTAACTTATATATTCCATAACATACTTATGGAATGCATAAATATGTTTTCATTAGTGTATAATTAACTGTAAGTACAAATAATTGTGTTTTCAAAAGCTTATAATAAGCCCTTTATATCTACATAGGGCATGGGCCCACTTCTACAGAGCTGCCATGTTGTTCAACTACAGTAGCCCAGAGTGGACAAAACTCTAGAGAGCGCCTTCTGCATTTCGCATTTTTACAAGTGGCAGTGCGAATCCAGAAGGAAACATTGGATGGAGGAAAAAGAAGAAGAATGGAAGGCAAGGAAGAAGAAAGAAGAAGAGGAGTCAGTGTTGGTGCTGGCTAACCAGTTTGAGAACCCAAATTTTGAAAAATGAAGGATAATACTGTTATTTTGCATGGATAAAGGAAGGAAGTGTGAATATAAATACTTGGACGTATGCTACGAGCACCTGATGGCCACCGTACATTCTAATACGCGCTTGGAAAGGGAGCGGTAAGAGAGGGGCATTCAGGAGGTTGAATCCTACATAGTGGACCTTTAATGTTAGACATGTTTGCATTACTGAAAAACATACCAAAAAAGCATTATTAGTATTATTCTTATTAGATGAAGAGCTTGCTCATAGAAATGAGGCATTACCTCAGAAAGACACTGAAGAGGCTGTGAGACAGTATAGATACACAATACTGTTACATTTTGGAACAGCGTGATATTTAACAGCTTAAAAGGAGTGTCCTATCTGATGTTAGCCTTCAGAGAGTTTCACTAAAACATTGATCACAAACTAATCTGAAATAGTGTTTTCACTGATTAACAATAAATGACTCTTGAATTGACATCAAAGTCGTCTTGGTGAAGTTTCATACATATTCACACCGAAAGTGTGAGATCATCTCCTGCCTCTCACTGTAAACTTTCTCCAAATTTCCATTTCCAAACTCCAGCTGACAGCTTGCTCCCCCTCAATGGCTTTGCTGTGGTTCGAGGAATGTTGGAGATCCACACAAAGCAGAACGGAGGCCTCCGTGTGACGCACAGCCGGCCTGATCTCCCATAATGCTTTGTCTTGATGAGACAGTGAAGAATGGCCTGCCGCCAACATGTCAATATGAGCTCAGGAGACGCGCATGTGTGCAGGGTGTTTTTTTCTCTTTTATTTAATCCCGTTTTTCCTTAAGATGATGGCACTTGTTACATTTTCACTGCCTGCCTGTCAGCTTGACACGGCAATATCCACCCCCTCCACTCCCCGGTCTTCCTGGTCGGTTTCATTTATTTCAAAACACCATTTCACACACGGCTGGCTTTAACAAGGCATTATACAGTGTAGAGGGGGAGTCTGGGAGATAGAATCGTGACAGATACAACATTTTTTATCATGAAAATACAGAATATTGTAAATAGTAGACTCCATAAAGCTGGCAGGGGTTTGCAGTGAAATGTTTTCGTCTTTTTGAGCTGTGGTTGCTCGGCGGATTCTAGGCTCCCTGTCTTTCTCTCTTTCTCTGCAAAATAATGTCAGATATCGACCGACCTCTGATGGATTCTTCACATTTATTTCTCTAGAATGAGCAGTAAAAGTGTTTCACCATCCCAAAGTGTACTCCTTGTGTTGCTTGTGGCCTTGCGCAGATGTAAGTAATAATTACTCCTATCTCATATTGCTGCCTGCAGCTACTTCCTGCTAAAATATTTAAGATCTCAGGACCTTTCTTTTTGATTTAGAGAACAAATGCCACTGTAGTTAGAAGTGTTTATGTGGCCCAGGAAGAAACTCTGTTTCTATCGTTAAACTTTATTTTGATCATGAAAATTGACGATGCCCAGCCTGTTAGTGTGAATCCTCATATAATCGTTTTATTATAAACAGCTTAGCAGGCCCATCTCTCCTACAGCTTATGATATGCCGTGTATTCTGAAGTGATAAAGCCTACACAGGGCACCGCAAGAGAGAATACACACAGCAGCCATTTATATGGTCGTTCCATCCTGAAGTGTATAAATGCAATTACTTGAATGTAATAGTAAATGACTATAAAGGATTATTTAAACAATTATTTAAACAAGAGACCAAAAAATGTCCTGTTATTATGCTGAATGATGTGGTGGCATCTGGCAAGTGCACGTATACAAGGCTTCTGGCATTTTTGATAAAATGTAATAGGCCCAGGTGGCACAGTGGTTCAGTGGTTAGCACTGTCGCCTCATGCAAGACGGTTCTGTGTTTGCATGTTCTCCTCGTGCCTGCATATGTTTCCTCGGGGCGCTCCGGTCCAAAAGACAAGTGAATTAGGTCAACTGGCTAATCTAAATTGCCCATAGGTGTGAATGTAAGTGTGAATGGCTGTCTGTCTTCCTGTGTTAGTCCCATGACAGACTGGCGACCTGTCCAGGGTGTACCCCGCCTCTCGCCTTATGTCACCTGGGATTGGCTCCAGCCCACCCGTGACCCGCCATGGATAAGTGGTGTATAAAACGAATGAATGTAATAGACCCACTTAGCCAACTTTTAGCTGTTAGATACCTAACCCTAGCCATTTCAAGTGCACTCCAAATGGCCATTACTTTCAACACCTCTCTGGGGACCCTTCAAAGTTCAAATTTTGGAGAATATAGCCTTCACATGGAGTAGGCATAGCAATGATCACCGCACAAAAGACAGCAGCTATAAACTCACTTCATAACTGAAGTCAGCATTCAGTGGGATTTCCCAGGAACGAGTTAAAGATTACTGGCCTATTGCAAACGGCTGATTTAATTTAGAAATCCCAAGGCTTTTCAAGATCATCTGTCTTCATTTAAGACTGCAGCACCTCAGTGTTTTGGAAGTCTCACTTCTGACACACTGACACTGAGAGTGCTTCGTGGCTTTGGGTGCAAATGATCTTGAATTAATCCTCATAATGTGGCACGTGCCGTTCTATTCCAGTGACTCTGCACACGATGCTGCATCCTGACTAACTGAGCAGCAGTGAGCAGCAGGGTGTTCGTATTTGCAGTGAGAATATGTATGTGTGTGTGCGTGAGCCGTTCCTGACTCCCTCTCACCAGCGCTGAGAGCTGTTTTGGGTGAAACACGGCGTGGCTGACATATCAGTGATGTTTATTAAGAGACGAGTCTATCAGGGCTCATGAGCGGCTGCTCACCGCGCGCCCATCTTTTGTTTCTTCCGGAGGGTGTCATCAATCTTACCGCCGGCTCCGCTCTCCTGAACGCTTGATAGCAGATCACGGATTCCTCTCTCACCCCCCTCCCTCTTCTCATTCCCTCATTCTCTCTCTCCGTATGGGCCTCGGCGGGAGAGGCAGGTATGACGGCACTCCAAGGAGTCTACATGCACCACTGAGCCAGGGGAGAGAGAGGACAGGGAGAGAGAGACACAGGGAATGAAAGAGGAAGATCATTAAATGATTCATTTTCTATTACAAGGAACATGTACATATAATGAAATCATAATTTTATGCATATCCATTTACATAACTATGAGATGAGTGCTCCTGCTTTGACTGCAATATGTATGCCATGACAAAGAAAGTGATATATATTTTATTTAATTTCTTTTTTATGAGGGTACACTATATGCATATGAGAACTGAAAAAATATAAATAAATAAATTGTAAAAAATGAACATTGCACACAATTCAAAATTTCCACTCAATACAATAGGACCAATTATTTATCTTTGCTCTCAAAGAAAACCATTGTAATTAGAAATACTCTTTAAAATAATCACATAAATGATTTAATAAATAATCTCAAAAGTGTATGTGCAATTTTTTATACCCCCAAGAAATATTTTAAATAAAAGTGTCATGCTTGGTAAACATATTACTTTTCATTTGATCTCAGTCCTCAGGAACTACGTTAAAGCCTTCATTCATGTCATGCTTCTATGGAGTATAAATATGAGATTGCACACATCATATGTCATCCATTACCATGGGAAAAAAAAGCAAAAGGACCTTCAACACCAAAGAGACAGATGGTTGTTGACCTGAACAAATCAGGTAATGGACATAAACAATACACAAGCAGTGAAAGATAACAAGTTGTAATATTGCACAGTTTAGCTGATTCTTAAGGTTGTGAATCTTCACACTCTACTTTTATATACCGCTTTGATAACGAGTTGCTTGGAAATCTTGCAAGAAAAATAAGAGCATCTCACAAAATGCTGCACCTGAATTTCACCAAGCATCATTAGAACTACAACTGGCATGATGTGCTGCAGTCAGACGAGTCCAAAAATCAAACCTTTTGTTCATGCTGTATACAAAGAAGACCTGACATCAGGTGTAAAATATGCTGGTGGATCATTGAAGCTGTGGTGTTTTGTGGCTGGTGGTTCAGGTGCTTTTGTGAAGACTGATGGCATCATAAATTGAGATTTCATCCCAAATCCTCTCGCCTCTGGCAAGAGCTTTACACTTGGCCATAGACAGAGCTTTCAACACAATGATGAGCCAAACATACTTCCACATCAAAACTGCTATGGTTAAACAAATACAAAATCCTCAAACAGATGTTCTGTGATGACCATCTCAGTCACAAAATGTTCATTCTAAGCGTGTCGATAATTTTGACAAATGCATCGCTTAAATTTTTTTTGGAAAAACTATCATGTATCCATATTTTTTGGGGTAAAAAAATCTATTAGAATATCACAGTATCAGCAGTGCAGTGTTTAATAATGTTGCCTCACAGCAAGAGGGTTTTAGGTTTGAGCCCTCGTCAGCCTGGGGCCATGTTTGTATGTTTTCCTTGTGCCTGCTTGGGTTTCCTCCCACAGTACAAAGACATGCAGGTTAGGTCAACTGGCTACTCTAAATTGCTTGCGTTAGCCCTGTGATAGGTTGGCAACCTGCCCCGGGTGTACCCTGCCTCTCATCCAAAGTCAGCTGGGATTAGCTCCAGGTTCCCCGTGACCCATAGCTTCCTGAGACTCCAACTCTACTGTTGTGTGGCTTGTAATTTCTCCTCACTGTTTCCGTTTCTTGGCATCTGATAACTATTGAACTTGATCAATGTCTTCAAACAGGGAGAAGTTTGGCAAAAGAGTAATACCCAATCATCCTCATATGAGGATCTTAGAAGGTTTTACACAAAACATATGTTGGAGAAAATGTCATGTCCTCACATGAGGACAGTGGGGTTTCATGAGGTTAAAAGATAAGCGGTATAGATAATGGTTGGATATCACAATATGCTAATTTGTGCTATTTTGTCCACAAAAGGTGCTAATAATACTAAATATGTCTATACAACTATATATGTATAACTTTATGTACTCTGTAAAAGTCTTGATTACTTTTACTTGATTAAATTGAAGTACTTGATAAAAGAAAATATATTTTGTTCTGTAAGTTTATTTTATGGCTTCAGCATTAGTGTGTCAGTAGAAAAGAGATATTTGATTTCCCAATTTTCCAACAAATTAAATTGTGCAGAGACTTGTTTGTATGTCATTAAAGAAAGTAATATATCACTTCTCAGATACGCTTGTCGATTTTGTAAAGGAAATTGTGGTTGGTAGATTCAGGCATCCTGACAGGTTTTCTGCCCAAAACTTACAAATTTCCTCATACAATACTGTACCTTAGAGAACTGATGCTGTTTAATAGACAAAGAGTGGTCACAAAAATACCGATTTTATTTATTTTATTACTGTTCACTACTCTTTATAGTTGTTTCATATGCAGAAACATTTCATTTCTTTTATTTTTTGCTTTTTACAGATACTTTACAGATGTTTTAGACAGAAGTCCTCGATCAGCTGTGCAAGCAAAGTGCTTGAGGCTGAAAGAACTGAAACTGTATTTGTTCACTTTAATATTTTTTGATATTTTAATAGTGTTAGTGTTTGATTAGTGGTATTATTACAGTTTAGCTACTTTTACACCAGTTGATTAAGCACATTAAACTGAAGCTATTAAATCTACACTGCTAATGACTGGAACGAAATAGAGTTAGGGTTGGGATGCACGTGTATATGTGTGTGTATGCGTGTATGCACAGCATAATTCTTAGAGTTGATGTTCTGGTATTAGCCAAACATGTTAAATATAGAGTTAAATTAACGTTATAAAATATGGTTTAACACTAAAGGAATTAATAACATGAGAGAGTTGGTGTCACTGTTGGAGATTCAACTCCTACAGACATATGAAATTACAAGCAGAGTTCATTTTTAACTATGCGTAAAGAGTTATTATAACTCTACATCTGAGTTGTATTATTAACACTTTAGAACGTGTTAAATTAACACTGCAAAGATTGGGACAAAATGAACACCAGCAAAGTGTTAAAATGAAAAATGAACTCTCGCAGAGTTCATTTAACACTATACAATTTGCTGTGGGTGTGTGGGTGGGTGTGTGTGTGTGTGTGGGGGGGGGGGGGGGGTCCCATTATAAATGTGTATAAAAGGAAAAAATAAAAAATGAAGATGCAGAAACTCTGTGTCAGTTTACGTTAATACTTTCCCTTTATATTTTGTTCTAAAGATAGCACACATACTTTAGTATATGTGCAATTACCACGTGTTACCAATGTAACCTCATTTTCATCATCATGAATATCTGCTACTTTTTTTAAATCCTCATTGAGTATAATATGTGGTTTAAACCTGTCAGTGTTGTGAGACAGCACAACCTCTTAATGATTAAAAAAAATCTCCATAGTCTCACTATGCGATAAGCAGATTCAGCTTAAGTTTCCGTCACACAATTTTCCTTCTGTTATTAATTACTATAATCTACTTTTTGGTGGAAAAAAACCCCACATGACTGACTATAAACAGCAACTGAAAAAATATTCCAACTTGGCTGAACCTATTAAAAAAATATCACCTGAAAATGGAATATTAAGAACATGCATTATCAGTGATCCAAAACAACGTTGTCCTCTAAATTAGCAAACAAGCTCTACGCTGCTGAGGAGTGATTTGTGTATGTTGTGCTGACATTGGCTAGATGTGTGTGTGTGCTATCTGGGACTTGATTAATATAATACATTTTTTGTTTGTGCATAATACATTGTGACTTTGTAAATTGCATTCATAGTCATTAGCTAGACAATTTAGCTAGCTATGTTAGCTTGCCAGATAAGACTATTTATTTGACATAGTTCAGTGAATCAAGTATGGTCACTCGGTCACATTATTCTTTTCATAATTACACTGGTGGAAACCTAAAATTTGTCAAATAAATAGTCTATTCTATCAAGCTAATGTCATTAGATTATGTTTTCAGAGAATCTAAAATTGGCTAGGTAGCTAGCTAACTTAACTAATGTTATTTTCTTGTTTAGACAATGCATGTACAAGCTAATGTCATTTAGTTGCATAACTTTTCAAGCAATTACAATTATAATTCTTGCCTGAAGATTTCTGTAATATTGGTATTGCTGGGCATATATGTGTTTACATGGACAACTGTTCAGCTTTACAGTGAGGAGAGAGAGCAGCAGAAACGTGTCAAAGTGGCTTTGTGTGTGTGTGTGTATATATATATAGGCATGTAATCGTAATAGTCAGAGCCACAGTTCAAGTGAAGAAAGCATCCATATAGTAGTCAAGAGGTGTGTTTGTGTGTTCAGAAGTTGTAATCTGAAATTGATAGCCTTGGTGTGTGCTGACACAGTCTGTGTCCTCTGTGCAGGGGGACTGATAAGTGTCTGTGGATTCAGACAGTTCAGCGGAGTCATAACCACCATGTAGATGTCGACACCTCTTCCGTCTGGAGAAAGTGAGGCTTCATCGTGTGAGCTGAATGTTACAGACTGAGATTTATGGACTGATCTGCACCGCACTTGTGTGTGTGGACACTGTACATTGTAGAGCCAGATCATGATGAATCTACTGCACTTCTCTCTGGCTGGACTCCTGAATCCTAATGTCTGCCTATTGAGGAGAGGGAGACAGACAGTGAGAGAGAGGGGGAGAGAGAGAGAGCGAGACAGAGACAGAGAGAAAGGGGATTGATGAAAGGGACAGAGAGGACACTGCAAACAGGAAAAAGGGAGGAAGATAAGACTGACAGAAAAGGAGAAAGAGAAAAATAGAGAAACAGAAGATGGAGAAGAAAGAAAGAAAGAAAAAAAGAAAGAAAGAAAGAAAAAAGAAAGAGATGGTATAGATAAAATTGAGAAAATGAGAAAGAAAATGGACAGATACCAAAAGAGCATGGAGTGAAATGGAAAGAAAGACAGGCAAAGAAAGAAAGATGAACAGTCTAGAGTGAAGATGTTAAGATATTACATCACTTCCTGTTTTCAGTACCCCACCCAAGTTGCAAATGAAGTCAAACTTGTCAACTTCAGGTCATGTTGCTAAAGATGATTGCCAAATTTGGTGTCAATACATAAAAGTGTTGTTAAGAAATGGTGTCACTTCTTGTTTGGTGACATTTCTTTGTGCATTCTGGACAAACCGTCCTGCATCTTGAAATTTTGAAAAACTATTTTAAGTGTGGTTTTGTTCAGGTTATTCTCATGATACTGGGATCCAGATTTTGTAATTGGTTATAATTTGTTGGAGAAAAAAAATGGAAATAAAAATGGCAGAAAATTCCACAAATTCCATATACATCACAGTATAACATGGCATAAGCCAAAGAATCAGGGGGAAGAGAATTTTGACTTATTGCAGAGTTATTAATTACAAACCTATATAGGCCAAATTTGGCTTGTTAGTGGCACTGGAGTGCTTGAGGGGCATACTTAGCAATAAAATTGCTATGTAGGTAGTACTGGTCCTGTGCCAAATTACATGAAAAATGTATGAAGCATACCATAGGCTGCCACACAGAGTGTAAAAATAAAATAATAAAAAGAAAACATACAATTACAATAAAATAAAGAACAAGAGAAAAATAAGAAAGAGAAAAAAACAAAAGCCAAAGATAGACAGTGATAGATTGTCTATGATAAGAATAGATTTTTTTGTCTCAGTATAGCATTTAGCTAGATAGCATACAGCAGCACATAGCAGTGAATAGCATCAAGCTCGCCATGATGACTAGAAACATTATCTCAGTCAGCAGGACGAGTCATTGATGCGTTTTATTATCCATATTGAACGTGTATCATTGGAATTGATGGGCCACTGTTTGATTTCAGAGTTTGTGCTTGTGCGAGTCAGATTCTCTAGCGCTCCTTAGGGAAATAAACTTGGAATGAAATAAATGCCCATTCCACTTGTGATTCCGACCCAATCCACCTACGAGTTCAGAACGAAGCCGCAGAGAGAAAAATCTGCTTGCAGTAGTCTGAAGCTGAAGGGAGAGAAAATTTGAATCAATATTTCCCATTAGCGAGGCTGATGCTTAGAGCAACAATGGGCTCGGCGGAGAGAGTCGGGTCTTTGTGTGTTCAGGTGTGGAGGATAATTGAATCTGTCTTTAGAGAGTTCCAGCCTGATTAAACTGAGGGGGGGCATCATCACAATCAGAGGAAGGTTATGAGGAGATGGAGAGTCTCTCTGTCTCTCTCTCTCTCTCTCTCTCTCTCTCTCACACACACACACACACACACACACACAAATTTGGATCTTCATGATCACAGAGTGAATGGGATTGCTCGTTCATAGTGTGTGGTAGATATTATGAGAGAATGTGTATTGTGTTCCTCAAAGATAAGTGAAGTTGAGCATGTGTTTCTTGTGTAGGATCATTTGCGGCATGTGTGTGTATGTGTGCGTATTACTCCCAGGTGTTGTGTAGTGTAATGGAGAGCGAGATAGGGATCAGGGAGGAAATGGCTGTTGCAGTGTTTGACCCATGCTTCACCTCTCCTCGATCTGTCATACTGTCCTCCATCTGACTTCTCACCCCTGCTCCCTGTCTCCACTGCACAGAGTAAGAGGAAACAGACTAGCACTTCTGGCTCTCATTTGGGCCAGCAGACACACACACACACACAGACACACGCATGCACACACACACACACACACACACACACACACACACACACACACACACACAGAGTTTATATTTTCTTTTTCTCTTGAACCCGAACCATTTGCTGACCTCCTGTTCTGTTCGGCAGAGATAAATTTGGTTTCTGAGCTCCAGATTCCAGCCACATTTTGGGATTTCCCTTTGAAATGCTTTGAAATATCTGTCTGTTCAAGGCTGAGGAAAAGATCCAAAAAGAAGGCAATATTCCTCTGGCAGAAAACTCACACTAATTCACAGAAATTTCCATTTACCCCAAATATATTCAATCAGCCAAGATATGTGTTGTGTCTTTTGCTTTGTGCTGCAGCTATGGGGCTAATGTAGCTAAGAAATTATGTACATTTTATCCAAAATCTTTTATGTACATGCATACCCACACTGTAAATATCTGTCTCAAACCACAACTGTTATTCTGCATGTGGTGAGGAAAAAGAATACACCACACACAATTATCTACAATTGGGGATAGAAAGGAAAAAAAAGGCTGATAGTGGAAGTAATAACACTGCTAAGGTAAGTAGCAAACAGGTAATATTGTCTGTGACCTGTTGATTTACAGGAATATCTAATCTTTATTATGTCTTATGTTCTAGTTCATAAACATCACAAAACAAATTAATTATTAAATGGTACAGCATAATAAAAAGCAACTTTTCCTCTTCTTTTAATATTAGCTAACCAGTTTTTTTTTTTTTTTTGAATGACAGCTTTATTTATTAAGTGGGAAAACATAAATAACTAAAAACCCTGAGTCCTTTTTGACTGAAGAGCAGCGCTGCTCACAGACAACAAATTAAGCTAACTCGATACACCCAGCAACCCATCACCCTAGCAAACCACAGTGACCAAAAATGACATGCCTCAAATGCTGTGTTAAGATCTTAAATTGAAATGAATGCAAAATTCAAACATGTCCTCCAATGATTTATCTATTTTTGATCAGAGAAAGCCTGTTTCTGTCAGAGTAAATCCCACTCCCTCTTCGATCTGATTGGCTGTCTGATGAAGATAAGTGGTGATTCAGTGCACCCACAGCACAAAATAATTTGTCTTTGTCATCCTGTCCAGTTCATTACACCGTGAGATACAAAATACATATGAAGCTTGGAAAAGACTTCATAACTTATTACAAAACTAAAGTAAATTTCAGACACCAAATATGCTTTGGCTGATTGACTGCACTTTTGAGTAAAGAGAAAATTATGCAAAAAAAATCTTTATTGAACCATTCTTTTAATAGTTCTACAATTCATTTCATAGTCTTTGATTGACATTCCAATGTGCATTATACAGCCTAACAAGTCAGTTAGCAAAGAAAGGGTGAAATTATCAACTTCTAAAAAGTTTGATTTATCGTTATAAGGGGTTTTTGTGACATTATGAACCACTGGATCGATGCAACTTGTCATAGTCATCATCACCCCAGAGATGAGAAAAAAGGTCACTTGGTCACCGAAGCTGCCTATCCTCCCTCCTTGCAACCCTCAGCTGGCTCAGGTCATCGATTGGCTTCCCAGGAATCAGTGAGTAACATGCTGTAGCATTTTTTGGCAAAGAAAATTTCCCAATGTTTTTAGTCAATATTCAACGTAATATTTTGTCTGGATGTATGTTGTGGCCATTGATTCTCAAATTTAACTCTTTGCTATGTCATACCCAGCCTAAAATACTTTTGCAGTAATATTTGCAGTGTAATCTCATTTTCTAATGTAGATTGTAGACTTTTTCTCCCCTTTTTAGTCGTTTGGTTCTTCTCAAGGGAAAATGTTGATTCCTTATGTTGTAAGGGGGATTTTCAATGCCACAGTTACTTGGCAATTTAAATGTGCAAAATGTGTATTCATTGTCTAGACCAAGAGTTCTGTAAAGCTGCTTTGTGAAATCTATTGTTAAAAGCATTATTATTATAT
>JAQQZU010000036.1:10978222-10988324 GCA_030068025.1 Parauchenoglanis punctatus
ACAAGTTTAGTCACTTTCTCAGTGCAATTGGTGTGTGTGTGTGTGTGTGTGTGTGTGTGTGTGTGTGTGTGTGTGTGCATGCATTCGTCTGCTCTTTACAGCTTCAGTGCGTTGACTAGTCAATAATATTAAGCTACTCAACAGTGGCTGCTCTCACAGTAGACTGTTGCCTGATCTTGCGTGTTCATGTTGCTTGGCGAGCATCAGGGCTGCTGTGTAGATTTTTTTATGCTTCTATGTTTAAGAAGTAGCTACAGCCTTTACTGCAGAAGTACAAAATGAACAAATTCAATTAAACAAATGCTTTCAGAAGAAATGAGGAGACTGCAGACAATACTATACATGTGGTCTGTTGACCAAATGAATACCAAGTGTGGCCCCAATGTTGGTAAGAACCAGAGACAGAGAAAGACAGATTTGCCAAAAATAGTGCTATGGAAACGAAGGATAGTAGGGGCACAGTAGATATTACTCTCTGACCTTCCTTCTCACTAGCTGGATGCTGCTACTGCTGTTCCCCTCCTGAACCATCACTCCTACGAACATGTTGAGTCTCACACCATGGAGCCTCATTATTCTCCTAACATCACAACACATCAGGATCCAGCTTCCACACACATACACATGCCCTGTACTACAGGCGAATAGTGTGTGTGTGTGTGTGTGTGTGTGTGTGGTGTGTGTGTGTGTGTGTGTGGAGGTAATGAGACCCTGCCTTGCTCTCACACCACCATCTCCGCTGTTAGACACTAACAACTATGTGTGCCTGAGGCTAGGCCATAAGACTGGCAGCGAGAGCCAGAGATTGAGAGACAGAGGATGCAGCCTACCTAACTAGCTCATCCTGAACTTTTGATTGTGAGTACATTTGTGTGTGTGTGTGTGTGTGTGTGTGTGTGTATGTGTGTGTGTGTGTGTGTGTGTGTGTGTGTGTGTGTGTGTGTGTGTGTGCGAGTGTGTAAGACTCACACAATGAGTTTGTCATTGGCTCCCCACAGGGTGAACGGGATATGCCTAGTGTACTATTTCAGAGCAGTGGCTGGTTGCAAACTTGTTTGCCATCCGTTCTCTAGTTGCAGCCTACTGCTGCTGTTTAACCCTGGTAGTGAACAGGAATGTGCGTATTGCTCTGTGTGTAAAGCGTTTTAAGACTGTGTGATTACAGTGGTCTATAAAGATTATTATGAGATCATCCCAATTAAATCAGATTCTATAATCCTACAGCCCTCGGTATAATAGGAGCAATATTATGCTTAGAGAAAACAAAAGGATGAAAAAAAAGGCAAAAAGGATGAGTTCGTGCCTCTGGGTAAAAGAGGACAACATGGAATACCCATTTTTCCAAGTGAGTGTGAGGTAATAAGGATATTTTTTCTGTCCATTAGCATACTTGGTAGCAGATACAATTCAACAAACTGCTCTTCTTTTAAATCCCACAGGTTTCATTTATGTTTCACTAGTACTATTATTTGTTGCTGTCACATTATCCTTGGCTGTCCTCCTTTTGGTGGCTTTTAGACAAGCGTCATAACTGAGGTCACACTCTGAGATTTTAATTTAAAAAATTGGACACTACCAGAACTTTCCTGTCAGCTGTCTTTGGTCACAATGGTACTTAATCGGCTACCACGTTCATGCCACGTGCCACGAACATGTCACATTATGCGTTGTAAGAACGCCAATCTCAACTCACAAATAAAGAATCCTTTGCAGTGTGTGATTTTTGTCCATGACAGCATTCCTGGGGTGAAAATTGTACAGTGTATCTGGTTGAAGCCTGTCCTTGCCAATCCACTGCCTCTCGATCACATTTACATCACATTTATTCATTTGGCAGTTTTTTTGTTTAGTTTATTTTGTTTAGCACAAAAATATTCTGTGTTATAATTTGTTATAATTCATTTTAATTCATATAATTATTCAAAACCTTTTAAAATGTATTGAAATAAATTGTAAAAAAAAAAAAAAGTGTTTTATTATTATTTAATCTACTACAATAACCAGGAACTGAATGAGAGTGGAAGCATTTTGAGTTACGTGCCATGCTTTGAGGAGTTTGTATGTGTAATATCGTGAGAGTGTGAGTTAGCAGTACCATGTTAGCAGAGCAGCATGTATGCAGTGACTACAAGGTTTATTAAAAGTTGAGCGCTTCACAAGTTGATTCTGATGTCAGTCTCATTTTATTTTTGTTTTCTATTCCTCCAAACACCAATAATAGCCAGCCCAAGTTCCTGCATGCCAGTAAGCTGAACTTCACACAAACAAGCATGTTACATTCTATATTGTTTAAAAAAAAAAAACGCTGTAATATTGCCACAAAATGTATGTATCTCATTTCTTACTGTCATTCTCTTGTTTATTTATTTTCAACCTAGAAATCAGCTCCTCCTCAGCTGAAGCAGAGCTGCTCAGCTTTACCACTTTTCCATTAAAGGTCACCCATGATGCCTATAAATATATTTTCAATAGAGAGCGTGGGGCTGGTCAGGGGAAAAGGGGATGGCCTGTCAATGGTTTCATTGCAATTGAAATTTGCCTTTCAGCCAGCTGAGTGCTCTAAAAATTACAGATTGCTTCTTTAAAAGGTTTGGCTCAAGGGTCCAGCTAGAGATGTCTGGGATTTGAACTCAACTCAGTTGCTGGTATAAGACCTTAAACACTGAGCTAAAAATGCCTCAGACTAACAGGTTGTTTTGCAATATCATGCTAACTATCTCAGAATTCAATCTCTATTCCGATTCTCCACTTATCTGCTTCCTTGTGAGAAAATCTCAAAAGACAATGACTAGAAGATCATATCCTGAAAGAAAAGCAAGTGAAACGGCCAGTGTTAAGACACATTCCTGACAATCTTGTAGCGAGGAGGCACTGTCACACAGGGCTCTCTTTTCCATGGGCACCATCTCTCAGGACAGTCTTGCTAGGAAGTTTGAACCCCTGTTGCCATTCTGTAACTTCATTTTGCTGCTATCTCATCTTGTTAAGTGGATCTATTTACTACAAATCTGTTGGTGATGTTGGAAAGTGGTGGTCATTGGCAGCTGGGACTGAATGGCATGTTGCACAGACCTCTGTGTGAGCAATCCTATTTAAAGACTCACTGCTCAAATGGGCAGGAAAGAAGGCTAGAAAAAGTGACCTAAAAATTGCCTGCTCGGTAATGTCTTCTGGACAGGAAACTGTACCTGTCAGGACATTCCTTCTGGAGGTCAAAATAGACACTTAAAAATACATCCCTCCAACTAGGCACACCAGAAAATCTGGTGCATCAGCACACCACTTTATTTCAAACCAGCATAAGACAATTTACAGCAAAAATTATTTCCAAACTCATTGATACACTCCAAGGCATTAACCCCATTAACCCCAATAACACTCCTCATTCCCTTCACTAGACTTTAATCACAAACCATGGTATCTAGCACTAATGACAAGTATTACTTAAAATGCTGGATCAAACATTAATTAAGGAATATTGCATGAGCAAGAGTGCTCTTGTACTGAATATCAAACGGTTCTGATTTAGTCGTAGGTACAAGGCTGCAGGTAATCTCAGCTGTGCTGATATTCATATACAGTAACAACTTATGTATTATCATTCTTGGAACGTCACTCATTCAATCAAATTAGTGGACTAGGATTATCTTCAATAAAAAAAGGGTCATTTCAAAATCATGCTGACTTACAGTATATGCACTAATGGGAAACCAACATACACCATGCTTCAAAAAAGAAGACACTGATTATGGACACTTATCCTGTATAGAAAAGCTAGTGTCTTATGACATCGTATAATCAAACAAAAGAACAGAGTCTTGCCATTAAATAAATGCATAGATAGATAGATAGATAGATATTGCTAAGCATTTAAGTGTCCATGTGGTCTTTACTGAACAAAGTACAAGATTTACTTTGAATCCAGTATCTCATTGTAATTTGTGGCTCAAAAAAGAACAAAGAAAAGAGGTAAATGCAGGCCTCCAAGATATGCCAAACTGCCATGATGCAGTATACACTGTCTCTGTGACCTCAGGGACTACATTATTGCACTCATAAAATCAGCAGATGACAGAACTCATCAGGGACTGATATTAGAGCAATGTGAGGACACTGCAGCCAATTTCTCCATCAGACAAATGACAGAGCTCCAAAAGGTGTTGAAACCATGCCAGACCTACCATCTGAATGAACAGGCATACTTTGGAAGAGAATGTTGCAGTAGAGAATAAAAAAAATCCAGATTAGATATCATGCCTCCAGAAATGTGAATCTCCAAAAGTAAAGGCACAGGACTCCTGTGAACTAGTGGTAAGATTTAAACAAAGATCTTTCTCAGAAGGTTGGCACATCAATCCAGAAACACAGTATGACTTCCATAAATGCCAAGATTTAGTGGAAGGTTATTAAATATAAAATGTTCCCCACAGGAATTTTGAGTTATAAATCAGACCCTACAGACCCAGATGAGATCCAGTAAGCCTCTGTTTGTTTTGAATAGTACTGAAATAAGTATAAGTAAGTACAATACTTCTCTATCTGCAGACAAAGTGATTCCTAGATAGCGGCCACTGTTAAATCCACCAGTTAGAGTTAAGGAATGCTCGTAGCTCATATTTTGGCATCCACAATTGAACTGTTATTACTCCCCATGGAACAATAGGCAATTTATACAACCATTGAGTCATACCATAGGCATCAGTAATCTTTTTTGTCAAGTTGCTTTTAAATTTTATCAATGAATTTTTATTTTATTTGTCCTTTAATAATATGATATTTATTGTTATTAGAATTGTATTGTCTTGTCTGATATTTGGTAGAGTTACAAGTTTTGGCTAGGAGTTTTCTTAAATGTATAAAAAGTCTTAATTCCTGCACTTGTGTGTCATGTAAAGTCAGAATTCAGAATCTTCTTAAACCAGCCGCTAAATGTTTAGGAGGACTCAGAATAATGGTAGTTCATTATAATACTTTAACTCACCAGGTCTTCCAATCTGTACAGCAGGCATTTGAAAGCTCTTGATTAGAAAATCCTCTTACCAACATAAGAAGCATGAATCAATGATATACAGTATCACTGTTAACAAATATGGACAGCATGTCATTAGAATGCCTTATTTCCAACTCCATCTGCAAGTGCTGGGCATTTACACCAAGTCTGACAATTGGCTGATGGCCAAAAATGAGGTAGATTGCATTAAAGTACAATATCAATCCCACTAAACAATTTTTTGTGTCTTTTGTGTCAAAAGGAAATGGCATACTAGAGAAAAGGCATACTCAAATCTGCAGAAGAAGCATAAAATGAAAAACCTCACCAGCTTCCATCAAACTTTCATGTTTTATGTGCAGCTGTTGTTGTACATGTTCAATAGGACTGTATAGCCATCAGGTTTGAGAGAGTTTGAAAGATTCATGCCAAGTGCTGTAGAAGGGATTCTGGCAGCCAGAAAAAAATGGTGCACTGGAGCCCTGCTAAGGACATGTACGGAGACTGAAACATAATGAATAAGCAGAAGTTATTAATTTATTTAGTGTCAAACTATTTAAAAGTACTACAAATCTGGTGATGATAGTGAAGTGGTGATCATTGGCAGCTCTCCGAATGGCATGTTTCACAGACCTGCATTTAAGCAGCTCTATTTAAATACTTTAAGATTTAAAAGTCAATTTTATTAGGTGGTATAAAAAATTATCTGCACAAATGAGAAAAAAAACGTATTCTATATATATATATTTCTATACATATTTCATATAATGTGACTGTACATGATATAGGCCAGGGATTTAAAAGGCGGCTGCAATCATATCCTTGAACAATACTGTATTTGGAAATTTAAGTTTGAATTTCACTGTTTCACTGCTACATCCATAAAATGCTCTGTGCACACTTTGGCACATTGCCTCTTCAGTTATAATGGTAAGAGAATGTGAGCACAATTCCAATTTTCATCAACATAATGTGCAATAACCCCAAGGTAATTATCTTTACCCATCAACGTCCAGTAGTCTTTACTTAATACACCAATTGTAGCTTTCTCTATCATTCAATCATTACACTACAAATACTTCAGTGGTTCAAAAGTGGTTCACTAGTGCTTCTAAATGCATTAATGGCATTAAAAAAACGGCATAAAAATATATGGTGTTAATGTGATATTAATGCATTAATTTTGACAGCCCTATTTAATTTCCATTTATTTTCTCATTAAGCAGTGAAGCCCTTCTGAGACCATTGTCTGATTTTCAGCACAGCTCTGCATACCAACAACAGATCAAATTAACAGTTTTAATGAGGTTCAACAAGGTTCACGTCAGTAATTAAAGACTTTATTGATGACATTTATGTTTTATATTTAATAGAAAATGCAGAATACATGGGTTTCAAATTCATTTGTGGTAAAAACCTGTTTACAATTTTCCCGTAAAAAGTAAGTTTTCTTGATAAAGTTGGTAAGTTTAATCAATCATTTGCAGAATGGCAGACTTCAGGCTGGTCGCTAATTTCAGCACAAATTAACGTTGTGAACAGGAGGACTTTTTCCCTGCAGCATGTGGTGCACTGTATCAAGCTGTTCACATCTGCACACTTACACACACTTCACACACGCTAACGCACATACACACATGCATTGAAACACTAAGGGAGAAGTCTTGCAAGGCCTCAGGGGGGTTGAGTAGCATTCTGTCCATCCGTACCTTTCTCGCTTTTTCTCTCATCTCTTTGGGGACTTCTCCTGTTAGATTCGCGTTTTTCTGGGCGAGGAACGTCTGTCTTTCCATATGTGCCCGGTTTGAGAGAGAGCTGAACTACACTCGATGTCAGACAAGAAGTTGCTGAATTATTAAGATCTCCAGATTTTCAGTGCGATGCACATCTTTGATCCATCTGTTGGGAAGACGCTCATAGATGGTGAAGTGTGCTGTACCTTTCACTCCAGCTCGCAAGCTGTCGCAGATCAAGTTTGAAAGACTTTAACTTGTGTCGTCACGATCTAGAAGTTTCTGTTGCTTACAGGCGAATCTCTGCCTGAGCATTCTCTGAACTTTGCACTTTCTGCATCTCTGCTCATAGGATTTATTATGATTCCTAGAATTTCTGCATATTTTAAAAAAACATCTAACTGTAACAAAAAATGCACCACATTTTTTTTACATGATTTTCCACCAATTCTTTACTTGATTTTGTTTACCACAAGCTCCCCACTAGGAGCTGTCCAAGTAAGTTCCCTGCCTAGCCTCACTTTCAGTATCTAGCTATGTTCAGTGTACCTTGAGTGTAGCTATTAAAAATATTTGATATCTGAGGGCCTGCTTTGATGAAGAACTGGTCATTAAAGGATTAATCCCTTGATTTAGCAAAAATGTATTTATTTATTTTTTGGTAGAAATAACCAGCTGACTGACAGAACATCCAGAATATTTTTATGTTTTCTCCATCACCATATCTTCTATAGACATAATATTTATGGTGTTGTTGAATGTCAACAATCCAAAATCCATCATCATTAAAAAAAGAAACCATGCAAGGATTACTGTAAATGTACAGATATCAGGCTAATGGTTTGTAAGGCAGTAAAGAGAAAGTGCCATGCTCCCACATTCATCATTCAATATTCATCCTAATCATTCTAGATCTGCAATAAAAACAATATTTTGGCTCTATTTTAATATCTTGTTTCCAGAACTCAATAAATACCAAATTCTCACTTTGTGTTTTTATCAATGTAGTCTTCATGGATGATTATATAGAATATTAAGAATGTCTATATAGTAAACATTTGTTGTTTAATATGATGAAATTTGATATTCACTGTGCAACACAGTCATTGTCACATCCCTTTTAATGTGGCGAGTTAAAGCTCCCTGAATTAAAATCTGTACAATTTATCTAGACAATCTGTATTCAATCCAGATTCAGCAAAAATACAATCACATTTTTACAATTTCATATATGTAGGTGTATGTAGAGTTGTATCAAAGGGCGGTAACAAGAGTGAAACTACAAATTTAATTGGCATCCCTGCATTCTGTTATTATGTAAATAGATAGGTTGTCTTAATTGAGCAATCTTACTTTTTTCCAAATAGGTTTGGATGAATTTCTATAGAGTTTATGCTCAGATTAAGACAAACAACAAACAAATAAAGAAAAAAACACAATGATCAATGTGTGCATGTTTTTTACATTTCATTTTACATATAGTATGGATTTAAATGCTCGTCCATAAAAACTTTGAATCTGAATTGTCCTTTTGTAGCCACAACTTAGTTGTTTGTTCTTTTTTGTTTAGGATAAAATAAAGACTATAGTATTTAGTTTGTATTTGTGCCCTTACAGTGTTTCAGTGGTATAAACAAGTAAAAACTGAGGTAGCCATCTCACTGACCTCAAAAGAGAATGTGTTCGCGTTATTAAAAATATTTACTGGGTCTTTGCAGAAACATGGGACAAGACTTTGTAAGATAAAGATTAGACTTCATGCCATAATTTAGATCAAAATAATGTATTGCCCCTTCTTGACCTTTCTGTAAAGGCTAATGGAGTAAAGTCACAATGATTAAGAAGCTTAACTCAGGAACACTTAAAAGATGCTGTGATGTCATTATTCTGCATCTTACTTGCCTGCTACTTAAGCAATATCTCAAGAGCAAGAGTGCTGCTGTATTGAATATTAGCACGGCTGTGATTTGGCTGTAGACACAAGGCCACAGGTAATCCAGCCGTGCAGATATTCACTACCACAGCGTGATTCTGAGTGTGATATTGCTTTTATTCATCAGTTCTATAAACAAGAAATTAATACAGAGAAACTGACATTTCAGAAAAAGATATGGCAGAATATTTTGTTTATTTTGGCTCCATCAATGAATACACATTTCAACAAAGTCACAGCTGCGTGTTGCCATGTAACACACAGACTCATGACAACCCTTAGTAAGTGAATGGTTTCAATGTAAGACAGACAAGCGGCATGATACAAACAGTGAAATGTACCAGTGCGGTTATACTAAATATCAGCACTCTTGGAACACTGCTTGTCCAATCAAGTTAGTGAACAGAAACAAACCCCCCCCCCCAAAAATAAAGAATTTGAGCAATCCTTTACAAAATACTAATGATTACATTGTTAAAATTCATGTCATTATTTTAAACAGCAAGATGCACATATTGGATTGTTCACACATGAATGTTGGGCTTGAAAAGAATGCAGTATGTATTAACATCAGTCTGTTTCAGTTCAGTTTTTTTTTTGCCATAGATAGGTATATCAACAAAATATATGTAGTTCAGTTGCATTTATTCTGACCTTTAGTGAATCAATATGATTCGGTGTGTTTGTATTCACTATTTTTTGTTTTCTAGTGGACTGGTGTCTAGGCCTGGTTGCCGTGGCATCTGTGCCCTGTTGCCGTGGTGACCTTTGCAGTTGGCATTTCCATGATTCATATGTGTGGACTGATGGGCTGCCTGAGGGTCAGAGGAGCCTTTACACACTTCCAAAGGGGGGTGGGGGTGGGTTGCAAAGAGGAAATATATATATAAGGAGAGATATGATCTGCTCTTATTTCATCATCTGCTGTAAAGGGAAATGTATTTATTTAATAGTTCTTTATACAATGAACCTGACATTGTTTTCATTAAAGTGCATCGAGACTTTTAGATAGAAAATACAGCATATACAGCACTGGTGATAAACTGTAGCATGAGGATGGCAGAAGGAGAGCTAGCCTGATAGTGTGTATTCTAGCAGCACATGACAGTAGTGGTTAGTCATAAATAATAGATAAATGGTGTATATGAACAGAATACAGTATAAACTGGTTGCTTGTATGAGGTAGGGTTCGGCTGGAGAAAGGATGATCCATTGAGTGTTCTCAGAAATCAAAGCCTAGCTAACAAATGAGAGGAGAGGAGAGGAGAGGAAAGAGAGGAGAGGAGAGGGATGAGAGAGGGGCCATCCTTGCTGTAAACAGAGGGAGGAGAGGGCAAAGATAAAGGCATGCCTGGCTGATGAAACTGTATGTGCATGTGTGTGTGTGTGTGTGTGTGTGTGTGTGTGTGTGTGTGTGTGTGTGTGTGTGTGTGTGTGAGAGAGAGA
>JAQQZU010000036.1:10989453-11018706 GCA_030068025.1 Parauchenoglanis punctatus
TGTGTGTGTGTGTGTGTGTGTGTGTGTGTGTGTGTGTGTGTGTGTGTGTGTGTGTGCGTGTATGTGTGTGTGTGTGTTTGGAAGTTTCAAATTTACAAACCAAATTACTCTGGTATGTGCAGGGTCTATTTGCTGAACATTATAAAAGCACTCTGTGAACAGTAAAGTGACTTTTGATGGAGAATGTTGGTGTGTGTGTGGTGAAGAATGTTTGTTTGGTTGTGAATGTTGGTGTTTGGTTGAGAAAGTTGGTGCTTGATGGTGAATGCTGATGGTCTTTGTTGAAGAAAGTTATTGTGTGGGGGAGAATGTTAGTGTTTGATGGTCAGTGTTGGTGTTTGAGGATGTTTGGTGGTGAATGTGAATGTGGTGGTGTTTGTTAGTGTTTGATGTTGGACGTTGGTGTGTGGTGGATAATGTTATGTGGTGGAGAATGTTAGTGTTTAATGAGATGGATAGTGTTTGATGGTGAATGTTGGTGTGTGGTGGAGAATGGTTTTGTTCGGTGCTGAACGGTAGTGTTCGATGGTCAGTGATGGTGTGTGGTTAAGAATGTCAGTGCTTGGTGGTGAATTTTGGTGTGTGATGGAGAATGTTAGCGTTTAATGGCCAATGTTGGTGTTTGATGAATGTTGAAGCATAGTGGAGAATGTTAGCGTTTGAAGGTCAGTATAGGTGTTTGATAATGTTTAGTGTTGAATATGAATGTGGTGGTATATGAGAATGAATGTGTTTGTGTATGATGAAGAATGTTGGTGATTGGTTGAGAATGTTGGTATGTGATGGTGTTTCATGATGAATGTTGTGTGCTGGCGAATGTTGGTGTTCTCAGGCTTTGATGGTGAATGTTTGATAGCGAAGGTCAGTGTTTAGGAATGTACAGTATATTTGATGAATAATGTTGGGGTTTGCTTAAGAATATTTGTGTTTAATGGGAAAGGTCAGTGTTTGATGTAGAATATTGGTGTATGTTTGATGGTGAGTATTGTGTCTTGGTGAACGCTGTTGTTTGATGTTCAGTTTGTAAGGATGAATGTTGGTGTTTGCAGAAGAATGCTGTGCTTTGATGGACAATGTGTAGTAAAAACCGTTTTTAGACATTTGCATTATCATTATATTATTATTATTACAAATATGGTAAAGATGGGCTTCTCTCACTAACTCTGAGTTCAGTGCCACTCAGCCTGGCTCAGGCTGTTAACACTTAAGAGGGGTGAAACAGTTATGAGGCACATAAAAGTTGATTGGTCCCCTTAGAGGACTTACAAGCCTGTATAAAGTTTGTCCACTGCAGAATCAATGGCTTTAGTGTTTCCACTGCAATTCATACTGTTGCTGCTTTATTCCTCCCCTTCTCCCAGAGATGATATGCGAAGATCTTTAAATGCTATCATAAAAAAAACAGGTTCCTCATGAGGGTAAATCGGTCTTGGTCCGTTAGAGCCAAAATAGCCAAAGTAGGCTATCATTAAAGTTTTATGTGTTTGCAAGGTCAGAGTATTGTATATAATGAGTCGACAGGAGGTCAGTTCACGTTTTTCATCACCATTTTCCTCTGCCATTGTCTGTGTTTCCTAGAGCTCACTAACTATCAATTGCTCAGTTATAAAGAGCCTTTAGAAAGACTGTGTATGTCAGGCTTAAGGTCTTTTCTCTGTCAACACTGACAAAACACACCCTTGGGCTTCATAAAGATCACATCACATGCTGGGCAGTGTCTCTCCCAGTTGCCAGATCCACTGAAATGGGGCTTGTAAAACTTTGTTTGAGGTTAGGTGGGTCAGTAATTAGGTGTGAACACAAAAGGCAAGGTTGCTCCTGAGTATGGGGGCGCAGTAATGGGTTTATGTTAGGGGCTAATGACCAGGGCTCCATAACACCACATGGAGGAGTGTTTTGCAGGGTGATCCACACACTGCTGGGCCCGACGAGTCACACGCAGCATGGCTCTCAGCACGTCTCACTAAAGAGCCCGTAATAATGACAGCAATTATAGCAATCCACTTAAACAAACGCCAAGCCTAGCAAACCTCATCATACTCGCATCTGATTGGCCCTAATGAGATAAAGACACCAATTAATCCAGCACTAATTGCCATGGCTCATTTGTAGAAAGCAGCCGCGTGTGTTAACGAGAGCCAGCAGGCTCTAGGTGCGTTCAGCCGCCCACGGATTACCTTTATTGCTCAAAACCTAGCAGAGGATTGGAGTGGTGTTTATGAGGCTTTTATTTCATAGTGATTTGCAAATATAAAAGAGAAGATAGGTAGATAGACCTGGATAGATCTTAATATTGACATGTGCATGTATATTAATTATATTGCTTTTACTTGGAGGAAATTTTCAGACTTTATACCTACCTTTGAGTATGTATTTTCAGTAATATATTAACCATATAATAATATTTACAATAATAATAATAATAATAATAATAATAGTATTTCAGTGCATGCTAACTGACATACTGGTTTATACCGTATTAACCAAAATATAATTAAACACAGTGGTTTGCATTTTTATGTCATACATGACCAGGACTGGTTTTCATACAGGCCACGCTTTGATAGAAACAAATGAAAAACAAATGTGCTGCAGATATCATAATGTGTGTAACTATGCAAAGCACGTGTGATAACATAGCTTAAGGCTAACATGAACCCCCTTGACCCCTATACTTTCAGGACAGGACATGAGTGTCTAACAGCACTGACCCTTACACTGTCCTCTACCTCATTGCTCCTAACATTTGCACAGAATTCATTATGACCCTTTTCTCCATTGTGCTGAAGGTCTTTGGTGGAATTACTCATAAATCTCATCGTTAGCAGACCTTTCACCAATCTTTTGGCCCATCTCATTCCAATCTACCGGTACCCCCTGTACTCCCCCATCCCACTGCCTCCCCCCCCAACACATACCCTCACCCTCCTACCCAGACTCACTAATTGCACCTCCACATGGTTGGGCTCTTTTTTCTTCTCTGTGTTGACACGCCATAATGGTCCATCCGTCCAGTGCAGCACAATCGTCGCCTCTGCCATTATGGAAGCCATTTTCATCTCCAGTGAGGCGACGGCAGCCTCATGGCTCTCTGACAGGCCGCCTCTAAATCACCAGCTCGTGTAATCTCTCTCTACTTCTCCAAATGGCTCTGCGCCCCTCTATTTGCCTAAGTGCATTAAATCTGGGAGATCTGGGCTACGAGATCAAGCATCTCCTGCACGATTCACGTCTCCGCATCAACCTTTATCCCCATGCTGGTGCTCTGTAGAGCTGCTCAGGAAGAAGCACTTTACTGTGATTATGGGATGAAGTCATTGGAACAGCATCTCAAAACTGGCAGTATATGAAAGCTGTGTGCCTCACATTATGATTACTACTACTGAGCAAAGCCAAGCTGCTACAGTAACCTCTTGCTTCATTCTCAGAGAAACAGGTCAATGTCTTCACTTATTTCAAGTGCAGTAGATAAGCCAAGACATGTTTGGTGTCTGAATTTTGAACTAAAGTAATATTGCTAATGGAACAAGCAAGTAATGCTAGTCTCCCCCAAAATCTTTTCCATAAATGCACACATGACAACACGGACAACTTGTAACACATCTCTTTACAAATGGCAAACACTTACCAGGCACTGTAATCTAATTTTTAGCAATATATTATTTATTATATAGGTATGGTCTATTTTTAGAAATTGAAATTTTAACTATAGTATCATTTGCATTACTCACAGATTTCTGATCATCAAGGTTTGGGTGATGTGTTGTAAAACATCACTATTGTAGACACAAAGCCAAGTTACTAGCATACAAAACACACTGAATTGAGTAAAAATATTCCTACTGTAGTTACATTCATGTTACATTCATTTCAGTAAAAGTAGCGAACTAGGGTAAATAAATCATCAGATGAATGGCTACTTGAGAAATTAACTGAGAATATATATTTGCAGTTGATGCAACTAATCAGAAAATGTTATTAATTTAGTATGTTCTTATGCTTAGTCAGCTATGCTGAAGTGAACACCACCTTCTTTATCATTAGAGATTATATTAGCTGGCTAGTTAACTTAGCCAAAGGCTGTTGCTCTGCTTGTAAAGTCTATCTATCTATCTATCTATCTATCTATCTATCTATCTATCTATCTATCTACCTACCTACCTACCTACCTACCTATCTATCTATCTAAATTTATGCATGTTTCTACACAGTTAGCTATCTAGCAATGATGCCCCTTACACAATCAAATCACACTGACAGTGTACACCATGTAGAATTTAAGTGTACACCATGTAGAATTTTGAACTATTAGCAGAAATTGAGTACATATTCCATAACATACTTAAAGAATTAATAAGCATATTTTCATTAGTGTATAATTACCTGTAGCTAGGAATTGTTGTGATTTGTATAAGCTTAGAATTGGCCCTAAATATCTACATAGGGAGTGGGTCCACCTCTACTGAGCTGCCAGGTTGCGCCGCTAGGAAAAATAAATAAGAGGAATCAGTGTTTGCTAGTGCTGGCTAACACATTTGAGAACCCAAATTTTGAAAAATGGAGGATGACACTTATTATTTAACATGGGAAAAGCAAGGAAGTGTAAAAGTAAGTACATTGAAGTATGCTACGGGCACCTGATGGCCACCGTACATTCTAACACATGCTTGGAAAGGGAGGGGGCATTCGGGGGCTAAGTTTAATACATAGCTCCCATAATGTAATCTGGCCAGCTAATCAAGCTCACTCAGCCAACTAATGGCTTACCACAACTATGTCTCCAACATTTGGTGCTTGAAGTGCAGACCTTTGTCAGGAAACTGCATTACTTTGTTTAGGTCTCAAAAATAAATAACATAAAATTTGCATATATCGGCTTTTATTTTGCTTAAACAATTGCAGCATTAAATATATTATTTTAAAAATAAATATGGATTTGAATATTGAATAATTTCTATTATTTATTATACCCAAAAAAAGTACTGTCAATTATGTACTCAAATACTGTATTTAGGTTACATGATGTTTGCATTACATTCCACCCCTGCAAGCATAGTATTTGTTAGCAATCAGGCTTAATTGTAGTCTTATGTAAAATGCTACCAGACTGTATTAATGAAAAAATGTGATTCTGGCTGTCCAAGATGGCTGCCTCTGTTATGTTACAGTGTTTGGGTGCATGCTGGAAAGTGTACAGTAAATCATACTGTGTGTGAAGTACTGTACTTACCTGCCCCATTTTAGCCAGTCTGTGTGAGTATTTACAGTCAGGATGTGGCTTGTGCATATGGTTACAGAAAAGATTTTCTGAGACAGACATTTATTACTTGATAGCCACATTAGGCAAGTGCAAAACTAAAAAGTCAAACACTAATTGTTTTGGCTCATCTACTACTAGATATCTGGGGTGAGGGGAACGTTTGTAAATTAAACCTTTCTGAGAAAAAGTCAAATCTGATCACATTTCAGGCTAAAGTTTCTGACTACAGGATCAGTACATTTCTAACTATTGGCTTTGTCTTATTTTCCTCACCTTCAGGGGTCACAGCTAATACTATATAGCAAGACAAGATAACAATAGGGTTGACAGAGAAGGTCACCCTGGACATCACACACACACACACACACACACACACACACACACACACACACACAAAGTCACAACTACCCAAGCTGAAACAGAGTGGCGTCGGCTGGCAGATTGTCAGTGACCCGCCACCCTCAGAATAAAGACAGAGGTCACTGTTGCGGTTTGGTTTTGAATTTTTAGCTCATTTCTTTGTGGAGCACGGCATTATGGGATGGAGATTGCCTCTGTTCTTATTAATGATGCTTTCTCAATGCCCTAGAGAGACACTTTGGCCATCATAACCATCCCCCACACGACACATACACACACGCACACACAGACACACACGCACACACAGACACACACACACACACACACACACACAAACACACACACACACACACACACACACACTCATATTTGCATGAAAATCTTGCAGTCAGTCTCACTATATTATCAAATCAATGGATAATTTGTATCAGCGCATAGAAAATGTGACCAAATGATGATGGAACAATCAAGAAAAGAAAAGTCAAGCACATCTTTTGACAGGACACTGAAAACAATATAAATATGATACAAACACCCAACAAGGCTTACAAGCCCCATATGTACTGAGAATAGAAATAATTGTTTCTTTCCTAGTGCGTGTGTATGTGTGTGTGTGTGTGTGTGTGTGTGTGTGTGTGTGTGTCCCCACAGCATCAGACGCAGATCACTTAACCCCGGCTGTGTGTTGTGGTGTGAGAAGTGAGGGAGCGTTCGCTCAGTTAGGCTGCAGACAGGCAGCACTATCGATTTTGTGCCATGTGCAGAGGCCGGTGTCAAATCAAGCGGCAAAACATCAGAGAAAGTTTCAATTACTCCTCTGTGTCTCGAATTAAAAATCACAGTGCCTGATACGGTGCATTTCAGCAGCAAGAAGGTCAAAGAACACGTTCACAGAGGCACACCTCAGGGGTTAACGTGTGAAAAAATAGTATGCTTTATTTCCATTTTGAATATCTATATATTTAAAGAAATTAATTCAATTAAGCCTATATGTAATTATGCAAAGAATTAATAAGCTCATAAAATTTTTTAACTTATTATCCAATGAATTTAAATGTATTTAATGTAATACTGCATATTTTAGTTTATGTGTGGCAAGTTTACAAAGCAGAATGTAAAGCTAGTGATAATTAGTCATATCAAATCCTTTTCATGTAGAAATACGTAACGTAGAAATATCTCTTGATTATAAAAAAATCATATCTTTTGAGAAGTAAGTATTTTTACACCTTTATCAAAATATATTAGAAATGTAAATTCTCAAATAAATTATAAACTTTGGTGGTAAGCTAACACATTATAATTTCAAAGACTGAGATGTGAGATCTCTTCAGCAAGTACATAATAAATAAATAAATAAATAAATAAATAAATAAAGCTTGATTTGCCCTGGTTTCATTGCTCTATACTATGAAACCCATACTAACTCATCTCAGCAATGTTTTGGCTTGTTAGCTTGATGGTATTCTAAGACAACTGGCCTACTGGTACTAGCACAAGGATGTGTTTTTGATGGTGAATTTAAAGCACTTCTGTGAGTCGCTCTAGGTAAGGACATCTGCCAAATGCTGAAAATGTAAATAGAAATGGTTTAATTTATGATTGCATTGCTTAAACATCTGTCATCATGTGCGGCACATTTATACTTATTCATACATGTACATGCATACACATACATATTTAAAACATTCATAATTTAATTATGACAATTGTTATTCAAATTATTTACAAAGCTATTCTCCTGAACTTTGGTACATTTCTTTTAAATTCATGGCACGTGGAAATCTCTTCTTCTGCAGGCTGTAATTCGTAGCCTTGTTGTCAGCGCTGGTTCGATAGCACTGAAGAGTGAGTTGCTATAATTGATGCTGTGTGTGTGTGTGTGTGTGTGTGTGTGTGTGTGTGCGTGTGCGCCAGCAGTAAGTGTGTAATGTGCAGGGCTGTTGGACAGCTGGAGGCCGTGTGTGTATTGACCAGTCGAGCTCTCTGCAGCAGCCTTGGGCTAGCAGAAATGAGACGAGAACTAAAACCGCAGCAAATGAATTACAGCTTGATCGCTGCGGGACAACAGATCTGTATTTATGATGTCCTGAAACACTGCTTTAGTAAAAAAAAAAAGATGCTTTGGATTAGTTAAATTTTTCATAGTCATTTAAAAAATATTGATATTAGTTTTTATTATTATTATTATTATTATTAATAATAATAATAATAATAATAATAATAAAATGCATAAATCACAGTAAAGGGTTTGCTCATATTATTGTTTTATTATTTACTTAGCAATGAACATGAGTATTATTACAATTTATTCCACTTCTTCTTCCTCTTATTATTATTATTATTATTAATATTATCATTACTTTTTTTCATTTTCAACATATTCATGTTTTGTTTGTCTTTGTTCTCTTTGCTTGGACTACAAAATATGTGCATATTATACCCCTTTAATTAATCTATTTTTATCATATTCTGTTATTTTTAAAACCATTTCATGGAGTAGTTTGTCAAAGTGCAATACTCCACATGTATTCAATAAGCTAAAGATTTCTGCCTTAGTGTAATATTCTCTCAACTTGTGATTTGATGATGGTGACGGAGATCGCTGTCTAACATGCCACTCAAAATCTCTCAAAGGTGCTCAGTTGAGTTGTGATCTGGTGACTGTGAAGGCCATAGAATATGAACCACTTTAGTGTAGGTATTTTTTAATTTTCAATTTCTTACATTTCAGTTTGTCAGATATTTAGTTTTTTTTTTTTTTTTAAAAAGCATAGCTTCAGTTATAGTTGTAAAGCACAATATGTGCAACAGGTTTAAACTGGAAGTAAAACTGTTAGTCTAGCAAGGAAGTTAACATTTGCTATCTAGCCTGATATTTAATTATATTTAAATATATAACTCACATTTTCTTCATGTCTTTTCTGAGTTTCTAAATGACATTCCCATTGTTTATTATAACAATTTCATATTGTCCAATGTTTTATTTTAGCAACTTCTTAATTGTTATTGTGTAATTCACTTTTATTTTATTTTTATTCATATGAATTTTTCCTTTACTTTTTATTCTTTATTACTAGACAAACTTAAATAAAACCCATTTAAATGAATAATATTGTTTTTGTTAACTAAAATAAAGTGATCACTTTAATAAACTTTTTTTTGGCATGATTTGGCCTTAAATTGCTTTAAGATTATTAAGATTTTTGGCAATGAAACTGTAATAACTACAGCATAACAGTGCAGCAGTGGCTATTGCTGTTGTATAACTTGTAGACAATATGTAATTCTGTAAAAAATTCAGCAGTGATGAAGATGATCTTTAGTAAACCTTCAAGTGATGATAGAAAAGTTAACAAGATGTTAATACTTGTCTACAAAAAAAAAGATGTTAATAGTAATTACCATTACTACTACTACTACTACTAGTAAATATAAAAAAATACTACTACTACTACTACTACTACTATTAACAATAATAATAATAATAATAATAATAATAATAATAATAAGTGCATGTATTCATTTATCATTATGAAATCATTAGTTTTAAGTATTAATATATGCTTAATGTGGACCTTACAGTAAAGTGCTACCCAGCGAACTGTGTATATTGGCCAGACTTCCTGTAATTGTTCTTCTTGTTTGTCATTTTTATTTTTGAACACATGTTAAAGTGCAATTTAGATATTTGAAACATGCTACTCAAGTAATGCTGTGTCAAAGATATAATATTTTATTCTGGCATCTTATCCTAGGAAGTGGACAGGCTGTGTAAAAACCGTCATCAGGAGTTTCTGATCCAGTGATGTACATATTCATAGCGAGAGTTAACAGTGGGCTTGTCATTAAACTCTGTCACGTTCCTGTCAAAACAAACCGTGTTGAGTTCTCGCTCTCATGTACAGTCAGCCTTCCCGCTGGCTATTTATAGATTTTCTGTTGTATAGCAATTAGTTCTGTCAAATTAGCATCCTCCGATGGCTTCAGGTAAACGCTGCAGGTGGGTTGAGGAATTAAGATATATGACACAAGGCTCTTAAATGCTGTAACTTCTTTCATTAGCAAGACACTGTATTATCCAGTAGTGAAGAATGTAGAATCCTTGAAAAGAAGTGTTGTAGATTTCTTAGTCAAGCCTGTGGGAGATGAAAAACTTCTTCACCGTCAAGGTTTGTTTATGGTGATGAACACAATCGCAAACACATATCTACTTGTGAGGACCTTACATTGACATAATTACTAATTCAGTGAATTAATGCTATGCCTACACCTAAACCTAACCTTAACCTCAGTAACCAAAGAATTTAGTTCTTTTATTGTTTAATTTTTTTAGTTTTTGTTCTTTTAAATAAAAGCTTTAGGTAGGTTTTTTTTTTTAAGCCAGTTTCCTCATGGGCACCAGCCAAATATCCCCACAAGGTCAAAACTGTCAGACTGTCTTTAAAAGAAAATACAAACATGCTCATACACCCCCCCCAACACACACACAAAAACACAAATGCACACACATACACACACCAACATACATGCACACACGCATATTTGTATCCTTATGAGGACCTTCCATTAACATCATTAGTAATGCGGTTAATTAATGCTATGCCTAAACCTAAACCTAAACCTAATCTTAACCTAATCAACAAAATAATACATTTTGGCTCTTTAAGCTTTTTAAATTAAAAATGCATTTTTTGTAAAAACTGTAGTTTTCCTTATAAGGACCATCCAGATGTCCACACAAAGTAGCTACATATTCCTATCCTTGCGGGAATGTCTCGTCCTCACCATTATATAAAAGCCTGCCCACACACACACACACACACACACACACACACACACACACACACACAATGAAAACACCACCTTTTTTAACATCTCTATTTTGTTGTTTATTTCTGACTTAGACACAATATAACTTACAATTATTCACCTCACAGTTATATTCACATTCTACTGTACTAAACAAAATCATAACAAAAATAGTACACCATGATATCTGGATGAGCTTTATTGTGACTGCTGAATGCTAGCAGTCTAACTTTACTTTTTTTTCCTAGCAGAAACAAGCTTTGATTTTGACTATATTACAGGTGTCAACTCCAGGACTACATGCCTCTTATCATCCTCTTATCATTCTGCTCAGGTGAACTATAGCACACTAGTACCAAAACATTCAAATTATGAGCATAATGTAATAATTAACTCCATATTGCGAATGTATCACCAGTTCCAGCAATTACACATGCACAACAGCAATGCTGCCAGTTATTCACCTGTCCACCATTACCACTGTAAATACATACAACAATGTTGTCAAAGCGATTTGTTGATGGAAGTGTGAACAGTTTCCATAGAGATCGAGATTCCATAAAGATCGTGTTTATTCTTAGCAGAGGAAAAACAGTCAAATTCCACTGATGCTGAAGCATGCATGAAAGTATACCATTATGACACAAATATAAGTATGGTAGCCAAACTCACGACCATAAACCTAAAGTTTTCTGGTATTTATAGAAGGATCCATCAGTTTTTTTTCTTCCAAAGGAATCCCAATTCTTATGCCAAAACAGAGAACAGAACCTTTTGTTGTTTTTTAGTAAATGGTTGAACTGCATTAATAAGTATAACATCAGCTAAGCATATACTCAAATACTCATTTAGCCCTTCTTTTTCATAGAAATGTCCTAAATAAATAAATAGGTTTAAGCCTAGTACGTTATGGGCTTTCTGCTTGTCCTTTTTGTGGAATCCTTAACCCTAAGGTGTCTTAAAATATTCTTCACATATTTATAGAAATGCATAATATTCAGTAACTACTATGAATTATTTTGTCACTTCAGAAAGGATTTTAAGTTAGCATACATTGGGTCCTGGAAATTTAAGGGGTTAAAGTTTCTATGTAGGTATGCCTGTACGTTCTTGTATCCTACAAGCAGAATTCCTTTAGGAAGTTAAGAACTTTTAACTACCCAACGGGCCACTGAGGAACTCATTTTTCCAAAAATACCAATGCAACCTGTAAGAAATTGAGTTTGACACCCTTGGGCTGAAAGAAAAAAGAAAGAAAGCAATCCAAAGGTTGCATTTAGGGGACTTCTTATATTGTAAGGCTTTCTGTGTATGCTGTGCTCTTAAAGGTTACTCTGATGCCAGCTCAATTCCTCATCTAGTGATCATCTAACAAACTACTAATAAAGTAACTGAATGGTCCTTAAGCTTATGGAGAGGTTCAAACCTAGAAGAAATTGCAAGGGCAAGTGGATGAGGGTACATTGAAAACAGAATAGGGATGCAGTGTTCTTCTCGGCAGCTCTTTGTGCATTCAGTGTCAGTCCTGCCAGAGAGCCTATTGGCTAATTAGTCAGTTTGCACGGTATTGGCAGGTGACCGCATGGCTATCGATCCCACCGCTAAAGCTTTGCCTCTCAAACGCAAATTAATCAGGCCATATCTGGAACTGATGAACCTCATTCTGGACCTGCATTTGAACTCTTTAAGAATGATTGTGTTTGTTAGCTGGCGATCATACATGCAAGAAGACCTGAAATAAAATGCTATTGTCACTGTTAAGGATTTTGCAAGAACAAAAAGTCCAGACTCTTTTGAGAGAAAAAGAAACAGGACAGAAAGACAGAAAGAAAAGGAAAAAGAGAGCAATAGAAATACAAGCAAGCAAGAGGAAACACTGAAAGAAATAGCTAGATAGAGAGACAGGAGGAAAGAAAAGAGAAGGTGGGAGGGACATTGCATGCTAGCAGCACTTTAAACCAGTGGAAGTTAATGATAAAATCACAATTACGGTATTGACTCTATTAAGAGCAGTTTGCATGCAGTGCACCATCGTTATACCAAATTATTTTTTGATATGCACTCTCTCTCTCTCTCTCTCTCTCTCTCTCTGTCTGTCTTTGGATTGGTTCCAAACTGAAGCTGTGGTCATCAGTAATGTAGAAGATCCCTGCAGAACCCAGTCTTACCCTCATTATGATCAGCAGTTCCTAAAGCCATGCAGCTGTTATCTGCAGTTATCTTGGGTGCTGTTAAGTGAGGTTTTTGTCTTTAAGGCATTTTCTGTATACTGACAGTAAATATTTGTTTGTTCTTTGGTTTGAAAAAAGCACACATCTGGTTGTCAATTATTGAATTTGTTTATAATGATTTGATTTGGGGCAGCACTGTGGTGTAGCATTGAGTGTTGCCTTTGAGTTTTACATGTTCTACTCAAGTTCTTGTTGAATTCTGCTGGATTCCTCTGATTTCCTCCCACTGTCCAAAAACATACTGATAGGTTGGTTCAGAATTGCCCTTAAGAGTTAATGTGTGTGCATGGTGCCTTGTAATGGACTGGCATACCTACTAGGATGTGTTCCTGACTCATGCCTAGTGATCCCATAGGCTCCAAATCCACCACAACCCTGACTATATTATGCAGTTTTATTTGTGTCATTGATTCTGGAGAAAGATTACTGATATTTGAACTCAACAGCCAAATAAATACATACCTCCCTTCACTGTTCCCTCAGAAGCTCTGCCTCCCAAATTCATGGACACTCATTGCCAACAACACTAACCAGGACATGCCCTCTTTCCCCCTGTCCTGTGATTGGCTGGAATAGTGTTGTGTGGCTCGGTCCTTGCCACTTTCTTTATTTCCCAATTTTCAGAGCCAGGGCTTTGTACAAACATTGAATTTTGTTCAGTGCGCTCACAGTACAGACAGTTAGGAGATATTTGCTGAATTTGACAAAAAGTGTAATGGATTGGAATCAATGACTGCACCTTTAATTTGTGGAAGTGCCAAAGCAACTTCCTTATATGTGATTCCCACCTGAACAATCTGTTCTGTTCAATTCTGAGTCCAATCACCTAATTTTAAATACTAATTCTGACAATGTGTCTGAAATAGCTCCCTCACTCACTTCTTCTCTATTTCATGCACACACGGTTCTATAGATCACTATAAGGGAGACTGATTCCTGATTAAATTTTTATTTACATTTATGAACACAAGGACATTTCAAGGTCGAATAATCTATGCATTGTGAAAGTACTTGGTGCTGAAGTAGTATGCTTTGGAATGTAAACTGGAACAACTGTTAACTATTGATGATAATATAATGAATTTTCCAGGGAATATAATTTGTCCACTTTTGGACAATTTGGAATTTGGACAAAATGCTGTAACAATGGCTGCTTCCATTTCTAATTTGAGTTGTTTTTCTTATTCAAATTTTTTATTTCAATTCTAATCCTTGCCTTGATTCTTATTCTGATTACAATTCTTACATTTATTTTCATCCTGTTACCAAATCTAAAGCTAATCCTGATTCTGCTGGTATTTTTGTGCCTTGTTGGAATGGCTGACTTATTCAGTAACTGTAGTCATCTTTTAATGAACAGTTGTCACACAGCACACAGAGATTTTACAGCATATTTTACTGCCAGTATCCTGCCAAGTACTTTGAGTGCTTAATTAATATTTGTCGAGTTAATATTTATGCTAATTTTAGAGCCATCAAGACACCTCATTCTAGACTTATTGCTGTTCCTCTAATTTTCATACAACACAGAGAAATTGGAAAACTAGTGACATTTTCCAGGCATCAGGTGACAGAAAAGAGCTGCATTTTAAATGCTGTATTTGTTGAGATAATTATTATCATCTTTAAAGCTGCAGACTGAAGGGTGTGTGTATATATGTCTGTGGTAGGGGTGGATTTATGGAGGTCAGCTATAAGTGTTTGGTCTGTGGCCAGCGTTGTGGCACAGTGGGGATTGAAGCGTGCATCACCTCTGTGATTAAAACCTAATGACACACCAGGGTGTCGATATGTTCTCCTGCAGGATTTGTGGCTCTGGTCGGCCAGATGACCGTCAGAGGCACTATACATCATCTGAAGAGGTGTGTGTGTGTGTGTGTGTGTGTGTGTGTTTGAAGGAGAGAGAAAAAGAGACTAAACACGAGTCTGAGTGTCTATTAGAAACAGAGAGAGCTGAACTGTCTGGTGAAAAAAGGTCTGTTTGATTTCAGCCCCTCTTGGCTCCAGTGCAGGACTTATTTCTCATTTCAGGCAGACCCTGCAGTAAATACCTCTCTTTGCCCACACTGCTCCTGTCATGACCTCTGACCTGGCCCGATCTCCCATGATTCTCCGCTCAAGGCCAGCCGACGCTGCAGGGACGGCGGCCCTGTAATTCACAGCCCTCCAGAAAGCCTGCCAGAGAAGTATTGATTTTTGTTTCCCCAATCTCCAGGAGAGAGGCTGAGAAAAGATTAAACACACTGTCAGTCCGGAGCTGAATAAGGATGGTGCGCCGGGGAGATACCTTGCACAGAGAGAGAAAGAGACAGAGAGGTGGAGGAGGAGGTGGGGGTTAAGGGAGGGTCAAGGAAAAGGCAGGTCTCTTTATGGCTTTAATACTTTATATGCTGATCCTGGGCTAAAATGAACTAAGGAGATGTTTGATCAGCCAATCATGAAACTGGTCATTTGCCACCATTACTGCCCCTCTACTCACTACCCTAACCCTAGATAATGGTATCCACCTGGTTCAACAACTCTATTGTATATACCTCTATACTCTATCTATGTTCTCTAGAAAGCAAACTAATATTCAGTAAACAATTGTGGTGATATCATGATGTGAACAAAATCAGCACGTGGTCCACCACTCTCATGGCTGAAATGTTTTATTCCTTCTTTTACTGCCTGTATTCTGCCAACTACTCTAAATTCTTAATGCTTAATTAGGGTAGTATTTATGCTAACTGCGTCAGAGATTCCACTCATTTGGCACTGGTGCATTATTATTTTTGCTCTCGTTCTTTTTACAATAGAGAAAGAGGAATTCTGAAACTATCTTGCACAGCATTTGTTATTTCCCAAACGACCAGCAAATAACATTTTGAGATTAATCTCTATTGCCAGTTATTGAGTGTATTGGATGTGCAGTTGAAGGGAAGAGCCGGTAGATTAGCTCACTAGCTGCTCCTGCCTATTTATCCACTGTAATAAGCAGCGTCTCGCTTTCAGACTGCTGCTTTCATCATTAATGACAGGTTAAGATTGTCTCTACTCTGTCCCTGCCTATATAGTTTACAGTCATACTCTGTGTGTGTGTGTATGTGTGTGTGTGTTTGTTTGTCCAGTGCATTCTGAATGAGCCAGTCAGGCCCGATTCATCTCCTTAGTGTTGAAAAGGTGTGTTATGGGCCCTGACCTCATATGAAATATTGTCCTATCAGTTGTACATGAGTTGCCAAAAGGCATTAGGAGGGCACGTCTCTCAGAAACACGCACATACACACAAACACACATACATATACACACACACACACACACACACACTGCAGTCTTGTCTTTTTTGTCTGTTCAGCACAATCCTTTTCAATCACCTGGCCATAGTAATGTCCGTCCCAGCTTGGGTGATTCAGATTTACAGTAATATCTACAGTATAGTTCCTGTTATAGTCCAGTTCATGCCATATGTCCAGTCATTAGTATTGTATTTTGTCAATGTTTGGAGTAGAGTTGATCAAATTTCACAAATTTGATCAGAAGTAATTAGGGATGCATTGATTTAGGGAAAATTAGGGTTGCTCATTTACTTTTACTCATACTTGGAAAAAAAATCCTTTCCATGGTATACAATATAACATTGCATAGTGTAGTGTATAACACCCAATGATATATATACTATACTATGCAACATAAGCCTAAAATAGAGCAAAGCAGTAGGCAAACTGTGCTGTACAAAAATATCAAAAGCTTCAAAAGGTATCAAAAGATACTGCTCATCTTCCTATCTTCTGCTTACAATACAAGCAACCTGATAAAACATCTTTATGGCATTTAAATTAAATCTTTAATAGAGAGCAGCCAACCTGAGCAGCACAGAGCATTATCAGCGAGTGTGGTCATTAAAACTGAGTGCAAGGTGCCGTGAATTGAGAATTGAATGCACCCAAAGGTATTTGCGAGTGTGAATCAGTGACGCAAGCATATAGAACATTTTGAAAACACTCTTGGCCCTGTTTTAGTTTGAAAACCTTTTAGTGTGGACTACCAGAAACGAAGGCTTTTGAAAACGATGACACAGACATACACGTTCCCTTCCTGATTGGGTCTTATTAGTCACGACGTATCCTTCACTGATTCGACACGCTCCTATCACATGACCTGGATCATGTGATCTGGAATTAAACAAACATCAGCCTTGATTAACAGTGGTGAATGCATCGTGGTTAACAAATTACAAGCATTGCTGACCTTGTTGTCTTTGCTAGCAGCTGTTGTGCAGTTAAATTCTGCATTTTATAATGCTACTACTGCCTACATGTGCAGGAGGCAAGTTATTATTTGATGCAACTAAGCAAACAACTGCAGAGTAGACGATCTGCTTCCTGTTGATACCAGCACGTGCATGCCCAGTGTACATGAATCGTCACATGATATGTGTTTTCATGAGTGTTAGTATGGACGTAGATCATTTCTGATATGGATCGAAGCAGTCATGTGGACAGAGATGGTTCTTGTTTAAAAATGCTGTTTTAAAGTTAAACATTAGTGTGGACATAGCCTGACAAACACCAGGGTTTTTACCAGGGTTTACACTTTTCCTCCGAATTAAGGTGCATTACACAGCACCTTGTATTCATTTTAATGCTTGCTGACACTGTTTCATCATACATTCATCTCATAGCAGACTGGTTTCCCTTTAGAATTTTCTGGGATGCATTGATATTTTAATAAACGAGAGAAACACTAATGCATCCAAAGATATTGAAAAAGCAGTGGTTACTGTTCAGCTTTTGCATGTTTGCTCATATGTATGTTTCTTTTACTCTATTTCTCTTTACTCATCCACTACACTAACAGTTCTCTGTTAACTGTATTAAGCAAATGACAAATAAACATGTGACTGTGTGTGTTCAAGAAATTTCAAGAATATATACATTCCTTTTTTGGCTTCTTGGCTTGCCTACTTAATTTCTGACTTTATGTTATGCCAAAATTGTGTGAAGTCATAACAATAGCATGTTATTTATTAATCTCTCCTATAAATATTGCAAATAAGCTCATTTCAGTTGCTATAATACAGTACATGCAAACAGAAAAATAGGAATAAAAATGATGATACAATTTAATGACACAGTGAAGGCTGCCTGACCTTTTTTTAATGTGGTGTGTATACATAATGTGGCCTGAATTTCTTTTGTGCTACTGATGCATTTACATATTGAAATGAGTTACAGCCCGGAGCTGTAAGTTCTTATGCTTGCGCGCACTCGCACACACAGAGGCTTTCCGTCTTCAAAGGGCATATTAGTTTTGCTTTTGAATTTTAATCTGTTTTGCCTGGCAGCCATGGAGCCTCTGCCTGGACACAGACACCCTTCCCCCCACCATGTAATTGCAACACTGGCTAAAGATTTCACCAGTCTCCATCATCTCACCCTGGCCTGTCCACCCTCACTCATTTCCATATAGCACAACCCATGCATATAGAAGTAAAAGGTATTTCCATTGCTCTTAAATTTGAATGTAACTTATTCCCCATGTTCCCCCTATAGACATAACAAACACACTGGCCTATAAACAATGCACTCAGTGGCAGCTCGTTAATAGACCAGGGGCCCCACAATATGTATATATATCACCCATTCAGCAAATGTTAATCTTTATAAAGTCTTCATTCAAAATTCCATACATTTTAAATTCCACTGAAATACTAATTACCTATTTTGAGTGACCAATGTTTTTAAAAATATTGACAAATATAAGCCACTGTTCCACTGATTTGCTCACCTTTGTAGATAATATATGGAATGACATTACATAATAGGATGCAAAAAAGGCAATTGTATTCTGTTAAAGTTACAGAATAAAGCTGTAATCAGATTACTAATACATTTAGTGGGACCTGTGGTAGCTCAGTGATTAAGACATTGGACTAGTGATCGGAAGGTTGTGAGTTCAGATCCCAGCACTGCCAAACTGCCACTGCTGGTCCCTTGAGCAAGGCCCTTAACCTTCACTGCTCCCTTGTATAAAAAAAATAAGATGTATGTAAGTCGCTCTGGATAAGGGCGTCTGCCAAATGACATGAATGTAAATGGAAATTTAGTAATAATGGGGATTATTTACAAGATTACAATTTTAAAATACATAAGAGCTACATCAACTAATCAACAAAATCTATAAAAATTGATAATAAATGATTTCCAATTAATTTCATTATTAGTTGAACTGTGTAATGAAACACACTGCGCACACTATGTCACTTCACAAAAAACATTTGAGTGAAATGGTGGAAACATCAGTAGGACTTTCTCTATGGTATTAAATACTTTATAGTACATTACCCTGCTGATCTCATGACATTCCTTGTGTTTTAATGTGAATAATATTGTCACTGGTTTATGGGAATGTGAGGAACGGTGGAAGTGTGATGTTCCTGCTTGAACCATCCTTAACAGCTTTGCTAGGTTTTGTTAGGCAGCAGTTAGCAAAGCTATTTCACTTAGCATATAAAAAGTTAAACTAGCCTATTTTTCTGACCCAGTAGTGCTGATAAATGAGTGTATATTCTTAGCATATGCAATAAACCGTATGTATGTTTTGTGTGTCATGTCATCAAGTCCCCATCCTGCTTTCGGTTTGAAGTCGATCCCAAAAAGTGTCAATTCACTAATCCCAAGCATTGAAAACTAAGAGTCAACTGCAAATCTTTGGGGTCCATTCCACACACTGAAAATGATTTGTCTCACACACACTCACCAAGCAAAAATGAACTTAGCATTTTATCTTTATTTAAAATTTCTCTGTTCTAAATTTGAACAAATACTGGCTTGAAATACAGACACACAGTTGCAAAAAAGTGGTAAGTGATTAAAAAAAGGATAAGCAGTAAATAATGTACATAATCCCTTCACCTTGAGTTATTCCTTCACCTTGGGTGTCTCATTTGGTTATCAAGAGCACTTGATAATATTCTCATGCTGTCACAGTCTATCTGATAAATGTCATTAATTTTGTAATTAGTGAACTGCTATTTAATTAAGCCTAGTTAAGAAAATGTTCCGTAGTAGTGCTGATTAAAATGTTGCAAATAAATATTTTAAATAAACACCTGTTGTATATAACGTATATAATGTTTATTGTTTAAAAATAAAATTAATTGAATAATTGGGGGGAAATAATCAACAGATTAATCGCTTATCAAAACAATTGGTAGTTGCAGCCCTAAAATACATTTAAAAATAAAGAATGATATACTTCCATGCACATGTGCACACAACACTTCAGGAGTCTTACATCAACGCTCTGGTCATAGTGAAATCATAGCTAATCTTTAATCATAGAAATCTGCCACTTCTAAATTTGTTCACTTGGTGGAAATTTTGCCATTTTTTGGTCTTTAAATCAGAAAAGAGGAACAAAATCACAGTATAGTGTAACTTCTACCTTCCAGCTGAGAAAATGCTGTCATCATCCACATGTTTGGTATTGAGGTAATCCAAAAGTAACGGGAAGTAATCAGTTACATTACTTTAAGTTTGTGGTAATTAGATTAGGTTACTGACTACATTCTTTTAACAAGTAATTAGTAATTGTAACGGAATTCATTTTTAAAGTAGCCCTCCCTATCGTGTTCTCACCTACTAGAAATACTCTGGTTTGTTTTAGGCAAGGGGTGGCACCTGGGTAGAGCGTGCAGGAGGTAGGACAGGACACAAAGAGTACACTGGGAAATCGATCACATAGCCAGTTTGTAATTTGGTCATACACATTCAAGTCTCTTCTGACTGACTAACTGTTCCCTAAGTTCCCGAATCTCAGTTTCTCCGGTTAGACATTTTTTATTGGCGTCTTTGTGTAAATGACCCTCCTTCTTCACATTTGGATGTTTTTATTCTTCCGGCTTTGCACAAATCACATGATAAAAACATCAACATGCCCACATGCTGTGAATTCTCAGGACAATGATCTGTTCTATTCATGCACAGACTAAATCAGACATTACACAGACATTGTACTAGGGAGCTGGCTGGGTAAAGTCCATTTAATGTCTGATGTCCAACTGATTTGATCATTTGCATTCACACATACAGCTCCTCTGGGTAATGCCTAGATAAGTTCAGGGTTGCAGTATATGTCTCAGAGGGACTTTAGAGACCAATTGTGGCAGGAATCCTACTGCATTATACTCACTCTATAAACATTTTTTATTGGAGGAGGAGCAGCAGACAGTACAGTTAATCACAGGGCTGCCAAATGTACACCAAATTGAACTAGTTTAAAAAAAAACCTAAATCAATAGTCACAAGGCACTGCTGAATCCGTTGCTAAGACAAAAAGGATTCTTTTCGTACTTAAATATCACTTAACTTAACTTAATAAAAAAGCATCAGAAACGATACCGAAAAACTCAGTTTTTAATGTGCCAGAGTGATTCTGAGATGATTTCCCATTTCCAGGAACCGCCACTCATCTCTCTGCAATTAAGATAAAAACATTGGTTATAAAATCAATTATCTTCCAAAAAACTATGATACTAAAGCATGCAAAAATTGACTATAGGTGCTTTGGAGGATCTTTTTATGTGGGTTCGCACTACAAGAACAAAGAACAATTATAGTTCTTAGAACTCTAATGGACTCTAAGGACTTTTTTAGCTCCTACTTCAGGGCAGGTACTCTTTCAGCACAGTAGGAACCATGAGAGATGTATGTGTACGGTACGGTGTACGGTGAATGGTCCAGACGCAAGTGTAGTGAGATTCTCTGAGTCAAGTCGTCGTTTTTTTTTTTTTTTGTTAGTCGGTGCACATTATAATAAAAGGATAAAACAGACAGAAACTTACAAAAATGCACTTGCTAGAAAGAAATACGCATGACAGCATACGCTGGTTAACAGATGAGAGAAGCTGAAACCTGAGATGGAGTGGCTGGCAAACTAAAGTGAAATAAAGGAAAAGAATAGGCTATAAGAGAAGGCTAAGAATAGGCTATATTTGATTTAAACACAAATACATGTGTGCTGCCAACAAATCCATGGGGTAGAAATGTAAACAAAAAAGAACAAAGAGGAATAGCATGCAAAAAATAAAATAAATTAAAAAAAACACTGATAAATGGACCGACAGTGAAGTCCAGACTTTTTCTTGAGCTTTTATGTGGCGGAAGAAATACAGTGTACTTTTACTGTGGCTTATATCACTTCACCATTCGTATTGGCGATACAAATGCAAACAAAAAAAAATGTCCCTAAAAGTATGTAGTTCTCAGGGGAGCTTCAAAAGGGGTAGTACCTCTCAATAAGTCCCTAGAACTGTTTGGTCTGAAAGCACCCAATATGGTACCTATTTATTAACTCACAAGCTTTAAAGGTTTGTTTTATTGTCTTCTTGTTAATAACTGAAGGAATTGTTTATTGTGCCTCTTGGAAGAAAAAAAAGCTGTAATGAGCTATACATCAGGGAACACAAGAGAAGATCTAATTGTTTCATCCAGAGACTTTATACTAACAGGACCAAAGATTTCTTATTTCCAGGTCCAACCATGGACATAACTTTAATGACATCTCTGTTAAAAATTTTAGTTGTTTCTCTAGCAGCAATAAAACCTTATTACCTTACTGAGTGAATGGTCTGCTTTAAACATCTACCTTTTTTTCTTTTGTTCATATGGGTACTGCGTACTTTTGTACCGTGCTGCAGTGTTTACTACCAACCACCTCTACATTTATTACACCGCAGTTAATACCTGCAGTTGTTTTTCCACCAACACATATACTGAATTGCTATACTAGTATAATGCTAATATAACAATGACCTTAAGATTCAAGAAAATAAATAATATTCATCAATCCATTATCTATCCATTAAGGGTCAAGGGAAAGCCAGAGCCAATCCCAGCTAACTTAGGGTGACAGACAGGGTAGACCGTGGACAGGTCACCAATCTGTCACAGGGCTAACACAGAGACAAACAACCATTCACACTCACATTCACACCTAGGAGCAAATTATAGCAGCCAGTTCAGCTAATCTACATGTCTTTGGACTGTGGGAGGAAGCCGGAGCACCCAGAGGAAACCCAGGCACGGGGAGATAGGGGAGAATGGCCCAGTTGGCCATCAGGTTTGAACCCAGAACCTCCCTGTTAGGTGACAGTGCTAACCACTGCGCCACCCTAAAAAGCAGCATCCCAGCTTGTTCAGAGCACATATGAGGTGTGAGCCCATAGGTGAGGATATGAGTTAGCCATGATAAGGTATCCCCTGGGGCAAAAAGGGTTAAGGGCCTTGGTCAAGCTTGGCAGAGCAGGGGCTTGAATCCCTAACCTTTTGATCAGTAAACCATTGCTTTAACTGCTGAGCCACCTCCTAAATAAATAATGAAATTTTCATATAATACACATTGTACCACAAATATTAAAAATAAAACATTCACGATCAAATGCATTGTCCAACTAACATCATGATGAAAAAAATAACCAAGACTTGATGAATTAGTTGTAGTCCATTCAAACGATAACTACAACTACTGCAGAGTCAATACTAGAACTTTCATTTATACATTATAGAGCTCTCACTGACCAGTCAATAAATGTCAACCTTGCTTGTTACGTTTACATTGTTTGTACCTTGGAGATCAATAATATCCAAGTACACTACCTTTTTTCTGACAATGTATTAAAATGGCATGTTCTGGAGCAGTTTATAAGCACTGCAACATGCAGTTTTTGTTGTCAGCATAGGAACAAATGAACAAAACAGTAATGACTGTAACCTATTTAATGACTGTTTTTGATATTAAACAGCAGTGAAATGCAGAAAAATATACCAGGATAACAGAGTTAGGTGCATTATTGCTGTATTGCCTACATTCCTGCCCATCACATAGGCCTACATTCTCGCCATCACATGCTAACTGAATAGTTTGAAGCATAAAAATCAAGTTTTAAGTATTTCAAGCATTAGAATTAACATTTTATTAGCTCTGTTCCACCACCAGCCATTGTAGATAAACTCAGACTGGTGCAGGATTGAATCATTGTTTTGCATTGTGTATGTTTTGTGAGTTTGATGGCTTCGCCGTATGTTTGGGCAGTTGTGAGAGCTGAGCGTAAACTCGGTCCTCTTGGGAGAAGAGTATTTTCAGCGTTTAGCTAGTCACTGACGACCACAGAGAGCCTGACAGTAGAGAAGCAGGATTCGATCCATCAGATGCGAATGCTCTCACTGGGCCGACGTTAACACACACGGTATGCACGCATAACAGGGGATAACCACTTACTGATGCACAGCACACACTGTTAGACATGTTAACACACACACACACACACACACACACATACTTGTACACACACCTACCGGCTCACACATCACATGCTGAAGCCCAGGTGGATTTGGAGCAAGCTGTTCTCACCAGCAGTGCCTCCTCCCCTCCAAGCTTCATTCCTCTCTCCATTCTTCTCTCCATCTCCCCCTCCACTCTCAGCATGTGGAGCTGTCAAGCAGCACGCTCCCATAATGAAGGCCAAAATATTTTATTCAGATTTATTAATTTGAAAATGAAGCGTGCCTGTCTGACTGAGGGACGGCTCTTCTCAATCTGTCACGGTGGAGCCGCGTGGCTCTGACACCACCACTCGTCCGTCATGTTGCGTGTGACAGTCGGATTTTCCCCGAGCTCCGGTGCTGTCGTCTGTCCTGGGATTTTAGGAGTGAAATAAAACATGCAGAGACAAGGAACAGCCTCTTTATTAATGCTAATTAGCCAGCGAAAATGGCACCGCCATCCACTTGACTTAAGACACCTGATTCTGGCACCACTGTGTGTGTGTGTGTGTGTGTGTGTGTGTGTGTGTGTGTGTGTGTGTGCGCGTGTGTGTGTGTGTGTGTGCGTGTGTGTGTGTTTGTCTGGGTGTGTTTGGAATGTGATTCAATTATAAAGGGATTCAAAGAGCAACTAGAGGTATGAAAGCTAAACATGTGATCATGACCATGAGTGATTATGGGAATGTACATACAGAGAACTGTACACATCACAATTGTACACAGAAGTGTCCTCATCTACAGTACAAGACAAAAGGACATTGTATTTGAACTTTTGGCACTGTTTTCCCATAGGTCATCTGTTCAATACAGAAAATTACAGCTTTTGATACCTGTTCAATAATGTTACACAATGATCCACAGCATACATTCAAACAGATGAGCTGTTTCAGTTGGTCAAAACTGCATTTGAACCCCATGATCTGTTGGTTTCCATTTGGTTCTTATTTTTAAATTTGCATTTAGAATGGAAACACATCCAAACAATTCTGTAAATTCAGCAATTAAATGAGCAATTCAGACAAAACTGCAAAGAGTGGCTGAAAACAGTGACCAAGAGTAAACAGCCTCGTTTTATGCACATACAATTACATTAATTTTGTGCATGAGTGTGTCAGAGAGGAGAGGAGAGAGAAACAGTTGTGGTTAAACATGTGGTTAAAATAGCTTCCATAGTAGTAAAAAATGTGTTCTCTCTCTCTCTCTCTCTCTCTCTCTCTCTCTCTCTCTCTCTCTCTCTCTCTCTCTCTCTCTCTCTGTCTGTCTCTCCATTTTCCTTTCCTCTGTCTCTTTGTGTCTCTCCCACTCTTTCATATTAACTTGTCTTATAAGCCTGCTCTGGGGTTTGAGGGTGTGTATATGAGAGAGAGAGAGAGAGAGAGAGAGAGAGAGCAAAAGAGAGAGAGACAGAACAACCCCCTTCCCCGGTACATGTTGCAATAAGGTAAATTGAACTTGCTGGATATGGGATCGTTAAAAAGGGAAAGCTGTCAGTCATGCTGGACGAGAGGGAAGAGGTGCATGCTGGGATTGCTGCTTGTACACCATGGCTTTCCCAATCCTTCAATTACCTAAATGGATGGATGAGATGGGAGGAGAGACGTGTACTTCCACTGTAACTAGCCTTTAGTGCTCAGACTATCTAATTGCTGAGTCTCGGTCGAGGTGAATGTGTTTCAGTGAAGGTGTTAGAACCACAGACGATCTGAGCTCAACTCCTGCCAATAGCACAACGCTGTCAACTGCCTCATATCCTGCTCCACATCTAAATCAATAAAGTGTCTCTGAGGAATATGTCTGCTCTGTGCTCTCTGCCGTGCACTGCTTTCCCAGCTCAGCATCATACATCAGCTAATATTGTAGTATAAGCTCAAAAACAATTGCTAAGCTATGTAAATGGGAACATTACGTCAGACCAGAATGTTTCTCTTGGGGCAGTTTAATAAAGAGGTGGTGGAATAATGTGTTATTTTTTTTCTTGTGAGCAACCTTTATCTTCCTTTGGTGCATTTTCTCTGATGTATTTCCTTTGAACCAGCTTTCTGGATTTTTGGTGTAAAGCCAAAACACAAATTTAATCAAACTGTATGAACAGATTCTGAATCATGTCCCAGGGAGAATTTTACTCGCCAGCTTCAGGTTTAACATGTGCTTTATTGGAAAGATGGTTAAATAACAATGTCACCACAGCAAAAAGTGAAACTACAATACATAAATTGTTCTTAACATAAGGAATAAAACATGACGAGGCATGCTGTTATAGGAAAATAATCAGTGTGGTGTGAGGTTTCGATTAGATTATTTTCCAATAACAGCACTTCCTGAAGGGTTTTATTCCTGTTCCAGCAATTTGCCAGTAATTACATTTTTACATTTATTAATGAACAACACTTAGTGCTTTTTTATACTTATGTTTAATGCTGTACTATCACTTACATTATAGTGGCTATAAACAGTCACTTCCTTACCAGCTTCTCTTTTTTTCTCCAGTTGTGTAAAACTTGAAAATTGGCTTACATAAAGCACCAACATCTGAGACTCTTTCCACCAGTATTAAATAAACGTCTCTTTACAGAAAGCTTCACCACATAGATGATTGTAAACTTTTCTTTCTGAAATAGTAACATAGTATTTTTTTTAAAAAACTGTTTATTATTAGATTATGTGGCGGGCCACCATACAGCTCCCTGCGAATGAGTTATAGAAACAAAACAGTATTCAAACAAGTGCAGTAATATAAATCTGTGTTTTGTATTACCACACTAGTGTCACCGCTGCTGTTATGGAAAATTAATTCACATCGTCTGACCAATCAGGTTTGAGAATTCAACAGCACTGTGGTATAATTTCCTAATATCTACCTTACCAGTATATACTGTATGCTTTACCAGGGTTTCTCCCCTATTCTCCCCTATGGCCTACATACAACATACATTTAGCAATAACAAAGCAAATTTTTCTTGTCCTGCCCATGTAGTTTTTGGTAAAACTCTGCCTTCTCCATTCAATGGCTTTTTTGAGTCTGCCATCTATGAACACAATGTGGAAAACAAACATTTTTCACTTCTCAACCTGTGTGCCTATAGGTTGTTTTTCATCCTGTTACCAAATATTGAGCGTTACCTTATACTGTCAGCACAAGTGAAAGTCAGTTTGTTTTGTGCCAGAACTGTTTGATGACAGTGTTAATTTTATCAATGAAAATTTTGATGATAAGTATTCATTACAACCATTTATTCATAACTAAATTGTAAGAACAATGTAAATGAAAAAATATTTGATAATGAAATTAATTCAAAATCTCTGTTCATTATACCCTGATGAGTAAGGATGAGATGAAATAGCCAGCTCTGTTCAGGTGGACAACCTATCTTTTTTTTTACATCTAGAAGAAATATTCCTCAGGAATAACTTTATATTAATAACATATTTATAATATATTACCTTCCCTGTTTTACATTCCTGACCATAGTTGGGAAGTGAGGGAATCCGGCTCGCTAGACTTGGTAACAGTTTTCACAATGAGTGAAACAGTCTAACAGATATATGATTCAGGACAAACACATGGCATTGGTCTGAACAAAGTCACACCCTTATATGAAAATAGTGGTCATCATCATCACAGAGTACAAAATGCCATCTTCACTTGATAACTTGAAAAACAGTTAAAGAGTGGTGGCTAACTCCACATAACCTCCATATAGCAACAACCAGCTTAGGGAGTAATGGAATACATGGAACAGTGTTACGTAATAACTATACAAAAAAAGGTAACTGTATTCTGTAATAGTTGCAGAAAAAAGCTGTAATCAGATTAGTGATGCTTTTAGTAATAACAGGGATTATTTACAGGATTACAATTTTAAAATGCATAAGGGCTGCAACATCTAATCAACAAAATCAATAAAAATCAATAATAAATATAGTTGCCAATAATTTCATTATTAGTTGAACTGCGTTATGAAACACACTGTGCATGCACTACGTCACTGCATAAAAAAGACATTTGAGTGACATGGTGGAGAAGAAACATCGATACAACTTGGAAACATCAACACAAATATGGAAACTCTTTACAATACACTACCCTGCTGGCCTCATGGAATAACTCATGTTTTAATGTGAGTAATTATCATTCATTTGTAAGAATATAAGGAGAAGTGTGATGTTCCTGCTTGAATTTTCCACAACTGTCATACCTGCACCTGCTCCACCCGCCTTAGACTCCAATTCCCATGAGTCCGAGCATACAGACAACATGGCCGACATGGACACAGATGCAACAACATGGAGGACACAGACATGCAAGTGGACTCAGACACGGACTACAATTCCCACGAGCATGCAGACAGACAATATGGCCGACACACTCCCGCGCTCAGAGTCACCTGATTACTAATCACATGCAGGTGCACCCAGTCTGCTCCTTTGTGTCTGCTATTGCCAAGCCTTATTTCTCTCTGATTGATGTTCTGATTTTTGACTCTGTTTTTGGTTATTTGCATTTTGCCCTTGTCTGACCTGCCCTGTGTTGTTTGCTGATCGCCTGAACTTTATTCTGGTTTCTAGATTCTGATTCTGCCGACTTTGTACCTTTGCATGTGATTTTAATAAACACGGAACTGCAAATGCATTCTGAGTCTCCTGGCCTATGTGACAATAAGCTTTGTTATGTTACGTTAAACAGCATGTAGTAAAGCTTTTTGATTCAATTATCTTAAAAAGGTAAAGAGTCAAAATAGCCTATTTTTCTGACCCAGTAGCACTGATAAACAATTGTATATTCTTAGCATACACAATATACTGTATGTACTGAGTGTCCATCCTGATCTTGGTTCACAAGTCAATTCCAAAAAGAGTCGATTCACTAATCTCGGGCAATGAAAAGTGAGAGTTAACTTCAAGCCAAATCTTCATGTCGATTCCAGGTACTCAAAATGATTTTCCTCACGTGAAAACACAGCAAGCGAAGTGAATGTAGCATCGGAGAGAGTTTCAGTGAGCGAAACAGGTGACAAATATTTATTTTATTTTTATTTTGAACTAGTTTGTTCGGAGTTTGAACAAACCATAGCTTGTAAAACAGAAACACAGTTGCAAAAAGTGTGGTAAGTGATTAAAAAAGGATAAGCAGTAAACAATGTACAGAAAACTTGCATTAGTCTGAGCATCTCATTTGGTTGACATGAGCACTTGATAATATTCTCATGCTGTGACAGATCTGATGAATGTCACTAATGTTGTAATTAATGAACTGCTATTCAATTAAGCCTAGTTAAGAAAAAGT
>JAQQZU010000036.1:11030421-11063641 GCA_030068025.1 Parauchenoglanis punctatus
GGTCACCCAGGGTGCCTTTCTGTGTGGAGTTTGCATGTTCTCCCCGTGCATGCGTGGGTTTCCTCTGGGTGCTCCGGGTTTCCTCCAAAGACATGCAGATTAGGGCAACTGGCCCTAAATTTCCCATGGGTTGTGTGCATGCGCGGGTGTGGCTGTTTGTCTGTGTTGGCCTTGCGGTGGACTGGCGACCTGCCCAAGGTGTACCTTGCCTCTCACCGAAAAAGTCTGCTGAGATTGGCTCCAGCATCCCCGCGACCCAGACATGACCCAGATGAAGTGGTATAGACAATGAATGGATGGAAGTGAAAGTATTTTTATTTAGGATTATTTCTAATTTTACCTAATATTTCTTCCTGCAAAGATCACTTGGGTTAAGGAACCAATTTAACAAATGCTGCAGTAACAACATTCATTATGATTCATGTCTGAAACCTTGCTAGCTAAGTGTGATTTACTCTGATGAAGTTTTTTGGATAGTTCCACAACATAGCAAAATGGACAGTAGTCTAATCAATACAGTGTATACAGTACAAGAGAAGAGAGCTTACTCACGCTCTACATTTGTCACAGGACAACATTTTTAAATGTTTAAATAACTTAATAAAGAGATGTTAATGACAAGAAAATTTAGTCAACCGTAGTTTTTAGAACTGTATATAGTAGAAAATGTCAAATTTGATCATGTGAAGGGATTTCCCAAGCTGCCATGCATATTTTATTGACAGCTGCTGGAGGAATAACTGTCAAATATTACAAATAGTGTTCCTTCATCTCCATCTGTATCTCTCTCTCTTTCTCTCTCTCTCTCTCTCTCTCGCTCACTCTCTCTCTCATTCTCTCTCTCTCTCTCTCTCTCTCTCTCTTTCTCTCTTTCTCTCTTGCTCTCTTGTGTCTTTTCATCCCTCAGCTCAACAGTGCTGCTCATCCTCTGTACTGGTTGCTAATTGTGCTGGTAGCTAGCCTGCATTTATTTGTATCTATGTTGTAAAAACTACTTCCTATGTTATATGATCAGCATAATTTCAAAATTGTTTTCAAAAGTGCAAACATGACTGACTCTTGTCTGACATTAAATCTGCTACGTGAAGCACATTTTCAAATATGTATTTATATATACATACACATATACGTATATAGTGTGTTTACTTCTTTTGTATATTTCAAAGCTTGGATCATTATAAATAATACTCCCTAATTTGCACATCTCACCAAAACCTAGGTGGTGTAATAACATTAACAATAGTCTGTAATTTTGTGTGTGTGTGTGTGTGTGTGCGTACAAACTAATGAGCAGAACCGTACTCCCAACATTCACTGACACTGTGCACCATGGGAACGCGTTAATGATTGAGTCAAAATATTCAGCTTCAAATTAACACTAAGGAGAAAATCAGATTTTCTGTGCTCATTAAAAACAGTGATGAGCTGGGATACAAAAGTGCAAATGCATATACATGTGTGCGTGTGTGCGCGCATGTGTGTATGTATGTGTGTGTGAGTGTGTGTGTGTGTGTGTGTGTGTGTGTGTGTGTGTGTTGGAAAGTTGAATAAAAGAACATTAGAGTAGCTTTGGTAAGACTTTCTCTCATGTCTGTCTCATTCTAAGACCCTCATTGTTAGAGTTTAATGGTTGGACTTCTGATTTTTTTGCTAAGCATTTACATATTTTAGGGAACTGGAGAATCTAAATTGCCCCGGGGGGTAAATGAGTGTGTGAATGTGTGTGCAGGCTGCTGTGTAATTGTCTGGTGTTTTATCAAGTGTGTATTCCAGTGGTTTTGAATAGGCTTGACTAGTATAAAGTGGTAAGGTGAATGAATGAATGAATGAATGATCTGCCATTAGACTAAATGAGTTTTGGCAAAAAGGTGCTTAAGCAGACAGGGTTAATGAAGCATATCATTTACATGGTTTGTTTAAAAGTGTGGCACCATCAGTTCAATGGACCTCCATCACATCTAGGGTGTATTCCCACCTTGTACGTACGTTCCTCTAATAGGCTCTGGGTCCAGCATGACCCTGACTAGGATATAGCTAAAGAGGAATGAAGGAATGGTTGTGTCAGCAATGTCCTTTTTATTGTGAAAGTTATTCTTTTGTATTATAATATGGATGGTGGTGATATAGGTAACCTACAGAACATATAATGTGTGTGTGTGTGTGTGTGTGTGTGTGTGTGTGTTGGATTACACCTTTATCTCTGGTGGCCACAGATAGGAAAACAGTATTGCTTGAGGTCACCTTTCTTTATCTCAAGAGATATAAAGGACATCTCAGTGTTGTATTAAAGATCACTGCCTTCTCAGTTTTTTCTCCTAAATCACCCTTAGGAGAAAAGTGGAGATTAAAGTAAGTGTATAAGAAGTTCTGGAGATGCCTTCTGAGAAGAGAATAACATCTCCATTTCATACCGATGCTGAAATATTGTTGAACTCAGGCTCTGGAGAGACGTGTTAGATACATAAGAATGAAGCCGCTTGTGAGAGAGTGGAATCTGGTTTTGGATGTAAGATCCATTTTTTTTTTTTTTTGGATGAGAATAGTGACATGAGAATGCTTCATGAGAATCTGCTTTAATGTCATTTTCTTATGACATGAGAAGTTATAACTAGATACAGTGACTTGCTGAATACTAGTGTGTTGTATGGTTGTGTGATATATCATTTATTTTTCATTAATACATTTTTGGCCTTATCAAATGAACACTAATTTTTGTGTTTTGAGGTCATTCTGAATAGAGCAGCACCATAATGGCTAAAATAATATTATTATAATATTCACAGTTATTTATCACAATTATGTAGTTTTTACTGCACTTTTTGTCATTTTATCATTTCATACTGTAAATTGTAAACCTCCAATCCTTCAGAATGTATAAATCTCTAAATCAATCTTTTAGTCCAGATAAGCTGTCTTTAGGTGTGGGTCAATGGCATGATCCAAGGAAAGACAATTACATTTTCTTTAATAAATACAGGCCAAATTTTAACCATCACAAATCATGAAATACATCAGTTTGTTTTAATGTATTACATTTTGTAATGTGTAAAAGTATTATCACAATATACTGTTTTTGTCCATACTTATTCCTTTGAATATTTGTGCAGTTATCATATTGTGAATTTATCCTTTATCCTTCCAGTCCTGATAAAGTTGGCCCTGACATGAGAGGGAGTGAAAGCACAGAGCCTCTTTATCTCCGGAAATGACTAAGGGCACTACAAACGGTTCCTGTCTGCTGAGAAATCAACTGATCCACTACGGAGAACACTAGTGTCAGCTCCAATACACTCAAATGAATATATCCCCCACCCCACCCTTACACACACAAACACGCCGTGCATTAGTTTTTCGACACACACACATTTCCATACACGTCAAAGGGGGGGTTAAGTGATTACAGTGAGCTTTTTCACAGATGAGATGTGTGATATACGCTTTGGCGTTAATTCCCGTCTCTGGTTGATATGCAGCTGTAGAAGTTCTCAGTTCTGTCTGTTGCAGTACGTCATTAAGCTCTGTCACAGTTTTGCTGTTTTTACATTATTAAAACAACAAATTATGATCACTTTTGTTTATGGCACAATATTAAAATAAATATTTACAGCCTGGAAATCTTAGTTAAATTAATACTGCAGGCTCCATATTCATAATTTATCGCTTGATGAACTAGTTGAAGTTCCTAATAAAACTTAAAATTAGTGTACTCCCTCTCCTTGTCCTCAGGTGTTAATACTCTTATCAGAGGTGTGTGTTGTCTTAGTATTATCGTCTCTATGCTGTGATGTATAGAGAGACAAGAGGACGAGAACACCGTGTATTCCTGTGCTGGTGTTGCATTTCACACAGCTGTCTGAAATAACCCCTGTTACTTATAATAACTATAACAATAACACACTGAATCGCATTAGGGTGGCAATATCAAGAAAACAATACCCAAGAAGCAGAGTTCACTAGTCTGCCACCAACACAGTGGAGCTGCATGAACATCAGTAGTCCTCAATGATTATAATAAATAAAAGACTGGACACCATAGGACTCTACAAAACTACACCACAAGAAAGTACACATCAAAAGACACAGACACTATACACATACACACAATCTGCTCCCAGATTGTTAGTTAATCTATCTCTATACTGAATAAACTGCCAACTCAGTATACTGTCCTCTTATTTAAAACAGTTTTACAGAGACTGCAGAAAGGTAAGGTGAGGCGAAACCTCTATCCCCGAGTGAACTGATTTGGCCACTGCAGGAGGTCAGAGTCGCTCCGTTCCTGGCAGTGAGAAGCGGCGGAGTGTTTGCTGTGCCATCTGCTAAGTGTTGGTCTAACGAGAATACCTGAGGGAACGTGTGTGTGCAGCTCCAGACAATGTCACACTGGCCAAACATCTGCCCAGTCGTGCTCCAAGCCAGCACACAATCGTTCAGCTAAAGAGCCTCAAACACACATACACACACCATACACACAGATGCTCTCTAAACAACTTTCATCACTGAGCCCAGGGACTCTGATACTCAATAAAGCATGAGTTTCTATACACTTTTTTATACACATTTCCTTACCGCTGTGGTGGTACACTCAAACGTACACCTTTTGTACTTTTAGTGTGTATCTTTAACCTGAAAAAGTCAAAGTGGGTACTTTAAGGTATTTAAAGGTACACTGTATCCATGCTTCCAGGTATACGAGACAGTTTAGTACTATTTATGTATATATATATATCTGACAATGTAGATACATGAATAACAAGCAAGAGGTGTGTTTCTCTGGCGAAAAATAAATTCTTGCAAAGAAATTCAAACTGGGAATACCATCACTGCAACAATCCGATTACAATTTTAATTTCTTTTCGGAGATGCAATCAAACCAGATTTGTGTTCCATTCTTGAGGCATTCTTCCTTTATTGCTGCGTACTTCAAAAATACTTGTCTCATTTGTTTGTTCACTATCCCTCACTAGTTACTAGATCCTAAATTTACTTCAGGTATTCTTCCACTACTGAATTGCTCTTTAAACAGGACACAACTACTTTTCAGCCTAATAAGCAAGTTAGTGGCTTGTACATTATTCACCTCAGCTAGCTACAAAAGCTGTAGTTGTTATTTTATCTAATTATTATCCACACAATTTATGAGCTCTAAATATTAGCTATAAAACAAGTAATTTATTTACATTTGTTGGAGCAACAATTTAGTTCAGCACATTTGTTGAAACTTTCATGGAACTTTGGGCCAGTGAACAGAATTATGAGACTGCCTACACTAAATTTGCTTAAATTAATGTACCTTGGAAGAGAGCTGCATTCTAAATAATCAGATGTTTATCTTGAGGGTGTGCAAATGCTGCTTACATTACAGTTTACCTAGGTAGCTGCTTTTCTAAACATTAATTGCTAAGTTGCTTAAGTTTGTGTAATGACCTGTTACCTGCAATAATATGGCATGTTTTCTGCATTGATTGATACAATCGAAGTTGCCAGACTATTAGTTAATATAGTTAATAAACTGCAAAATCTCTCAATTTTAAATTGATTATTGTGTTTAAGTGAGTGTTTATGTGGTATACAATTGCAGCAAAACTAGCTTCACCAATCTAGCTAATCTTAATGTGATAAATGTCTAGGGTTCCATCAATAATGAATTCTTAGTATGACAATTATGCAACATAATATCACACTTTTAGTACATTGTATACTAATTACACACTCTAGTATCCATTGTATCTGGTTACACATTCCTATTTATTTTCAAAAAGGATGATATTAAAGATCATATTACAGTGCAGCAACAGTGCAAGGGTTATTCTGCTAGCAGATTTGTTAAGTGAGGATCAAAATGATAAGAAATTCAGCAAAACATGGTTTAAATTCCTTGATGTGTAAATATTAGAAAATAATACATATTCTGCAAAAATATGTGGATAACAGTGCTCTGCAAAAAGCCTTAGAACTCAAACTGAAAAAAGGCGTCTGTGTCCACTGCAGGCTCAGATTCCCGGGCTTGGTTGACCGGAATGAAACTTGATGGAGTCTTCTGCCCTTGTGGCCCATCTGCCTCAAGGTTTGACATGTTGTGCATGTTGAGATGCTTTTTTGCTCACCACAGTTGTAAAGACTGGTTATTTGAGTTATCGTAGCCTTCCTGTTATCTCAAAGTCTGGCTATTCTCCTCTGACCTCTCACCTGAACAAAGTGTTTCTGCCGGCACCCACACCCACTGGATTATTTTTTCACCATTCTGTGTAGATACATGGTCAAATTCACTGAGATCTAATTTTATATATTAGGAAAGATGATAATTATCTTATAATTATTTTAACAGACCTTGTTAAAGTATGACAGAATATATGTGTGACAATAATCCATAATAAGGAAATCTGAAATAGATATTTGTTCAACTAATATAAACAATTTTTTAATTCTTCAGTATATAACATTCAGTCTTCAGTCAATTGTACAGACATCTTTCAGTCATGTAGGCTGAGAGTCTGTGTGGGTGTGTGTGCCTTGCCCCTTTCCTGTAGCCCCCCATGGCAGGAGCAGCGGAATGGAGGACTCGGTGAGCCTGAAGGGCACTTTTCAGCCTGGACACACATACGCACATACACACACACACTTGCTTGCCCACTATGGGTCATCGGCTTACATCAGGGCGAGGCAAGCAAACGCAGCCAAGCGTAGGCCTCCAACATACCTGGAAAAAATAATACACATTGCACTGAGCACCAGAATAAAACCACAATCTCACGGACCATGTAGCAGGCTGTACAAAATGGGTTTGTGTGGAGTTAGACTGCATTCAGTCATAAGGTTTGATGCCTGGAATTATATAGGAGTGCCTTGAAATATAATGCTGCACAATTCAAAAATACTCAGTGTAACTGTATGGTTTTTTTTTTTTTTTTTTTTTAAAGAATTAAGGCAATTCACTTAGCAGCAACTTAAATGAATGAAGGGGAATATATGTGGGTTTGATAGGACTTTATCTACCATTGAAGAATAAATGTGCTACTTGGCACTGGGCTGGAAAACGTAATGGTGTCTTGGAGAGAAAAAAAGAGGATTTTACGGATATCCAATTATCTGGGTTAGTGTCCAAAACAAATATGGCAGACAAAGGCAAGGGCTGATAAGATTCCATGCATAAAATCCAATAAATCTCTTTTGTTTTATATTATTAAGCCCATCTGTCATTTTGTGTAGTAGAATTAATATTGTTTTAACATTATATTGTTTCTTTCTAACTAGATGTCTACTGTGTAACAGGTAATGCAAATATTATGGGTAATGTGCAGGCTATGGCTATCTTTGTTTTCTTTCTTTTTGTAAACAAAATTATATTTTTTTGTTTTATTTAAATCACTTTGAATGAAGGTTATGTTATAAGATTGGAAAGTTGGAAGTATTTGGACATGAGGCTGTGGTATGGTATGGTGTGGTAATGATAGGGAACTTTATATGCTTTAAAAAAAATTATATGATTTAATGATTATGTCAAGAAATTTTTTAGCAAAGGCACTCCTTGTTCTAAATTTAGTAAATTCAAGAATAGGGAAAGGAGACAGACTCTGTCTTGGTCATAACACAGTTAGCTGTCAGTTATGTATTGTATGATGTCCTGCTATTTTACATAATTAGTGAAGGAACTCTTCTACTGCTGAGAAAAGAAAATATAATCTACTACTTTGATAAAATGCTCGAATGTTAGGTGCTTCAGTGCTTTTAAAAAGCATGTTCACAAAGCTACATGTTTTGATAGAAATCAGTGAGCCCCAGTTCGAGCACGTGAAGGGATACATAGGTAAGTGTAGCATCAGGAAGAGCAGTCTATAGTAAGCTCGTTCCCGCGTCTCAATGTCTTCTCTCCGCGCCATGATTGACGTTCGAAGAGAGGCGCCTGGGGAGGAGCTAGTGCTCACAACCGTCCAATCGTGTAAGACGGGCGGAAGTTGATGGGCTTCATCCCTCCAATTAGGTAGCGCGGGCGGGGTTTACGCTCCCGTAGTCGGTCTTTGCGCTGTTAACGTGTAACAAAAGCGAGAGGATGGACCGAACTGAGAGCCGCTGCTTGTAAGAGTGCTCAGTCCACAGCGCACCCACTGTGATTAACCGGAGCACGGTGAGACAGCTTTCAGTTTACACACGCGCGCTTCAATTCACAGCTGAAGTCCAACCCGGCCTGTAGAGTTCAGCTCGCATTTCACAGAGTCCAAAGACAAGCTTGTACGCTTGTTTTGTGTGTGTTCATCGCTGACCGGGCGAGCGAGACAGACTGAGACCAAGCTGCAGGGAGAGGAAGCGGCAGACATGGACGAGCAGCCGCGGATGATGCACTCTCACGCCGGGGTGGGGATGGCGGGGCACCCCGGCCTGCCTCAGCACATGCAGGAGGGAACCGGAGGAGCCGACGGGGACGGCAGAAAGCAGGACATCGGAGACATTTTACAGCAAATCATGACCATTACAGACCAAAGTCTGGATGAAGCGCAGGCCAGGTAAGCTGTCAAAACACACACACGCACGCGCGCGCGCACGCACACACACACACACACACACACACACGCTTAGTATTACTATAAGTCTACTCTAAATAGTTATGTTGCATTAAATAGTTTTGTTTTTAATTAAGTCGCATTAAATATGTAGCCCCTAAATTAATCGCACTGCAATGATCTAGTCACAACTTATTATTATTATTATTATTATTATTATTATTATGTTTTTTAAATATTATTTTTACGGATACTATTAGGTCACTATTACCACTACTACTACTAATACATATTAACAGCAATACTAGGCTATTAATAATAATAATAATAATAATAATAATAATAATAATAACTTTATAAAAATGTGTGAGCTTGTGACCTGATTTGTTTCAGTTTCTTACAGTTTGATGTTAACCACGCTGCGTATTTTAGGATTTTAATTTTGAATTTAGAGGCATTAAATGCGTTGTAGTTGTCATAGATAGGCCTAATAGCCACACAATAAAAATTGCATTTTGTTTTAATTTGAAAAGGAAAACAAACTCTTTTCTATTATAATGTTAAAAAGTAACCTGGTGGCCACTTAATTAATAAAAAATACACTTTATTGTTTTAGTTAGCTGACTTAGCTGTTGCATGAACATTGATTAATCGAGGTCGCCGTGACCGTTCAGATACTCCAAAGTATTTTATTTACATTTTTAAAAAATATATATATCGGTATATTTACATTGTTCCTGAGTGTAGGCTTTATAATCCATGACGCTATTTACTGACAAAAAAGTAGCTGACAAACTCACCAGCACACAAAATGGATCTGCACTAGAATTTGTTAAGTTTGTTAAAGAGCTAGCTAAGCTTTTAGCAGCTACTGACCAAGCTTTCCCCGTTACCATGACGACTGGCCGACGAATGCGGCTACATCCAAAAGCGCACAGTACTATAGGCCGCTAAATAGTAGGCTATATGTGTTGTATATACCGTAGTTATGACAGGTAGTGGACTTTTCTGACAGGCCACTTGGTACGGCAGTATGCGGTTTGGGACATGTCCATGCTGGAAGGCCGTGTACAGAGAGGCTCTTTAGGACGAAGAGGAGGCCATGGCGTGTAGGATAATTCATCAATTTAGGATAATTGTTTTAAAAATTCAAAGAATTAAATTTAAAAAATTATTTTAAAATTCAAGAACCATTAATAAGCCTTAGTTTGGAAATACTGTTAAATTAACATGAACACCAACATAATAATAATAATAATAATAATAATAATAATAATAATAATAATAATAATAAACACGGCTCTGGTCATTTTCTTTATGCTAATTAATTTTTATTACTAAAGAAATGGTTGGCGCCTGCAGTAAATAATTGATGACAGTAAAAAGCGGGAATTATTTTCAGCAGTGTGTGATCACGCACAGGCCACGGTGTCTTCATCAAACACAAAAGGCGGGAAAATTACAGCGCGAGCTTCTGATCACGCGAATATCTTACCCTTTGTTTTTAGGAAGCACGCGCTGAACTGTCACAGGATGAAGCCCGCGCTCTTTAACGTTCTGTGTGAAATCAAAGAAAAAACAGGTCAGTCATGTTTTTATGTATTTATATATATATATATATATTTATTTTTATAATAACACCTTCCTATATTTAAGCACACCTTATACACTAAAACACCTAAGTCTATATTTCAAAAGGTCAGGTTTAACACACTCTGTTAGCCTGTATGTGTGAATGATCTAACTATGTTAGCTATGGTAGATATGTCTCTTGGGTCTAATGTTTTAAAATGCTGGATACATTTATATGAAGACAGCTAATGAAAGATATTTAATATTAATATTAGTAGTATAATGTGCCTGAAGAAAAAGGTCTAAAACATTACGGAGGCGTGTAACTTATGTTTTGAAGTAGTGGCTATGAGGAAAACTCAGGATTGAGTCATTTAATGTTTCTTTCTAGAAGTGAGAAATCTTATGAAATGTCTAGCCTGCTGATTTAAAGCGAAGTCTTCCTTCCTTTCTTTCTTTTGCTATTTTAGTCCAGCAACTGTGTTCAAGCTTAGCTCATTTATGATGAAACTCTGAACCTATATTTAATGGTCTGCTTATTTGCATCTTGGTAAGCAGATCTCGTCCAGCTGAAAATCTCTCCCCAAACGCATGCGACTTTTTCGCTGTACTTCTCGCTTTGTATCTAAAAGTTAAAATGCGGCGACTGCTAAAGCCTGTACGTGCCAGCTTGCCCACTTGTAGATGGTAAACACTTTGTTTGATTTGCCTCGCTAGCCATCTCTCTTGCAGCTGAAAATGTCTCTTTGTGTACAGATGTTTCTGCCTTACAGCTCTGTCAATGTCTCTTTTACTCTCTGCTGTCTTCCTTATCACTTTTTTTTTTCCTCCATTCTGGCTTTAAGAGGTGCAAGAGTCAAGTTGAGCAGAAATGTGGCGGAAAATTTGCCCTGCATGATTTTAAGTGTTTAATGATTAGGCTGAATTCCCAGGTGCCAGGTTTCCTCAGTGTGAGTGTGTTTGTGTGTGTGTGGGTTTAAACATTGGAGGAATTCATTTGTGACGTGTCCGTTTGGTGATAACCGTGCTCCCGGTCTGTCTCCCTGACAATATAAAATGACACAAGCGACCCGAATCTCATACCAGATAGACTTCAGACCTGCAGGCTCTTTTTATTTTCACCTCCGGAGAGACGGAACAGCTCTGAATTTGCGCCTGAGACTCCATCGCAGAAAAGGCTCAGGCATTTTTCACAGTTATTAGTGCGTGAAATAAAATGGATGGAGATATCTCTCTCTGAACGTTCTCTCCTGGCCGGATAGCTTCAGCGTGAACGCCGTCGTCTGTTCAGATTCCTCGGCTGCGGTGCTGCCCTGGCGTGGCGCTTGCATCGAAGTCAAGCGCCCCTTTGCCTTTCCCTTTCTTTCTGTCTGTGTTGTTTTGCAGCAGCAGGGGGGACGTAGCTATGCACAGAGTTTTTCACTCCCTCCTCGGGTTCATTCGGAGTTCGAGCTCAGGGTGACATGGACCTATTCCAGACAAGCTCACTCTGTCTTTCTCCCTTAAGCTCACCTTCCCATTTCAAGCAGTGCTGCTATGACTCACAGGTCAAAGCTAGAACCCAAGACTGTAAGACAGCGCAGGTACACACTGTGATCTCTGAGTGATGGGGCTTTAAGAAGGTTTAGATTTGAGGTGTATTTGTTTGGCTCTCTTGTTGGAGAGCTCTCTTGGCGTATGTGTTTAGTTTGGACAAAAAGATCCTGTAGGGGAATCCCACGGCCGTCCTCGCTCCTCCCCGCTTCTCAACGGAGATTAGGCCGAGCAAAATATTTAGCTCGAACCTCGTCTGGTGTGAGATTGTAGGAGGAGGAAAAAAGTGAAGTGTCTGCATTTTCTTACACAAGCTTCCTTGAGTGTTGAAATCCATATGATCCAGCTGTTTGAGGTTTTCATGTTTACTAATGCAACACGTTAGCGCTGTGATTTACAAGGAGTAAAGAGTTTCAGAAGCTGTTGCCCGAACAGCTACAGCAGGAGTTGAAAAGAGTTTATTTTCAAAGTAGTATTATATTGTGGTTTAGGATATTATTGTTTTTTTTATTACATTTCCAAAAAAAAGTTTCTAGGTTTGAGTGATCTACCATGTTTGACTAGCGTACATTTTCAGTCTCATCTGGTGAAGCAAATTGCTTTCTTCAAGAAGGACACATGTGAGTAGTTAGCAAAAACTATTCATATTATATTATACTAATATGAGACATGTTGCGCAAGTGTTACCCGCTACTCACGGTGCTGTTTTCAGATTTGTCCAAAATAAGGACACAGTTGTCTTTCTGCCATTTCCAAAACAGTGTGCATGTTGACTATGGTGGCATATTGTCAAATCACTGGCATATGATAAAAACGTGTTACTGTTATGCTATGATGTTTAATTTTCAGTAGGAGCAAGGTCTCAAGTGTTCAAATAACCTAAAGCAACACACAAACAGCTCTCAAAACCACAGTAAAAAAAAGTGTTACAAAGTTTATGCTCTCTTACATGAATCAGGATGAGATTGAGAAATGCAGTGCTGATAATTTTACCATCACACAATATGTAAATATTGTTACCACTAAAATGATTTGGCATTATGGCCACGGTTGCACCTAATATTCACCACAAGTTTCAGAATTTGATATTTTAGGTATTTGTGCTTATACAGATAAAGAGGAAACAGACTGAATATTTAATAAAGGCAGTTTAATGAATGGTACTGAACGAGCTACAAGATCAGCAGGTATAAAGCAGCGTGTTCTGTAAGATGCCTTTACGTTCCTCTACGCTAGACGGAGCAGAAGTGCTAGCGAGGCTACACTGTTTTGGTTTGGTTATGATTATGGCATTGTTATACTATAACTGCAGCATTTATTAATAGGAATTGCTGAAAGTTGTCACCAAACTTTCTGTTTAGCATTAAGCACACTTAGCATTCATTTGAACCAAACTGCTGATAGTCTAGAGATGATCGTTTTGTTAGTTGTAATAACTGCAACTCCATACATTAGAAACATAAATACGTTATAAAAACAGCAGTACAGGGTTGCAGCATGTGTTTATTTTATCGTCTAAATCAGCTGTAACATTTGAAGTGGCAGACTCCAGTGACGAAGGCCATAGCAGTGCAGATTTGAACATTTCTGCTTTAATTAGCACATCCAGTAATTACTGACTCCTTCATGGGCTGAGTTTGGCGTGTCAGAGGAAGGAAACCACAACTCTCTGTGGAGCTTTAGTCCTCCAGGCCCTGAGTTTGACACTCCTGCTTTACATTCTAACCCAACAAGGACGTTTACCTCATAGCGATCAATAGTGGCTCATTGTTTAAGCAGCGTGGGGTTTTTTTTGCTTTCTTTCTGTGTACATAAGTTTGTATAAACAGTGAGTTTGACTGGTTGTGCTCTTCACGTCACTGTGTGTATGAGCGTGTTCACAGCATTTGCCGTCTACTCAAACCTTTTCTGTTTGCTCTCTATGCACTTTTCTCTGTTAAAATGACTCAGAGTCCAGTTAGTCAAAAAAGGAAAAGTTGTGTTATTGGATATTCTAAATCTAATATTTGTCATATTTAGTCATATTTATAGGTTGTTTTACAGTATAATATTTTGCTACTGTTCTAGATGAAGGAATGTATTTATGACAAAATTAGAAGAACGATATGCGGGGCATTTTGTTTTATCGCGCACTCGTTTCAGATCGCTACGTGTTGGAATGAAGATTGGCAACACTGGACTCGTTTTGTAGTGACACACCCCATATTATAATTTGTGCTACACCACTTCAGCGTTCAGCTTTGATATGCAACTGTATTGAAGTTTTGCTGTTGAATCCAAGAAGTGTTTTTAAAGGAAACAGAAAAGTAGTCAAGCGTGTAAGTCTAACAGTTCTTCTTGTGAAGGAGTTCATGCATGTGCAGTGAAGCAGCCTGTAAACCGTGTCTGTGTAATTGTTTTTCAATTGCTCTGCACCAGAAATAGTTACTGTCTATTTTCCATCTGCAGATCCTGAAAAAAGATAAATAATGAAGGCGAAATACAGAATAGCATTAAATCAGTCCATTATAATGACAGTCCTAACCCTGAGCAGATAATCAGCTCTTGCCACCCACTTTTGCCTCTTCACACACATAAACACACACACACACACACACACACACACAGAATGTGCTGGTGTAGTTCTGCATTTCTAAAATGCTTTTTGTTACACAGAAATGTGTTGTAAGCTTGTGTTCTGTGTGTGAATACCAAGAAAAACATAATATGAATGAGAACATGGTCTATTTTGCCATTAAAGTATTAAGTACCATAAGATAATTGAGGAAAATTGTTTGTATGTTTTTGTAGAAATTTCAGATAGAAAATCTGAAATCTGAAATGTTTGCAAAAACATGCAAAGATTTTTTTTATTATTATTATCCTCCTTATGACATGAAATATCATGAATATTAAATAAGACCTGAAATAAGCATGAATTCGCTGAATTGCTGCGTGCTTTGCGCTGTTGGGATTTACCTTTTTTAATATAACCGTTTATACGTAACGATGAAGTATTAGTACAAACAATGCCTTGTAATCCAAGATAGGAAATGTATTTTTGGCAGAACGTTGTTGCTCTGTCTCATTTGTTATTTTTTTGGATTTCACCAAGGTGTGTGCGTGTGTGTGTGTGTGTGTGTGTGTGTGTGTGTTTTTCAAGCACGACCGGTGTGATAGTGGACGCCTGCAGAGGAGTGTATGCATGGTCTCAGGGCGCGACCTGATCTTTTGACCTACACTTTGTTTTTCTATCCTTCCTTACTGACTTTGTATACTGATAGAAGCAGGAATTTTCAGTCTGATTTTTTCCTCCTCTTCACTTTTGACTCTGTTCTCTTTTGATCCCAGTCTGCATGTTCATTCCTCACATATTTCCATTCTAAACTCAGTGAACAGAGTGCTTTTTCACACACAGTTTCTCAATTGGTGTTCTCGTGCACACGCTTCATACTTAGTGCATTACGTTCCTATAGTGCGTTGGTTACTTTTATCCTTATTCATGCTGGTTATGGATGACAGTGTTGTTAATATGAGACAGGGCAAATGTATTTGTATAGCAAATTTCATTCAGTGTCCTTTATGTAGACATTACGTTTTTATCTCACTATAATTCCTTTTTTTAATCATCGTTTATATCATGATAATGTGATGAATGTTTAAAGGTCCAGATGGGCGATGAAAGGAAAATCCAGTGGGGGATTTTGAACTAGACAGCGTTTTCCACCATCTTCATCATCATCATCATCAAAACTGAGTGAATATCTGGTGGAAGAAAGGGCCGTTCCTGCAGACCTGTAGAGCGTATGCAAAGGCACATTGAAGCTGTTCTGGAACATTATGTAAAATTTCTAAATTTGATACTGTCACTCATCTGTACATTTTACAAGACTATTTTTTTTCTTGTTCTTCATCATAACAGACCTACACTGAACTGCTCAAAAATGAATTAGAAATGCACATTTATTTAACACTGAATTTACTGAACCACATCAAGTAAAAGAAGAAACTGAATAACATGTCACTTTTAAAATAAGCTATTAAAACCCTGGATTAGCACCAAACACACAGTGGATCACTTTCTGAAACAGTAATGCAAGCTTTAGAACACCGCTATAAATGCACGACATGACTTTACTTACTTTTCTTCTGTTGTCATTCTAACAGAATTACATGTTGATATAAGTGACTACTGGAACGTGTCTAGCTGTTATTATATAGTGCATTTCCGTAATTCATGTCTATATCTGTTTAAATGCTTTATTTGTTCTTTGCATCAAACTCAGAGAGTTAAATTATTGAGTATAAAGGTGATGGACTGGTGTCCCAGACCAAGTTTATTCCCAGTAAGGGTGAAGCTTTTATTAATAAATGACCTTATGGTTGCTTGAACCTCATACTGTGGCTATGGTATAAAACGTTATTTCCCTAGTCCAGTTATTTAAACACAGAGCCAGCCTTATGGCATTTAATACAGATACTGAGAAGGACTGAAAGCCATCATATTTGGCAGTTGTTGTCATATTGAATTGTTCACATAATTTCATTTTAATTTTAGTAAGGAAGAGGAAGAAAGAGAAAGGTCAGCTGGTAAACTCTGCTGAAAACAATGGCCATGTCTTGTCAGAGTGCCTCCAGTCCCTGGAGCTTTGACGGCTTTCCAAAAATACAACTCCAACTCCACCTCCTTCCCTCTCTCTCTCTCTCTCTCTCTCCCTCTCTCTCTCTCTCTCTCTCTCTCTCTCACTCGTTTGCTCTCTATATCTCTCACGCAGACTTTAACACCACTCACGAACTCTTTCGTTACTCCACATGACACACGGCAATGACATAACCCAGGCTTGCACTTGAAAGGAGAAAGTGCAAATGTTCTTTGTTGTGCGCGTGTGTGTCATTTTTCGGGTTTTGTCTCTTCTGACACTTAGAAACTAGTCTCAGAGGAACAAATGCTTGGATCTCCAGGCACTTACGGATGGTGTCAAGGCGTACGGTTGCCTAGCGTCACACACATGCCGCTCCGTGACACTGCCTTGAACCTCGGCTAAGAAAAAACCAAACAGGAGAACGGCAAGGGTTGAGTAACACTCGCATTCTGCTCCTGGCGTACATAAATAAACAGGATACAAATAGTTTCTTGAGTTCCAGTTTCACTTCACACGCTTTCCTAATTCGTTGTCGTCCCCCCCCACACACTTTTCATAAATGAAGCCATTATGGAAACTGTTAACGCACTCAGTGACTTTTTCATTTTCCCTTCTCGTTTTTCTCCACTTAAACTCAACTGAGCGACGTCTGAAAACGAATTACGTACTAAATCAATTCATTTTCCTCTTCTTTCTCCAACATGGAGTTTCTCATAGCATCATAATCAGTAAAGTCCTGTCCTCAGGTTTCTGGAAAACGGACTTGTAAACAAACGCCAACCGAGAAGGATTGGAAACGAAAAGGAGCTGTAAACATCCTACATTTGTTATAAATCTAAATCTTATAAACCTGCGTCAAACTGCAGCAGTCGTCCTGAATGCAGCTCGAGACAGACGGGCCTGCCGTTCGATTTTTTTCCCCTTCTCTCAACAAAGAGCCTGTTTTCCAGCGGCATGTGTTTGACCAGCGTAAGGTTTCACGCCCTCGGGGAGCGACCCATTTATAAGAGCGAGCTGTAGGGTGATGTAATGTTATTTTTTGAAGGGTGAGAATGGGGTGAGGAGAGAGGGCGACGGAGGAATATTTGACAAGGCTGAAACGAGCCAGAGATCTGATTACTGCGAGACTGTGCGTTTTGCACAGCGTTAAAGGTGACAGTAGTCATAGTATACGGTTACTGCTGTATAGCTCATTACAGCTGGAGTAAATCATTTTAGCCAGGCCTCTCAGTCAGCACCATTCACTTCATGGGAACCAGGGCGCGCGCTGAAATAAAATACACTGCGCAATTTCATCACGATGGTTTTAAAACAGTGACCACTAACGTGTGGTTGACACCGTGCCAAGCAAAAGACCAAAATCTAGGAGCAAGGTTGTGTTCTGCTTTAAAATACGAGCCAGGTTGAAAAGAAAAAATATGGATCAACACATGGAACTCTTTAACTAAAACTATTAGGCGCACAGTTACCGAATTTCCCTGATATACATAATAGACTGTGATTAGGAGAAATAGAGAAGAGAAGGTTTAATCTCTTTTTCGTATGCACTCCCATAGGATCGTTCTTCTTGTTCAAAATATGCAGGATTCTTTAAAAAATATCAATATGGATTAACCAATGTTGAACAAGTGGAAAAGTGTTAACGAGTGAATTTGACTTTCTAATTACGATATTGTTTGGATCTAAAAGTAGCAGCAGGCCTGCTGATGAGATAATAAGTGAAATGAAATGTTCTTTTTGCACATTCAGTCTTCTGCTAATAAGCTGAAAACAATAAATATGGGCTAAAAGCATGCACGAACTAGAACTAGTGTCTGTAGTCAGCTATTTCCCAATTTCACTTCCCTTACTGTAGATTTGTCATGAAATTCCACTGATGATAATGTGCGATGGAAGTTCAGCACTGATGTTGTGCCGAGGTTATGAGGAGCGCTGAACAATATATTGTTTCTTAAGTGTTATGATCTTCGCCAATCTTTCCAGATTTTTTATTGTGTTCTGTGAGCACCTCTCAGAAGTTCTGCGTAATTTGTTTTCTGCATGTTGATAAATGGTGGCAATAGCATGATCCAACACAAAACAGCCTTTTTTTTCGGTCAGATGAATGCTGAGCAAATCTGTAACTGGGTTACATCAAAGCGTCATCAGTTGGTTTTAATGTGCTGCAAGCGATATGACTAGCATGATGTGTAGCACTACAAATGCAGTATGCTTTTTCCATATCACGCAGCTCTGGTTGTGAGTTCAAGTCCCTAAAGTGCTGCATCTGGGCTTTAAGACCCTTAACTTTCTCAAGTGCTCAACGCTACGCTCGGATCAGGCTCCTCCTCTCGCAAAAGTGGCAAAAAAGTAGACACAAAAGATCAAATGAATACAACTATGTTACTTTATATAGATATTGGATTAAACGTGGTTCTAATACAGGCAGTTCTTCTCCTTTAAATACAAGCCTGCATTAAGAAATATTGAATAAGTGAAACCACTTAATTTGTATGATATGTTTATAAATGAAGTCATGCAGTAGACCCCCTGATGGTGATACAGAAGCTCGTAAACTTGCAAACTGCGCCATGTAAGTGGAGTAAAAATAGGTTTAATACAAGCTGTACTTCTCCTGCAGAATGTGTGAGACTGACGAGAACAAATATGGACTGTGAAACTGATGAACAAAAACGACACAGTTACTGAATTTCACTTTACATATCTTCGCAAAATGTATGTTCTAGAAGAGCAGAATACTGATGGTCCCTAATCGCTCCTATCCTGAAAATTGCCTGATTTGTTCCCATGATGTTCATCATTTCTAATTTAAATAATTTTTGATATGATTTAAACAATGCAGCCTAGTTACCTGTTCTCAGTGCTGAACACTTTAACCCGGTCAATCCTGCATTCAAGCCTCTTTATCTTTTGCAAGCCTGTATTCTTGATTATAAACTAGATAATAAGAGATATGAATTTCCTTTAAGTGCATCTAACCAAGCAGCAAAATAAAACAGCAGGCCTAATGATTTTGCATAATGATTTGATCCCCTCTCTAACATAAAACCTCCTCATGTCAGTGTGTGATTGCCAAAGAGCCACGGCACTGTAAACCGGCACTTCACATGCTGTCAGCACTGCGCGCGCGCTTGTGTGTGTGTGTGTGTGTTCAGTCAGTCACACACACAAATATGGCCTGATGTTAATATGGAGGGCTTTTGTCTTTCTTCGCTCCATCCTCCACCAGAGCGAGCGAGAGCGGGAGAGATGGGCATCACAGCTGTTTCCTCAGCCACACAGGCTAATTATCCTCCGAGCGGAAACGCTAAAACCTAATTCCGCGCATAATAGACACACAGACACACACACGCGCTCACGATCACACTCGCACAAACACAGGACCATTGTAACAAGTGTACATTTTTTTTTGCAAGCGTGGCTTTTCCAGCGTTTGTGTCTAAAATGCGATTAAGGAGAGCAGCAGTCGTGGAGATGGATGTCAAGAGAGACGGCGCTCGCATTTAGCATGTTTAGTATTGTTATCTCGGAGCATACACCAGAGCGCAATCGCATTACCTTATGAATTATGCAAATTGTCAGCGGCCTAATTGAGACGTGTTAATCATATTAAGAAGCTTAATTGCCAAAATTCAGCCCCGATGCAATTTGGTAATTAACTATGACATCGAGTTTTCACTGCGATTGATTGAGAGCTCTCGGATGAAGCTGTCTACGTGTGCAAGCGAGTGTGTTGGCATGAAAGGAAGAAAGCTGCTGGTCAGAGTCGTGCCCATGGTTGCATCCTGCGCTTGCATGAAAGGAGCAGCTTCTGCTGATTCTATTAAAATATATGGCATTTTAATATTTATAGAAATAGATATGTATCACATATAGAGATGAAACTGGCTGAAACTGGTATCAGTGGCTGGCTGGGGTTCTTATCAGCTCTAGCAGTCAATGCTGCCTCCATATTAGCTGAAAGCACAGCGTTCAGCACATCACACGCGCACAGTGGAGATGTTATCACTCGGCTCTGCTTTCCTTTTTCATAAAGGATTTTTTAACCAGCCGTGTGGGTAAGAAGCTGCTTTCAACCCCCCGCATCCTTAATGCGCTACACGTTTAATCGAATCTTCAAATTTGTATCACGTTAAACCGGCGCTCTCTCTTACGAATGCGGTTGCCATACCAACCCCCGTAGGAGTTCATTTTCTTTAATGTGAGATTCGGAATCTCATTTCCTCTCCTCCCTCTCGCTGCTGCTGTGAGCCACCAATGGGCCTACCAAACCCTCACACACTCACACACACACACACACACACACACACACACACACACACACACACACGCAGACGGAGAGAGAGAGAGAGAGAGAGAGAGAGAGAGAGAGACGCAGTGGGGGAGCAGAGTGAGAGAAAGAGAAGGAGAGGCCTCTCTCCACGTAGTGGAAATGACACAAATTAATATACACAACTTAAACCAGACCAAGATTAATGGCCGCCTTTCGCTGCAGCTTAGTCCTTCCGTCACTCGCCGGCTGCTCGTCGGACAAAATCAACACTAATCAACATTTATTCCACTTTCGCCCTGGGCTCTTAGGAGTCTGCCAGGACCGTTTCCCCCCCCTCCATTCCTCCATCCTGCCATCCCTCCATCCCTCCACCTCGCCACGCTTTTCACCTCTCATCCACCTCGTCCATACATCACCGTACTCCCTGTCTCCCTCTCACCACGCTCTCCCTTCAGGCCACATTACAGCTATGATAGATTTTCTCTTTTCATTTGCATCCGATATTTAACGTCATAAAATGTTCGCTCTGACATGTCTCTCTCTCTCTCTCTCTCTCTCTCTCTCTCACACACACACTCTCTCCACCCTCTTCCATCATTTCCCTGTCTTTTCCATTTTCTCTCTTTTTCACAATCTTTCCCTCTCTCTCAGCCCTAACTCTACTGCCCTTCTGTCTCTTCCACTCTCTTTCTCATTGCTTCTTGGACTCTAACTTTACTTTCTTCATCTCCAATCCTCCCTCTCTCTCTCTCCTTCTTTGTCTATGCGATTCTTATCCATTTTAACGTCACTCTGTAATATTGTGAACAAAATGCCGTTGACAATTGTTGTAATTTGGACATGTCGTATTGGTGTGTGTCTAGTTGTTGACCATGCACTGTGTTAAGCAGCCTGATGTCCAAGATAAGATACATTGTTCTTGTGATTGTGTGTATGAGTGTGTGTGTGTGTGTGTGTGTGTGTGTGTGTCTGTCTGTGAGTGTGTAGTCCCTTTATGATAACTAAGGCACCACATTACTGCCACCTGGAACAGAGAAATAATAGAGAGTCACTCTGCAGCTGCTTCAATGATTCCCTCTGATTATCATCACATGCTGTCTCTCTCTTTCTCTGACTCACACACACACACACGCACGCGCACACACACACACACACACACACACAAACACACACACTTTGACCCAAAGCTATTATTCTGTGAAGCTTACTCGAATGCATTGAGGAACCAGATGTTGGGAGCATATCATCAGATCCAGATGTGATGTCTGCCCTCTAAATAAGTGTGGCAAGACAGCCTGGTAGAACGTTTGCTTCTTATCACAACCGTTTGAGTATAGGGCTTGTCTTTATGGCAGAAATACCCTATCATGATACTTACAGATGTTTTCAGGATATACAACATGTATTACAATATTTAGATGGCTTGCTAAAACAAGTGCTAGCCAAAGAGTAGTGTCATCTAAAATTTAATTATAATTCTTATTCTTAAAAATATGAATAACCTTATTATTAATAATGTTAATGAATTATTAATAATAATAATGTGAGTAATGGGTACATGTTATAGAAACACTCCCAATACTCAAATGTATTGAGATTCTTGCAGTCTTAATTGTCATATTGCACCGACCAGATTTCCTTTGCTGTGCTCATTATGCAAAAAACATGGCTAGTTGATCATGAGATTTTCCCTAAAGAATCTTTCTCTTTCTCTCCCACCCTCTTTCGCTCTCTTCCCCCCCACCCCCCCCCTTCGCTCTCTCTCTCTCTCTCTCCATTTCTTTCTTGTAAGGATTTGCCCGTCTATGCAAATCGCTCATAATTAGACATGTTAATATATGGCGGTAATAAGCCGCTGTCTCTCATTATGTCTGCCTGTCTCGCTGTTGTGTTGAGGGGGAAAATGTTCCTGAGGAATAACATTACCTAGAGCTCAGTCCTCTCAGTGCTTTCTGCAGAAACACACTGCTAAATGGGTTTGGCTTTACAACTTGACTTATTGATACAGCAGCCACTGACCCTTTTTTCCTTTGTCTATACAATCCCAATATCAGTGCTCTCAGTATCGATAGCGGCTTTCTCTCACTTTAATAACTGCAGGAGCTGTTATTATTTAGCTGGAATGATTGGAGAGGTTTATAGGTTGTTGGTGTGAGGTAGCACAGTTTGTCGTTATTCTCTTTCAGCTAATGATGAGCTTAAGACAGAAATAATGATCTTCGGTGAGCTACTGGAGCTTGCATTAAAAAAGAATCGCTAGTCAACATTACACACTTTACATACGACACCAGTGGATCAGATCTCAAAATATTTCAGGCTTCTGTGATATCAGTGTTTCAGATATATACTGTATAAATTTCGTAATAATTACAAACGCATGAAAAACTCTTTCAAATGAAGACTTTAGTTTAGGACTTCATTGCTGTCCACATATACCGGTATAAATAGAGACAGAGAAGGTTTATAAAGTGCCCTGTATATTGTTATAAATTGTATAACCGACTATCAGCACATGTATAATGGATATTAAATACAAATGGGATGTAAAAAAAGATGGCGGCTACTGCTGCCATGTCATCAGGGACTAGTTTTGTGACTTTCTGCTGTGGTGAGCTTCTACCAAAACTGACACCAATTAACGGCCTGCCTAGCTCTGCGAGAGTCTCATCGCAGGTGTGTGTGTGTGTGTGTGTGTGTGTGTGTGTGTGTGTGTGTGTGTATATGTGTGCGTGTCTTAAAATAGCCCCTCAGCACACGGCATCAGTGGCAGGGGAACATTTTTTCGAGGAAGTGTGCAGAGCCTCATGCCCCCCTCGAAAGGAAGCAAATGTTCTGGAGCAGAAGAGTGCATCGCTTTTGGCCCCTGTCCCGATACACACGCGCGCACACACACACACACACACGCACACACACACACACACACACAAACACAAACACAAGTGCCATCTCTGCTATGTTGTAGGAGAAACGGAGCTGCACATGTAGGCTTGAATAGACACTGAACATACGCCAGAACAACGCGATACATTTTTAACCAAACACCAAACACGTACCCTTTCACTTTCTTTTCTGCCAGCCAATCAGAGCAAATCTGCTGACAGGAATTTGTGATTGTGCAAATGAAAGAACAATGGAACTACAGAAGAGGTAGGACTTGTTTAAAGGGCTACTGGGAAGAATTTGAGCTTTAACATTTGCAAGGTGACAAGCACTTTGTATCACTCCCATACATGAAGCTCCGCCTCCCAGAATCTATGATGGCTGGCAAAGTTTATCCTTATTTGTTAGGTAACTAGCTAACCTAAAATCTGAATTCTGTGTCCAACTCCATGTCACACATTTACAGACAAAAGTGTTAGGCGAAACATTCAGGTAAGGAATAAAACAACTGGGCTGTGCTGTTATGCAAAAATAATCCATGATGTCCTGTAGCGGTTTATTCCTCTTATTTTGCAGCAGTTTGCCAACAATAGTGTATTAGAGAGGGCACGGTCAGAGCTGTGCTGGAATAGAAAATTAATCACACTGACAATTAAAGTCAGCCCCAATGTGGTCCGCAATAATGTCCCGATTATTATTTTAACCAAGGTTAACTTAATTTACTCTGTTTATTTAACCTTTCATTTATCCGACGCAAGCCATAATTGTAAGAACCAATATTTATTTACAGCAAGCGGTATAAGGCATTTTAGAGGCAAGGGGGTTTGCAAAGTGCTAGTCGCAATATAGAGTAAAATTTGTGTTTTTAATATAAGGACACTCTGAACTTTTTGTAGATTTAGAAATCTGATTATGGATTCGCAGTTCACAAAGTAATGATGCCGTCAGTAGAATGACTTCTGACAGGTAACTAACCCCTGAGTAGTAACGATATAATCCTGTCTCTGCAGAGTGCTAGCTTTGTTCTCTCCAGCGCATGCTCAGCAGTTCAGCAGCGATCATCCTGTCGAATGCTGGCAGTGCTGCAGCAGCGGGAACAGGTGCTTCTTGTTTGGGAAGGTCACTTCAGGACTCTGCTGTTGGAAAGGTTATGATCCGAGGCAGTGTGCTGACATCAAACACTGCCAAGTTAAGCCCCCCCCTCACACACACACTTATCTTGACCCCATTTTATGTCATCTACAGTAGATATGGAGTCACTTTCATAGATAATCATAGACTTGCACTGTATGATTATAGGAATTTAAGGTCAGAATTCAGGTTTTCTTTTGGATTTCTTTCTCCCACTCCCTCTTTAATTCTCTTGCTCAGTCTTTCCCTCTGTTTTTTTTTCTATATGTCTGTCTCTCCCTCCCTCTTTTCTATTTCTCTCTCTCTCGGGCTGGTAAAGCTGGCCTGGCATTTTTATGACCAGTGGCCTGAAATGCAGGCATGAGTCATGTGGATAAGGGATTGCACACGGGCACACGCACGCACACACGCGCACACACACACACACACACACACACACACACACACAAACGTCGCCCAACACACAACAATACAATGCTCATAAGCAACTCTAGCAGATGTGATCTCACCTGCTGTGTGGAAACACTAGGAGAACAAATGAGGATTTATCCTAAAGACTAATAAATGAGATTTTTAATAAGAAAAAAAGTTATGCTTATTATTTGCATTTCATCTAGCTCTCAGGGATAAAAGCTGAAAGCTGAGCGTGCTAATAGCCACGTTCCAGTAATTGGTATATGATATACTGCAATGTTGAAACCTGCACAGTTTTGTTCGAGTGAATCTGTCACTATTCGTATATTTTATGTGAGGAAAGTTAGTTTTTGTGTTCGTGCGAGAACAAAGGCAACACGAGGACAGCTGTCCTCCAAGGGTCCTTGTTTCAGACAAATACAAAGGAGAAGCATATGCATATGTCATTAAAATGTTGGCCGATGAAAACAGATACTAGTAGTTTAAAAAAATACAATATAGTAAGTGTAATAAAACGCTAGGCATTTATTGTGACATGAAAATGTAATATCAGCACATGCCTTCTCGTGGCGTTGGCCTCCGGCACATCATTTTGCCTGAGATGCCAAACGGTATTCATAATGAAAATGCCATTCGACGGCACTGTCAGCATCCCCTCGTCACAGTTTCATCAGCCTGCCGCTGTGTATCTAATTGTTTTTTTTCCCCTCTCCTCACTCAGACTAGACTGCCTGATAACTCCATATTCTGACAGAAGGCGAGAGATAAAGCGAGGTTAAGAGTTTGGAGGATAACGTAACCTTGATAAAACACTTGTCTCAATGACGCTGATCTTCTCCATCCATCTTCAGCCGTCATGAAGTATGCAAATGGGGCTTCGGCGAGAGCTAAAACACCACCGCGGTTAAATGGGCCATTTCAAATGCTTTGCGCATCACACTGACAACCACATTTCCCCCTCACGATTGTGCCACTACACTGCTCTTCCTCCCTCTTCTCCTCCGTCTTCTTTTATTTACACCTTTCTCCTGTTCATCCTGCTCCATCCTTCAGCACTTTCACTTTCCCCCTCAGCCTGCTTCACAAATTAGAGATATACAGCCTGGTGTCAGGACGGCTACTCATAAAATATTAACAGCGTGTAGAGAGTTTTGTGTCGCTACATTCCTCTTCATTTTTAACTCCGTCAGCACAAGCCGTGGCACAGTTATTTGTGTATGCTCATCTGTTTTAATACCCGGTTTATACAAGGCCATGTTCACCAGCTATCTCTCCACTTATTCACTTTGGGGCTTTCACAACTAACATATTTTAAGCTATATTTTTAGAACCAGAGGTTAAAAAAATGGCGTAGGTAAACCCATTGCGCAAATCGTCTGTTATTATTTATTCATACATTTCATAAATGGTCTCTTTTACTTACTTGAGGACTTAATGCAAAGCCTTTATAACCCCTCCTTTACATAGTCCTTCACATTCCAGTGATAACCAGTATATGACCATAACCATAAACATATACTCTGTATAGACTCTTCAATATAAAAGTAATTCATAATTCCCGGTGCTAGCCAGAGGAGGACGGTCTGTCTATGCTGAGCTAGCTGCATCACATGTCTGCTTTTAGGAAATCGGTATTATAAACTGCACCATAAAAATGCAATTTTATTCTAAATATATTTTATGTCAACATGACTACCAAGCGAGGACGATTTCAATCCATGCTGAGCAGTTGAAGTTTAAGGGCTTTGCTCACAACCTCAGAAGTGGCGCTCTGGTATTCGTGGAACTCACTTCAGCTAGGCGTTATAAGTTTCCCTTAGCTGTTAGCAACACTAGCATCCTGGCTCTAGAGTAAAACTAAAGAAGCAGACATGTTTCGGCTGCCATTTACGCTAGGAGACATTGTGCATTGAGACATTTAACTATTTTAGATATTCCATTATTTACACTCGTTTGTCGTAATTGCTGTGAGAAAGTTTTCGGTAGTGTTTGATCCATTTGGTTCATGTTAATCCATTGCTCAGTCATAACCTGAATTATCATGATAAGTAAAATTAACACACGCACATGTCAGCCCAGTGATTAACATGTCTGACAAGATATTATATATAATGATGCAGCCAGTAACATGTGCTGACAGCGTGTAGGAGAAGTGTGAGATGTCTGAACGGCGTCTTCCAGAGATGATTGATTTTACATCTCTTTATCTGTCTGGCTCACGATGCCTCCCAAAGTAGCTGACGCCAGTGGGCGGGGATTCATCCCGAGCTTTCTTTTCATTGGATTATGGATTACTGAAGTCTGTCATTCAAATTTTTCCCCCTAGTTTTCATCCCAAATTAGTCATATCCAAATTGACTCTTTGCATAAGGAAGGTGAAGGCTATGACAGCTTTCCTTTACAACTTTTCAACTGCCACAAACACAATGCCATAAAGCAGCCGAACTGGACCCAGAGTCTATACCGGAAACACTGGATGTGAGTTGGGATTGCGCACTTATTCATACCAAGGAGCAATTTGGAGTAGCCAATCCAACTACCAGCATGATGGGATGAAATTGGAGAACCCAGGCAAAACCCACAGGAAACCAACGAGAACTCCACATCAGACAGTGACCTGAGGTCATGATCAGCGCTGCATCACCTTTCCACCCTACACATATCAGAGCAAACCATATTTCTGTCCCCTTAATATGTCTGCTTTTAAACTATGTTGTCAGTAGGTGGACAGTGGTCCAGTGGTCCAATGCAAATAATATCATCATCTTTGTAAACAGGAGTCTGAAAGCATCAGGTTATATACAGAAAAGAGTGATACTGGGTTGTATGGTAATCATATCATTAATTAATTACTGTTCCACCAATACCCACACTTCCTGCAACTTCCCTATAGTGGGTTGAGACTTTTCTCTGACTAGAATCCCCTTAAGACTGAGGGGAATTAGGGCTGCGCTTAAGTGGGTGGAGAGGAGCGGCATGCTGACAGAATGTTTATTAATCAGCTCTGACACGTTTGATTGTTATTCATTTCCACTGACATGTCCCATTGTGTTGATTGTCCCTCCGTTGCCCATCTAGTGACAGACGGCAGAAACCGAAACGGCATAGAGCAGACGAATGTTTATGATCTGTGGTGGAAAATACACATGTTATATGGCTAAATGCTGACAGGAGCGTTTGATCGACAGTAGACCAGTGCAGCCTCTCTCTCTGTGATCAATCACAGCTCATCTACAAACCAGCGTGAGCAGTAAATCACAAGGATGCTCTTTTTTTGAGATTCACTCCTGTAGAATTGAACTGGCTGTGTTTGCATGCTGTGGATCCAAAAACAACAAAAAAACATTCCCACCCTCATTCTCCACTAGAAAACAAACCATGCACAATTACAATTACAAAGGTTTTGCATGCAGTAACACCACAGTGGAAGAAAATCACAGTAAACAGTGGTGGATGAGTTAATGAGCTGAATCCTCCCAGCTCGTTCCTCCTCTCCCGTGTGCTAATGATGTAGCCACGCTCAGGTAACTGTCAGCACGCCGTGATTAATTAAAGTCGAAACTAGGCCAATTTGTCACATTCTTCCATGTGGTCAGAGAGAGAGAGAAAGAGAGAGAGTGGTTTATTGGTGTCTCCTCTTTTGTCCTTTCAGCCACACTCTTTGTGTCATTCCCATTTCAGAAGGGCTCACGTGATATGACAAAGGTGCCACTAATACCAATTATAGAAAGCTACGATTCTGATAATATTGGCCAACCTAATTTTATATGATAAAATATTCCATCAGTTATAAAATCCTGTTCAGGTCACGCGACGTTATCGGCTCCCTTCCGTGTCCCATCTGTACTCTTTATAATGAACATCATTGAGAGGCAATATAGAATTCTCTACTATAAAATGGAAAGCGATGATCTAGGCCAGTCTTTCTCAAATTGCGGTGTATGTAAACGATTTCACAGTTCAAGGTGTTTAAGGATGCAAACAGATTCCGAAGCCCCGGTCGAGGTGAGGTAAGATATATTGCTAAGTAGTGAACAAAGCAAGCAAGCTATAGTTTTATCAGGAGTTCTGCTGATTCGGCTCGATTCCTCGATCTGTTTGTCAGAGATGATGTTGCAAAAGCAGCCCCACTCAATGACAAGGACCGGTTCTCCAGGGATGCTCTCTGTCTCACATCCATGTCGTCATCCGCGTAGATGACTGTCTCAAATTTGTCTTCATGTTTAAGGCTGAGACATTTAGAAAGAAGTAGTCTCCACTAGAGACAATTTGTGTAATCACTCTCCGGTAAAAGAGTGGCGAGTGTTACGTCTGGAGGTTTCTACTGATGATGATACAAGCACGTTTTGATATTTGCTCAGTGAGCTGATGTATAAAGATAAGAAATGATTTAATACTATACAGCGATTTAGAGCTGTGTTAATGACATACGATGTCGTACTCCGTGATCAGTATTATGCGAAGTAAGCGCTAGCTTTGAACCCATCATTGTTATATAGCTATTCTTCTAGTCTTCTAGTATTTTTCTAGTCGTGATTGTAAAAGAGTTGAGCCCTGCTTGTGCATGTGTATTTTTTGCATATAAATAAAGAAGTCCATCTTGCCAAAATCCATCTTGCCAACATCCAAGTAATTTCTGTCTCCACTCCCCCGCTGTTCTACCTGCCAGCGTGTGAAGCCTTTACACTGCAAAGTGACACAAAATAGCAGGAGCCAAAGGACTAATGCAAACCCCCATCCAGAACTCACCTCTCTCTTTTCACTTTTCCATTTCACCCCCCCTCACCACACGTCCTTTTAGCGGCCTCTCCGATTGATCTGTGGTGATCCGGAAAAGGATCGCTCTATATTTAATGTCTTTCAGCGCTGCTGTTTCAATGGAGGCAATTTGACGTTAATAATTTAATTGCAAACGTGTTTCTGGACAGCATTATAATGGATAGATATTTTTTTTTGTTTCCTGAACGATGAGTGATACACTCAGCCACACTCACACATGCACAGTCTCATTTCTCTTTATAATATGCACGCAGCGCGGCTCCTGCCGCTGATCTTTCAGGGTCTTGAGGTCCTCGGGCCGAACTTTCTCTGTCCCTTCAGTGCGAGCCGTCAGAGCTGACAGTTCTCATGTTTATTTCATTGTGTGTGTGTGTGTGTGTGTGTGTGTGTGTGTGCGTGCCTGTGTGGTGCGTGCGTGTGTGTGTGTCTGGGCCGTCTCGTTTTCCCTCCAGCCCGCGATGTCATTAACGGCGGGAGAGAGGAGCCTGCAGTGGCGCGCCTAATGAATTCCACTGCGGCTTTCTCTCTCCCCACCTCGTTACCCTGGCTCAGGGTGTCAAATTAAAACGGCTGGAGAAAAGAAGGAGGGATGGAGGTTGAGTAGAGAGTGCGCACTTGGTAGGGGGTAGTGGTGAGAGAGGATATTATAATGGTTATGAGGTTTCAGTCTTGTGGTCAATAATGAAATCTGATAGTCAATAATTAATGTTCACCTATTATTCATTATTTACTTCTTGTTCATGAAGGTTGTAATTGGGCATGCGATAAAAATATTTATATTGATTTTTAAGAAACACCTATTTTGTAAAATGTTATTGCTCAAAAAACAGGTCTTTGTGTTAGCTTGCACTTGTGTCGTTAACAAGCAGCTTAACAAAAAGAACCTCAATATTAGAGGCAATATTTTGAAATGTGCCCAATCACGAGACCATTCCTACGATTTTCATGGCCACAGGAAATTCTCATTTCTGATTGGCTGGAGTGTGCCTGTTATGCTATTTTCTTCTGTTTGTACATCTGTAACCTTTAAGTCCAGATACCATGGCAATGAGAATAAACAACAGTTTAGGATGAGCTGATATTTATACTTCTACAGCTATACTTCTGTTGACTTTGTTATTACATCGCTGAAAGACAAAAGGAAAAGTGAATACCGTATTCACACAGTATAGAAGGCTTTACATGTGACAGTGAGTGTCAGTGTTTTAATTAAAAGCTTTAATATCACTGAGGTAGGTATAAGGAAGTAAATCATTTACAAAGCCTTCATTTGTTTTAACAATGGTAAGTGGTCATGTTTAGATAACGCCTGTCCCATTACGAGAAAATAACTACACTTCATGGCGGTGCTCATTTGTTACTTGCTGATATTGGGATGTTTTGTCTATTATATAACGTGCTAAGGATGACTATGCTGTGTGTATACATTTATTAATTTTTTAAAAATATTATAAATCAGCATCACATTCATTTTCTCTGTTTATCATCCCAGTGTCTCTTGCTTCATGATCAGCGTTCGTGCTACACCAGGGGTGAACATGTGATAAAGTTCCATGATAGGAATCTGTCTATTTCTCAGAATCTGTCCTCGACTCTCGCGTCTTCTTAGACTCAGAGGCTTTTAGCTTTGCCCTGCTAATTGCTGTTTGCCGTGATTTAGATGTCACTGAGGGAAGCGTGACGAGGGTGGACGTGTTATTGAGTTGTGCACCAAGAAAAGCTTCACTGCAGTCTGTAGTTGAAGAGAGAGCGAGAGAGAGAGATAGAGACAGAGACAAAAAAATACTGCAAAGGCATTCAGTAATGTTTGGGTAGCAGCTAGCGCTGCTAAGCCTCATTGTAGCATTCACGTGAGCTGAATGTTATTAATCTTTTGGTCTTATTCTAGTAGATGGTCTTCAGTGCAATTGTATTCCAGTCAAATGTTGTTCTTGTGATTTAGACCAGCAGTTAAAAAAACACTTACGCTTTTGCTAGAGTATAGCGCATGCAAGGCTAACAATCCAGCACGCAAGTGTGTCCCTGTAGACTTGATGCTGAAACGGCCTGTGTATCTCTTTCTCATTTTCTCCCCCTCTCTCTCTCTCTCTCTCTCGCGCGCGCTTTCTCTGACAGCACTGGCAGATGGAAAATGGTGTCAATCAATTCGTCTGAGCTGTGTGCCTCCTTGGGGAGGAGTGTGTGTGTGTGTTGTGTGTGTGTGTGTGTGTGTGTGTGTGTGTGTTTGAGGGGGGAGGTGCTGATAAGGGCTGCAGCAAGGTGCAGGCCTGACGGTGATGATTCAGACCACCATGATATCCATACACACAGTTATGAATCAGTTTTCTCCAGCTTTGCAGGCAGCCGAACTCCCATAATACTCTCCTGATTAAATAAAGCTAATTGTGTACACACTGGACTGGTGACGATGTTCTCACTCTCATACCGACTGCAGCAGGTTGTCTCTTTCGGCGTGATTGCTGAGGAAATGACTGAAAGCAGCGAAGACAATAACACTGGAGAAAAGGTAAAATATCTCATTAAAGCAAGAGAGTGATGCACTGAAACCGCAGAAAAATGAAGTGCGAACGTCAGAGGACACCGCAGCATAAATTAGCAGCAAAAGGTTTAGGGGGTTTTCAAATCAGCGGCCGTTCCTTCGGAGACTATTCCGGCACGTGTCCGTGATGCGACACCTGGTAGATATCTGTCATTTACGACAAAACATTAGAATTTAATTTAAGATGTTACCGTGCTTACAAATATGTACAAGAATATGGTGTATTGCCTAAGAGTAGAGTGCATAGTGTGCGATCCAGAATTTTTACAAAAATGAGCTACTTTTCAGCAGGTTTCAGATCTGGAGACTGAGATTAGAGATTAGATTTCCACAACAGTGAGAAGCTTCAGAAATGCAACACATTTCTGTGCTGATTAAGATTATGCGTGTGAAACTGAGATTAGTAGTAGGTGGTCTTGGTGACTTGTGTTGTCTACATGTCCAGTCACGCAGATGCACTGCTGCCAGACATTTCTGCACTGGTCTGTTTGGTGGTTACGTGTCCTCCAGGTCTGACTGACTGTAGCTGAAGTAACACGTGGCTGTTTGCGGTGTGTATTTCCCTGCTCCTTTACCCAGTGATCTGTGCTGCTGTGAATCACCTCGGCACTTCCAGCCCACGGCTTGTTAGTCTAAAAGAATGTCACGCGCTAATTAACGACGCGTAAATATCCTCGAATGGGGCCGCATTTGCATGTTAAGAGAGATTTGTGGGATCGGAGGCATGATATATTTTAATTAAGGATTAATTGAAAAATAATGGGAATTTGATTTTGCGTGGCATGCCGGGTTTGGATCGTGAGCCGGCGTCTGCTGTGAGCTCATCAGTGCAATATTGAGCACCGGAGAGAAAGACAGAGAGAGGGTCCTCTCAAGGTCTTCTAAAAACAACCCCCCTTCTCCAAGACACACACACACACACACACACACACACACACACACACACACACACACACACACACACACACACACACACACA
>JAQQZU010000036.1:11075853-11088826 GCA_030068025.1 Parauchenoglanis punctatus
AGGTTTTTATATCATAGTGAGGACCAGATGTCCGCCTGGTGCTAATAAGGAAAACTACCTTCTTTTTTTTTTTTTTTCAGAGACTGCAATTTTTTTATTTAACAAAATGTACTATTCTCACTAGGATAGTAAGACAAACGTGTGTGTGTGTGTGTGTGTGTGTGTGTGTGTGTGTGTGTGTGTGTGTGTGTGTGTGTGATAGAAACAGAGTGCTCAGCTCCAGCAAAGTGTGTTTTCTGTTCTGTGTCATTAATCTGAAGGGAGATGCTATTTTTTTCCAGGAGCTCATTGAAGCTCCAAGTGGAATCTGGTGCAAGGGAGCCGGGGTCACCTCAAAGACATCTCGCATCAGAGTTTCCTAAAGCCAGAACACTCCGTTTCTCTCTCTCTCTCTCTCGTTCACACACACGCACACGCACACACATACACCCTGTGACAGCAATCCCTGTGCTGTCTTTCCTTTCTCTGGTTGTTTTTGTTTACACTTGCTGAACATGTGTGTGCAGATGTTGCGGTTGTTATTGATTATCCAGTGTGTGTCACCAAACCTCAGTCACGTTTTCCCCCTCAGCGCGAGTGTGTGTCTGGCAGCGCCATCTCTCTCTCTCTCTTTCTCTCTCTCTCTCTCTCGCTCTCTCTCTCTCGTTCGCAGCTCCCAGCTGACAGCTCCTCCTTTCTATTAAATTCATTTTCTGTGTCGTGGTTCTGAATTCGTCTAACTCACCACACAGATCAGCATGAGCTGAAGGAAAGAGAACGAGGGAGGGGTGGAGGGAGAATGAACAAGGGAATGGGGGAGTGACAGAGAGAGAGAGAGAGAGAGAGAGAGAAAAGGAATAAGGGCAAGATGGTGGGAGAAAGGCAGTGGAACAATGGAGTGACAGAGGAAGAAAGGCACAGCAACAAGGGTGAGATGAAGAGAGGAAGAAAAGGAATGGAGGAGAGATGAAGGGAGGCAAGCAAGTGAGGGATGGAGGGGTGGAAGAGACAAGTGTGAATAGACAGTGGAACTCATACTGCCAGGAGGAGCAGGTGCACATGCGCTCAAAGGTCGAGGTGTGTGTGTGTGTGTGTGTGTCTGCCCAGCATATAAAATGGTTGTCCTGGTTTGCTCTGTGTGTGTGTGGGTCTGAGAGAGAGAGAGATAGTCTTTATATAAAAGTGTGTGTGTGGTGGGGGGCTAAGACAGAAAGAAAGATAATGTGTTTATAGTATGCCTGTGGTTCACACTTTGTGTGTCTTTGTCCATCAGAAGCTGTCTGTGTGTGTGGCCCATATGTCTAGGTGCTGATAGAGAGAGAGAGAGAGAAAGAGTGTGTGTGTGTGTGTGTGTGTGTGTGTGTGTGTGTGTGTGTTGGCAAAGGAGATAAGCGTGTGTTTATAAGCTCGGCCGAGTGTGCGCTCTAATCTGGCAGCAGCATATTTCCCCTCAGCGCCCGATAAAGAGCCGAGAGCAGCCTTATCTCTATCCCTCACACACACACACACACACACACACACACACACACAGACCAAGACAAAGATACACAGTCATATAGACACATAGGCACATACACACATTCACTTCCTCAATGGCTTCCAGGCAGAAACCTCCTCACACTCACACAAACACTCATATTCATATACTCAAATACATATGCATCCATACTGCATGTGAACTCCCTGTCACTCTCTTTCTTTCTCTCTCTCTCACACACACACACACACACACACACACACACACAGGGAGAAGGGGAAGTTTATGAGGAAGAGAGAGGAGAAGGGGAAGTTTATGAGAGAGACAGAGCAAGAAGGATAAACAAGGGAGAAACAGAGGGAGAAGAGGGAGTGTATAAGAGAGACAGAGAGAAGGGGAACTGTATGAGCGAGAGAGAGAGAGAGAGAGAGAGAGAAGGAGAAGGGGAAGTGCATATGGGAGAGAGAGAGAGACAGAGAAGGGGAATAGTATGAGAGAGACAGAGGGATAGGGGGAAGTGTGTGAGGGAGACAGGAAGAACAGGAAGTGTATGAGGAAGAGAAAGAGGGAAAACTGGAAGTGTATGAGGCAGAGCGCGATTGAGCGAAAGTGTATGAAAGAGGGGAAGAACAGGGAAAGTATATGAGAGAGAGACAAAGGCGGAAGAGGAAGTGTATGAAGTAGGGGGGGGAAGTGTATGATGGAAGGAGACAGAGAAGAGGGAGTGTATAAGAGACAGAGGGAGAGAGAGAAGGAGAAGTGTATGAGGCAGAGACAGGGAGAAGAGGAAGTGTACAAAGGAGAGAGAAAGGGAGAAGAGGAAGTGTATGAGGGAAGGAGAGAGAAGGGGAAGTATGTGATGGGGAGAGAAACAGAACTGTATGAGGGAGACAGAGGGAGAAGTGGACGTGTACGAGGGAGAGACAGATACAGTTGTTCAGTCTAACTTGGCACAGAAGCCCAATTGAGGTTGTTACTATTATAGCAGGTCAGGAGGGTGCAGTGTTCCTTTACTCGAGTTCAGAAAGAAATGAGTCTGAAATAATTAAATGTATTTAACTTCCTATGTGAGAAACACTTGTGTATGCATCTGTGAGCTGCTCTTGAACACTCACAGAGCTTTAAGCTTAAGCCTGGCTTTGATAGTGAGACTTGTGTTAGCAGCTCATTCTGTCTGACGGTCTATTTCTCTCTCTCTCTTTCTCTCTCTCTCTCTCTCTCTCTCTCTCTCTGGGCAATAACATCCCCCCCTTCTCCTCCTCCTCTTTCTCCTCTCTGCTACCCGGCGTCGGCACAATTATAAAGCTCTCTCTCGTCACGGGGAAAAGACTGAATTGTCATCCGCCACTACAAATTGCCTCTACTTTTCCCACAGCTCAAAGACGATCTCGCTAACACACTCGCTCTTTCTTTCTTTCACTCCCTCCTTTGCTTGCTCGTCCCCTTCTCCCAGTGAAAAATCGCTCCCCCTGCAATTTCTCACACTGCACTTTGAGGTAAATACATACGGCTAGCCTGAAGCATTAGCATGCAATTATTCAGACAACTGTCAGACCGCATGGCATTAGAACGAACTGTGTGTGTGTGTGTGTGTGCGTGTGTGTGTGTGTGTGTATGTGAGTGCGTGATCAGCATGTATATGACAGGTTTAGTGTTCACTGCCTTATCGCAACAAATCTGCCGAGTTTCTCCGAACACTTTGCAAACTCACACTTTTGTTTCAGCTCTTGCTCCCCAGCGCCTTCCTGCTCTGCCGAGGCAAAACTCTTGACATGCAGTGTGTGTATGTGTGTGTGGGTGTGTGTCTGTGTGTTACTCCTGCTAGGAGTGTTAATGAATTAGCATTGTGCATCCGGGACACACAGGTGCTGAGAGTGAGAGGGGAAGAGAGGGAATGTGAGAGGAGGAGAGAGAAAGCGGGAGAGGTAGCGAGATGGAGTGAGAGTGCGGTGGAGTCTCAGAGCTGTGCAGCATGTAGGTCAGAGTCAGAGCGGCTTTCTCATTCAGCCTCTGACTGCAGTGAAGCCACTGAGACACACAGCTCAGCTCCTCACACACACACACACACACACACACACACACACACACACACACACACACACACACACACACACACACACACCATTCCCTTCAGCATCAGGGACTTCTGCAGTCTGACACACACTCTCTCACATCCTGTCTGTGAGGGAATCTCCTGAGAAAGCACAGTTTGCAGTTTTGTGGAATTTCTGTCACTTTTCCTTTAACTCAGCATTAAACAATGGATGTGTGTTATAAAAGGTAACTGACACTGACACTCCTCTTTAATAAATGCATTTCAGGATTCTCAGTTAGCTGAATCTCTTAAACCAGAGTCCACTGTACTGCCCACTCAACATTAACCCACCTAGCACTGTGTCCTTATCTTTCTTTTTCCCCACTTTCTGCTCTTTCTCTCCCTGTGCATTGCCATCTCTGTCCTATCACTCTTTCTTTTCCTTCTCAGTGTCCCTGTCTTCCCCTCTTTCTTCTCAATATGCCTCTCTGACTTCTCTCACTGCCTCTCTCTCTCTCCCTCTCTCTCTCCCTCTCTCTCTCTCTCTCTCTCTCTCTCTCCCTCTCTCTCTCTCTCTCTCTCTCTCGCTCTCTCTCTCTCTCTCTCTCTCTCTCTCTCTCTCTCATCCCCTCCCTCCAGGACCGTCAGAGCAGTCAGTAGGTGTGGAGGGTAATTAAAGCCCAGCTGCTCCTGGTCATTAAGCGAAGCCCCCTGCAACTATCTCACACACACACACACACACCCACACACACCCACACACACACACATGCCCCCCTTTGCCCCACTCATTTACACACACACTAAGCAGCTGAGGCACATTGTTCAGGTTTTGCTTTCCCTTTCAATGTCAGACAGTCCATTCCTTTAACGTCATGTCACAGACTCTTATACCAAACTTGTACCAAAGCAGTTTTACCAAAAATTTGTTTCATTATTTAGTAAAGAATGACACTTCATACTTTTGCTCTGCTTACGTTTAATGGTTCCATGAAGCAAGTCGGTCAGTTCCTGTTCTCATGCACATTATAGCAGCTGTAAACAGTCGTTCCCTCACGAGCCTCTCTTTATTCTCTTGCTTCTAAATTTAATTAGACAAAATAAAAACTCGGCTTGCCCTGTTACCGAGTAACCCCAGAGCGTGAACACCTCTGTGCTGAAGAAGTTCCAGCTTTACTGCAGACTCCTTCCTTTAGTTTAAATGAACACCTTGCAGAAAACTTGTGAAGCGTTCTCTGTACAAGCCCCTGTGAGTGAGCCGTTACTATAGAAACGATAAGCTTTGAGGACGGGCGATTGATATAAACCTGCGATTTGTTACTGAGCTGCTTGCCTTTCCGTTGTCCTCTGTTTCAGCAGCTCTATATTTAAACTCTCCCCGGTTCTCTCCTCCTGCTCAGGTTTGTGAGTGAGATCTGCCCCTGTGTTTATCCAGCATCTCTGCGTATGAGTGCGAGGAGCAGAATTCTTTTCAACAAGGCATGAAGGCCAAAAACTGATCCTGTTATGCTGGAAAATTGGATGTGTGCAACCACAGGCCCATGTGTTCAGCAGAGAGAGACAGATATTTTCATACCAGTCCTGATTTGAGAAGGGGTGGAGACGCACGAGACGCTCAGCTCCGGTGTTTTTCAGCTAGCATGTGATGACCTGGATCGTGTCCCCTCTCTGAATGTAATGACACCGAGAATCAGTTACACGTTACATGTGATGACGTGAGGACGTACCGTGACATGCTTATGTATGAAATGTTACTTTATGAGTGTTCGGTAAAGCAGCCATCATTTCTGAGTGAAAAAAACAAGATAGGAATGTGATGAAACACTGCTCATGTGATGCACATGCTAATCAGAAGTGTGGGGGGGGAGTGGCCTAATATTCTAATGAGAGGTTTGATGGACAGGTCTTTATTTGTGTTGTTAGGTTTTACTCGCTAGGTTCGTTTAGCTTTCAGGCATTAGGTTAGCTTTGTGACGCTGGGTCAGCTTTTCTCACTAATGTTCTTAGTTGCTCAAATTAGAAGAGACTAATCATTCAGAAACACAGTTTTCGTAAAAAGTTTTCTGATTGGTCAGGGTGGAGCATGTGCAAGCATTAGCCCCGCCCATTCAACCTGACATACTGTATGTTATTCACACTGCTAAACTGCATTAGCGACTAGCACAGGATTTAGCTTACTTCCCTGCTATAATACCATAACAGTACAATCATAACATTGTAAACCAAGTTAATGTATTTGAAAATTAGCTCTTGTGCAGTATATTGTTAATTCCCCACAGAGCAGATGGCAGAATGTGACCTTTAGCTGACCTTGAATGACCTCGTGCCACCAAACGACTTAATTTTATAACAGTTCCTCACTGTATAAATGCTAATCAGGTTATCAGAGCTGACTAGCATTTATTCAGTTTTATGTTAATGTGTAATAATGTTATTGCGCTAGGGTGTGTGTGTGTGTGTGTGTGTGTGTGTGTGTGTGTGTTCTGTAAAGGGAAACTCAAACTCTGTCCTTGTGTGAAATTCCTGCCACTTGAAGGTCACTTATTCATAGTTGCCATGAAACAGCGTAGTGGCATGTGCTCTGTTATCTAGTACACCGTGTCTCTGCTTGAGCTTCTTCCTCTGTGAGTGTGTGTGTGTGTGTGTGTGTGTGTGTGTGTGTGTGTGTGTGTGTGTGTGTTCGTGTTCCCATTTCTGCCAGAAATCCAAAAACCTGTCTTGTTTTTCCATGCACTTGTGTTTTGTGCCACCGGAAAGGCGGAAGCCGCAGCCTTGCTCTGCATTTTTGTCTTATTTTTGGTCGGACTACGTTTATTTTTATCTCGCGTTGCTGCTAACGCCATTCTTAGCCACTAGCACTGGAGACCGTTAGTTGTGTTTTTCTGTGAGCTAACAGACTCTTGTGATTGGCTCTGATTGACACAGCTCACATGAGTCACCAGAGACCTCAGACCAACTTCTGACCAGGACGAATCATTCAGGTTAACATGTGATTTATCACCTCTGCTGTTCAGCGTGGCATTTTGGGCTCCTGGCAGGAAGTCGTGCTGCTTCCTGTTGGTCTCGTCTCTGGCATTGGCCAGCTCTTTTTATTCTGAATGAGTTTGTGAATGATTAATGCATAGTGGGAATGGCAGCCAAACGATTAGCCTCATTTTAACATTTACTAAAAATCATTTACAATTCTTTACAGGTTTTATTCTCAAGCTGCTAACTTTAGTTGAATATCCAAAGAGCACGCTGCAAGACTTTTATCCTGATTTTCTTGCAGAGGAACAACACAATTTAGCCAGTCTAATAAATACACACACATACAAGCGTTCTTCAGAAAAACAGTTCAGTTCCAACCGCTAAGAACAACCAATGAGAACGTGAGGAAACTCGGTGGATGCCAACAATCAGAAGTTTAAGAGGAAGAAGAAATTTACAGTTCAGCCATACAGTTTGCGATTTTCAGTACTCGAAAGTCAAATTTCGTAAATCCTATTTACTGAAACAGAACTTCTGATTTTTATGAATTTTGCCTTTGAGCTCCACACTGCAACCTCGGAGTAATCTGCTACGAGTTATCGCTCAGTAAAACACCAAGTGAGCAGTCTAATTTTACCTCAGCATGTGATTCTGGAATGATTGACAGTTCCCCAGCTGTCCTAAACTCGCCGATATTACCCGACTCTCTGGAAGCCCCGCCCCTTTCCCTATTTCACTATCTCTCGTCACCTTTCGATTTTCCTGCTTGAAAGACGTTCTGACGTCTCGACCTCGCTGTCTGTCACGGTAAATGGAGAATGGTTTGTTCAGTTATGTGAAATAGCTAGCTAGCTAACTTAGCTAACATTAGGCATGTATACAAGGCGTTTTTATTGTGAACCAGAAATGGTAAAAATGGCCCTTTTTTGGAAAAAAAGAGAAACCCAGTGACTTGTGAATGTGACAAGCTTATGTCCTGTGAGCAAATAGAACCCAAGTGGGCGGGGCTGTCAAGAGTCATTTATTTATTTATTAATTTATTTATTTAGGAGGAAGAGCTCCTCTTGATTTAGTAGCATCACACCAAACACCCTGACCGTTTCCTTACTGTTTTTCTCTCTTTGCAGGTTAGGATTTTGTTGTTTGTACTCCAGATGATTATTTGATGCCAAGTATGAAAAGATATATTCTTCCCAGTATTTTATTTTATATATTTTATTGTTTCTGCACAAAGTAGATTAAAAGTAACAATGTGTTATTTGGGCTTCCCACTAAATAAAAGATCGTGTGGTTGGTTCTGTAGCATGAGCAGGGGGCGACTCTGGGATTTTTAAAAGGCATGTCATGTCCGTAAATTGGATAAAATCTGAGTTGAGCGCCGTCAAATTACGTCTGTAGAGAAAAGTACATTTCTGACGGGTCCACGATCAAAATGTGATTAAGTGTTAAAAAAAAAGGCATAGAGGTGCCAACATTTTTAATCCCAATTCTATAAATATGCAAATTGTAAATTGCCTCCACGGCTCTCCACCAGACACACACTACCAACCCCGCTCTGCCCCGCCCCGCCCCGCCCCGCCCCATTCCTCTGATGATGCTGCACACTCCTCATTTGCATATTGGAATCTGATTGGTTGTTATATTTTATGACTCAATAACTGACTGAATTTAAGCTGTAAATAAGACAATATTCATAAAAGATATATAAAAAAATATAAAATTAAATATAAAAAAATATTTTACAATAATTTAAAAATCTGTCAAAATTTACAAACACTAATTTACTAAATGCATTTAAATGATTATACAATTTTAAATTGACATTTTTGTTTTTGCAGCATATGGTGTATTATACACACACACAGATACAATCTGGCTTTGATTTGGCATCGATTTGCCTGGTTGATGTGTGTGCGCGCGCGTGGGTGTGTGTGTGTGTGTGTGTGTGTGTGTGTGTGTGTGTGTGTGCTCGCGTTTTTGTGTGTGTGTGTGTGTGTGTGTGTTCGCGCTTTTTTGTGTCTGTGCGTGTGTGTGCATGTGTGTGTGCGTGTGTGTGCGTGTGTGTGCGTGTGTGTGTCCTCGCGCACCACCAGAGCTGCCATTCAGCATTGATTGCATTCGGCTGAATGCTGGAGGTGGTGAGGTCATCAGATTCAGTCTGTACCACTCTGTAGCAGCTCGGGGGGGAGACGGAACGCTCCACTTTCTACACTTTTCGGTTTACTTAAAGAAGTAAATAGTCAGCGCCCCCTACTGGTGGAGCGTAGCTTAGGATTTGCCTTGTTAGTGTTGCCGTGGTTATACATTGTGCAGTGATGATCTTTTAGTGTTTGTTTACGAGTCTGTCGTTACCTAAAATGTGTTATACAGAAATGTTTAGAGACTTTTATTTTCAGTGTTGTAGCTACTAGCGCTACGTAAACACTACTGATTTGCAAATGTTTGATGGCGTAAACAGCAAGTTGTCATTTGTAATCGCGATCTACGTGCTGAAAAATCCCGCTGAGTGAAACGGAAACGTATGCAAGAGTGCTGAAAAGGAGTTCACTTCCTGTTTGTGGTTTACGCCACGATCTGCTTATTTAATTATTTATTTACATCGAATACAATTTAAATTTTGTTTCTGCCAAAAATGTCAGTGCAGCTTTGTAGGATGTTTCTAAATAGTACGTAAAAATAAGCAGCTTTTAAAACCTGCAAATCAAATTGAAATTAATTACATTTTATTTATTACATTTGTTTTTTATTTGACTAGAATTTTATTTCCATTTATGATTTATTTGAGGATCAGTGTCACGGGAATGTTTATAACATATATTTACGTACATTTATGCCTGTAAAACCATTCCCTGAACTGTTCAGAGAAGAAATTGATGTTTAATTATTTATTATACGCAATTTTTAAATGTATTTTTTTTTCATTTGGTTTGCACTCTTTCAAATGATTAATTAATGATGAATAAATGAAACAAACAAAGCAATAAATGAATACATTTTGTTTAGATGTCGTTTCATGTTCATAACTTCAGGGCCGCCAATAATGAATCTAAAATCATTTAATCGTAATAAAATATTGCAGCAAATGTTGCGTGGCTGCTTTATAGTCCAGAAATGACTGTAAATTTATTCTTTTATTAAATTAAATGATGAACATGATTTTATTTTTTGGCCTTATTCTGGGCCACTGTGTGACATCAGGTGGCAGATTTATACAGTGTGTGTGTGTGTGTGTGTGTGTGTGTGTGTGTGTGTGTGTGTCCTGTTCTTCATTCTTGCTCCTTCTTCATTCAGTCTCTTGTGAATTCCCGGTTTGTTTTTTTCCACAAATGCCATCCGGATCCAAAAATAACGCTGCTCTGCACGGCATTTCTCCCATGTGTGTGTGTGTGTGTGTGTGCGCGTGTGTCCTGAGGCAGTGCACTGAGTTCAGACCTCAGTAGTCGCTCATACAGCTCGCCTCAGTGAGAGGATGAGGATTATTTTCGATTCAGTTCCATTCACACAATCGACACCTGCTTTTCTGTAAATAACAGACAGATCTGATGTGATTCAGTAAAACTGCGAGGTATCGGATCATGTGTTTATTCCTGACGTGGCTGAGTGTGCTGTAAAAGAGGACACGCTGTTTTAAAACGTAAACATTAGGCTACGTCACTGTTAAGAGTGGAACAATTTTTGCAATAGATTATTGATATGATCAACTTTTGGCACATTTCTTATTTCCTGTTTGTCTAAATGGTCGAGCGAGCTTCACATTGAACTCTCTCTCTCTCTCTCTGTGTGTGAATTTGCATGCTTTGGAGAAACAGTGCTGTAATTAGAGTGCCTTTTTAATCAAATGTATAGCAAATTATCCTCTAAATTTTAGTTAACAGTATTATTATTATTTTCTATACCAGGAGTGGATGATGTGTAGCTAAAACGTCTCAGCTGTGTTAGGATTTTAATGGTTTATGTATCTGTCTTTATGTGAGGAGACTTAAACATATTACATATATGTGTGTGTGTGTGTGTGTGTGTGTGTGTGTGTGTGTGTGTTTGTGCTGTTTATTGTTTTTTCTGCCGTTTATCATATTGTAATTACGATCTGTGGAAAGCACTTTGGTCAGCATGGGCTTTCTACGCTACGTTGACGAGCTTGTTCGCTAGTTAAAGTGCTAGCTAGGACTTTTCAGGTCTCAAGTAGGCGATATAAAATATCAGTATTGTGATAAAATATGTCATGGATATCGTAGTTTTCTTTATAAACAATCTTACATTTGTACTGAATCTTTGCGAAACGTTTCAGTGTATTTCAGTGTTTGGATTGTCTGATGTTTGTGAATAAGATTATTAGCCTTGAAGTGAAATCTCGCGTTACTGATTTGTCCACTATTGTACATATAAACGTACAGGTTTTGTGTTTTGACCGTTTTCTTGAGGACATAAACACACAAAGAAACTTTACCAGCTGACAGTGTTACATGTTTCTGAGTAAATCGTCATCAGGTGTATTTCAGCTGTTCCCGTCCTGCAGAACCTCATGCTAACGTAGCTGTTAGAATAAATTGGAACACGGTCATGTAGCCTGCTGAAGACGGCTGAAAAGTTCTCCTCGTCCTCTGACTCAGCGCTCTGATTTAGCTCCTTTTCAACGTTTCACGATTTGTTTCATGCTCCGTCACACTGACACTCGGCATCTGGCCGTTATTAAATATGCAGCGGACCCCCTCCTGCCCCTCAGCAGCACTCTGCAGCTCGGCACCGTTGCCAGATTGGACAGCGTTCCCTCTCAGCTGGCTATATTTAAATCACTGTGGTTTTTTTGTTTTGTTTTGTTTTTTTATCATTACTCATATTGACACTTTTTTCCTTCTGCTGTATAAAAAAGCTGCACATTTGCACCTGATGCTTTTTGTCATTAATTAGTGTATGCAGTATAAAGTGAATATGGTGGAAAAGGCAATAAAATGAAAGCTAAGCGTTATTTAAAGCGAATCGAAGCCGTTTCTACACTACGCAGGACAGTAGTCCCACATTAAAATCACTCTGATACTGTACTTAATGTCTACAAAATATATTTAAAAACAACAATTTTACTAATTAATAAAGAATATTCAACCCTGAAAGGAGAAAAGAATCTTATCCAATTTTAAAGATTGGGTACAAAAACGTTAGCATCAAATCAGCTGCTTGAAGTTTGTAATTATTTAAATAGAAAACGAAAGGTAGATATATTCATTTTCACATGATGATATTATATCATTCAACAGATCGACTAATCTAAAAAAATTGAAGGCCATAATTAAAGCCTTCCCAGAATCCTCTGCACCGAGTAGCGAGTCGCCATTTTTGAGTGCAGCGATATTCCAAAACAATCCTGTGACATACGTGGAAACTAAATTGTAACCTGAAACTGAAGATATTTTGTCAAAGTATCTATATTTTAAATCCTTTCCATCTGATCCGTTCTGCTTTCACATGGTTATTCTGGAGCAGAACCGGTCTCGGCCGGCTCACAGGCGAACGCCAAGGAAAGACAAGATAAGGCAGATTTTGTTCAAAGCTTCCGCGTATGACACGTGAATGAAGAAAAAGTTGGAGATGGGTTTTGAAGGGATCACTAACGGTGAATTTGTGGAGGTTTTGCTGCACAGAGAGCTCGCAGGAAGCGGTCACATGCCTTCAAAACAACAACAGCGCGCTGCATTCTGGGACGGGAGAGCCGGCGTGTTTCGTTTCTGATACAGAGTCCAACCAGACACATGACTTGCGACTAACGGGAAAAAAGGTTATTCTGTATGAAATACAGCAACAAAAAAATGATCTCAGTCATTCTGTTAATAAAGAAATTAAACTGACATTTAATTACAATTAAAACTTAAAATATATGTTAATGAGAATTTATGAGCAATGATCTGTGTGCAATGTTATAGATATAATTCATACATGCAGCGTGTAAGTATATTTAATATAGTCAATGTAATCATATGTATGTGTGTGTGTGTGTGTGTGTGTGTGTGTGTGTGTGTATTATAAAGCATCTTGCTATATAAGCAGCACTCAGGTTTATCCCTTAATCATAACCAGAGTAGAAGTACAACGTGATAGGAGAGAGAGAGAGAGAGAGAGACATGCAGAAAGACAGAGACTGGATGACGGAGCGTATTCTGTCTTACTTTTGCCGGTACATTGACTGCGCCTGTAAGCCATCTTTCCCACTCTGATGCAGCACAGAGAGAGCGAGAGAGCGAGAGAGAGAAAGCGAGAGAGAGAGAGAGAGAGAGAGAGAGAGAGAAAGCGAGAGAGCGAGAGAGAGAGAGAAAGAGTGAGAGAGAGAGAGAAAGCGAGAGAGCGCGCGCGAGAGAGAGAGAGAGAGCGAGAGAGAGAGAGAGAGCGAGAGAGAGAGAGAGAGAGAGAGAGGGGTTTCAGGTGTATGGCGGACTTCCTCGTCCTGTCTCTTGTCTTCTGTTAGTAGAATTGAGTCAGTGATGCAGAGAGTAGAAGCTGCAGGGTGCTAGGGTGCCTACAGACAG
>JAQQZU010000036.1:11091809-11115765 GCA_030068025.1 Parauchenoglanis punctatus
CTCTCTCTCGCCCTCTCTCTCTCTCTCTCTCTCTCTCGCTCACTCTCTCTCGCGCTCTCTCTCTCTCGCGCTCTCTCTCTCTCTCTCTCTCTCTTTCGCACTGCTTGAAGAGGAGATGAAAGGTTAGCCATTTTCAGTTGACTTTTCGAAATGCGCTTTCATTAAATCTAACCTTGACAGAATTAGGTGTATGAACCTGTGGTTGAGATGCTCTGAATTAAAGTCATTAATGACCTTCAGACGGTTTAATTTACTGAGATATTGTCCCCCGTCCCTCTCCCCCCTTCTCTCTCTCCACCTCTGATCAACTCTTCCTCCACATATGGTATTAATATTCCTTTCATCATACCCATACTGATGGTCTATGATAAACTTCACCAGCCATGATCTCCCTCTGTCTCTTTTTCTCCCCTCTCTCCATCCTCTTTCCACTATCCCTTTATTCTTTCACCCATTTTGTCCTTTGATTGACAGCAGCGGGTCCTCCTGACCCATATTAGCATCTGCTCCATGACCCAGATTGGGTGTGTGTAACAAATGGCTTGGCCACTCTCACCACATTCCCACTCTTCTTCCTTTCATCACCATGAAAGGATGGATGGATGAAGGGGATGGAGGGATGGAGAGATAAAGGGGGCCGTCAAGAGCCACTGATAAGAGTTTGTGTCCCGAGGGCCTGGCCTATCTGGGGCTCCTTGGAAGAGCATTTCCAGTTGGACATTTCTTTTCTGTGCGTGTGTGTGTGTGTGTGTGCTGCATTACTATTCATGGGAATGAGATGACAGGTTGAGGAAGAGGCCTCTGATGGATGTGATGGAGCAAATCCTCCTCCATTCATCATCCTGTATTTTCACCTGCTAATGTTTGCAAGATGGACGCTCGATAGCAAGCTAATGGTGGCAAAGCAATTTCGAGGAGGGAATGAAACTGCATGTGTGGCTGTTTAAAATCTCATCTGTATTTAGTCACATCCCAATCATCATTCATATGAGCTGAACATGATGAAGCTATGTTTTGTTTCTTCAACTGAATAATAATGAAAGTAACACACTTGGTGTCATTATTTAGCCCAACTTTCTAGTCTCCATCTTCCACAAGTCAGTAGACTACCATCATCCGATTGTTTCTATGGTTACGTCTCACACTGCATCCCTGTAAAGACTGCATATAAAAAAAACACTCCTTTATGCATAATGAAAATTGTTAGTTAATTAAAACGTTGACAGTTTTATTTGATATGATAATGTGTAAAATAGGACACCCCCCCAGCCAGCAGCTATTTTCTGTAATCGTGGTATCATTTTATTACAGAACTGCAAGTGAATATCCGTTATTTTTGTAACAATGCTCCATTTACACCCACTTTCTCTTTACAGTTTGTTCGCCTGATGTCAGCATGACGAAGTAGAATTTTTGGTGAATCTTGTCATATCTGCTTGTGCAGTAATGTAATTTGACATGTTTTGATGCGTTTTGTTTTATTCCGCAGAATAGCAGGTAGACACTCAGCGTCACATACACAGCGTTTCCCAAAGGATGGAGGCCCCTGGGAGTTTCACCTCTCCATCTCTCTCTCTGTATATCTCTCTCTCTCTTTCTCTCTCTCTCGATGTCAAACAAGCTCTGAGTCAATATCATACAGAGAAACAGTGCATCTGGGAGGAGAGAGTAATATAGCTCAACATTTAATATACAGAGCTACTGCACATAGAGTTTGTGGAGTTTCTTCAAAAGTACTTTATTTTATTACAATCTTCTAGCAGGTATGTGCACTTTAAAATCCCACCAGTGCCGCGTGAGATTGCATAGTGCAACTAATTGACATCCCTTATATATGTTTACTTATATCATCTTCCAATCAAGTCTCCTTACATCACTGCTAGGCACATAGCGATAAACTGTTATAGAGTGTATCGCTGTATTCAGCATAATATCACAAACGTTGAAGTATCATCATTACCCCTTCATTCTGTGTAGTGTTTACACTTGTGAGACAAAGGCTGAATCTTTCAGTAGGTAGCATCAGGACAGCTGTCGTCTAAGAATCTTTACTTACAGTGCAAAATAATGTTTTGAAACTATATTAGGCATATCATGTTTCACTGTCATTGCAGTATGGCTGGTACTGTATCTCAGGCCATGGTTTTGATAACCAAAAATCACTTGTTTCCAGGTGAGCGTTTTCTAGCTTTATGTCGGGACCACAAGTCACGTGATTGGGGTGTCTTAGCAGCGAGTGGTCCCTTGGGCTTTTGTATGATGTTTTAATGAGAGCTGGAAGCTCGCAAGGCGCTATGCCGAGCGCTCTGCTGCATTTCCTTAAACTGCCAAGTAAGAGGCCCATTAATAATGCAGCTCATTAATGTGTGTAATTAATCGGGAGTGGTGTAACGGGAAAAGCTGGAAGGGGAGGGCGCTCAGGGAGCCGGGCTGAACCCCGCTGAGAATGAGGGAGAGAGAGAGAGGCTGCAGCGCGCCACACGCCGCCGACTAATGCATTATTTATCTATCCGCAAGAGAGAGAGAAAGCAGCAAAAATGAAAAGAGAGACCAAGAGCGAGCAAGAGAGAGACTCTTGCATGGGCCAAGTCACTGCTGGCATGCACTGAGATATTTGTAGGCAACGCAGCCAATCAGGAATGCAGCAGAGGCACAGTAGGTGAAGTGTGTGTGTGTATGTATGTGTGTGGGTGTGCAGTAATGAGTGTTGGAGACTGTGTTTTATTGTGCCTTCTTAGTGTTGCTTTGCAAAGGTCAGTGTCTTGGATGGCATATTCAGGCCCTTGTTCTTTTGGTTGACAAAACCTGACTGGTGAAAAAGGCTGACACACACTCACACACTTCTGGCTCACACTCTTGTTTAGAGCATGTGCAAAATTCCTCAACCTGACATTTCTCTTGCTTTTATTGAGCTGAACCTTTTGGAGTGATGTCAGATACATCAGCATCAGTAAGATTTAGCGAGGAGGAATCTGCTTTGCCAGGCGGCATGTGGCGTCGATCGGTCACACTATATTTCTCAATACTGTTATCAAAGGCACTTTGAATTATCGTCACCATTTCCATCATTTTCATGGTTAAATTTAGCCAACTAATGTATTCCTGTCAAGAGAGCACCCAGAGTGCCTAGGGGACGAGCCTCGTAAGCTTGCTATTTAAGGCTCGTAAGGCTAAATCTATTTAAAAAGCTCATGTTATGCTGAGAAGTTAGTGAATGAACAAATGTCACATGTGCATAATAATTTTTTTAAGCAATACTGTGCTACCATAAAATGAAGAGAGATCAAAGTTTAGGCGTTAATATGTATATTCCTGTGCTTTTAGCAGCTGCTTACGGACACTGACACACTAACAAGCAAAGACGAATAGTTTTCGAGCACATACAGATACAAAAAAGTCCCAGATTTTTGCATTGTTCTGTGAATGGTATTGATTTACATTGCTTAGTAGTTTTTAGTTACTGCACTGTACAATTTAAGATTTATGGTTTATTGAAAAACTAGTAGTAAAAAACATCACTGATAAATAATTATTCTTCTCGCAAGTGGCATAAAACGCTGATCCAGCACTGCAGAAACTCATGGTGAATACAGATGTTTGGTCATCAGCTACTGCACAGCAAAGTCCCCTCTAGGTGTTGAATTAACACCTACAGTGTTTATGTCCAACTGGACGCAAATGAAGTCAGAAAGATTCATTTCAGTGTTGACACTCTAGGTGTTAGTTCAGCACTTGGGATTTTTCTGTGTGGTTGACAGTGTTTACGCATGAATGAAAATAGTGCACAGGCAAATAGGATCAACACATGTCGGTTAATGACAAGTTAAGGGTCACTAGATTGGATGCAATGTTCACAGTGCAAAGTCCACATTGTAGTTTAAACCTTGGCCTACTGTAAACCATGACTAAAATGTAACATTGACAAATTACATTGACCAGCTCAAGGTCTTTCTAAAAATTGCCCAGACTCGAGGGATTCAGCTTCATCTGGCAACACTGAACAAGTTGCTGGCACTGTGTGAAGGAATCAGTGACGAGTTACTGAATTATCTCACTTTTTTTTGCTGAATTTGCTCTTACAAAACGGAAACAACGTGATTCTTTCAGGCAAATTGCATTAGTATTGTGAAGTTAAATGAATTAATCTTTTAGCTGTTTGTATCTGTAAGTAATTGGTGGCTGAAAATGTGACAGGACACATTAAAAACCTGCACACTTGGGGGATCTCAAGACAACTGAAGTGCACTTGCACTCATAATTAAGATCTGTGATTATTATTATTATTATTTATAAATTTTTTTTTTTTTTTTTCAAAAATAGAGTTTATTCACAAATCGCTAGTGCAAAATTATACAGTAAATGAATGTGTTTCTTTTTGTAAAATGGCACTTATTTTCAGCGTAGTCTCATCATTGATGTGCACTGCAGGCTTTGCTGCAGATAACACAAAGCGCAGCAGATCGTCTGGAGTATATGTCGCCCCACCCCGCTCCGCCGCCGCCACTCGCCGCTCCTCTGCTGCTCCAGATGTGCTGTAATTTACTGCGACTTGGCTAATCAGAGTAATTAAGGATTAATTACTGTTAATCACTTTTACATAAACTTGTTGGCGGTGAGAGAGAGCGACGCTCTATGAAATATGCCACACAAGCGCACACAGATGGAAAGAGGGCTGGGAGGGAAGGATTAGAGAGAGAGAGAGAGAGAGAGGTGGGGGTAGCTGGAAGCCTGGCATTTCTCCCTTTGCTAAATTTCCCAGGAGCTTCGTGCACAGCCGATTCTGTTTCCGAAACACCACAGCCTCTTTTCCACTGCAGGGCCGAGCCTCTCTGAGCACGGGAGTAACCGTTGCTGTAGCATTTCCACATGGCTCACATGGACGTTTCTTCAATGCACTCAGATAACTACGCCGAGTGCAGAACCATTTTGGTTCGACAGCTTAATGACGTAGGTACCGACTTCCTCTTTAAGCGCACATTGTCAACTCGGCTCGGAGAAAAACTCCAGAGATGGGGTCATGGTCAGAGCATGAAAGCCTTGTACTGATTACGTTCAAAAATATCATGAATCATTTATTCGGCAGAACAAGGAGTGACGACTCCTGGATTTTCTTAAAACCAGGAGGACTGAATTTTCCAAAAAACACAGTACAAAAATCTTTAAAAAAAAAAAAAAGAAAGAAAGAAAAAAGATTTTATATCAAACAATGTATTAAATAAGCTAATGTTCTGCCGAGCAAATATCATTACAGTAGCAGTGATTTGTGTTTATTACTCGCAGCTCTCTTCATCTCTTCACGCTCTGTTGAATATTATATAATATACCATTATTTTCAACATGCATAATATTGTAATTGTGGATGCATCAAAATATCATCACTATCCCAGCATTCAGTTTGGACGAGGACATGAGGGGGAAAAATGACAAACAGACTGTTGCTCTTTTTTTTTCACAAAACTTTAAAACATAGTAAAATAGTAATGATAATGAAATGTAGTAATGTATGTATTATAATGTAATGCATGCTGTATAATACAGAGGCTCGTGGGTTAGGCAGAGCCATGTCTGCACGGCGCGGTGTGAGTGAGAGGGAGTGAGGTTCGGGTGCAGGCGACCTGTTTTGCCTTTCCCCTAACACACAGTGACGGGGAGGACGGCTGCAGTGTCAGCAGGGCTGTGTGTGAAGCGCGGTGTGAAGTGACCGTCCACCCCTGTCTTGTCTTGTGTGGGTGATGGTGTCTCCACCTCCCCTTCTCCCCCACTGTGTGTCCTGCTTTAGGAGACTGACATGCTCGCTGCCTCCTCCCGAAGGGAAAAAGAGCCAGAGGGGAGCTTTTAATGACACACAGCCAGCCTTGCCCTCAGGAAGGAAGTGGACGCTACGCTAATGCAGCTACATTTATTTCACGTCACACCGCACACCAGCGGCCTGGCTGTTTATCCACTGTACAAATATATAAATATAAATACAAGCTGTCCTCAAGCATGGCATATTGGTCCTGCTTATGCTCTGACTGGTCCTTAGAACACGTCAGCCGGAGCGTCGAGCGTTTAGATACGATTTAGGTTACACAGCTGGAGAAATGTAGCTTCATACAAAAATAATTATCCCTGTCAAGCCTACACTTAAACATAAATACATAAATAGTCCTTTGTTTGAGTGAAAAGCGTTCGATCCCAGCTGAGAATCTGTCACTTGAGCTCGAATGCCTGTTAGTGTGGGTAAAGCTCATTTTGTTCACTTTTGGTTACACAGCTGAAGACATTTAGCTTTAAGCTAAGATAATTATGCCTGTCAAGCATCTAATTACATATAAATACACAAATAGTCATTTTGAGCTATATGCTTTCGTTCAGCTCAGCTTTTCAAACCCTTGGCATGTTGGAGTGTGTACGAAGCCTCCAGGCTTGCAATTTGGAACACAGCCCTGATTAGCAGTAGCACGTAGGCAAGATCACGTAATATCAAAGAGTGAGGAGGAAGAGTGCTAGCCCAAGGCTGCATTATATTGTCCTTTTTGAAATGAGGAACACCATTTTCTTAATGAATGGCTTTTACTCGGAGATTTGCTCTCGCTCGCTTGCTCCCGCTCGCTCTCGCTGTCTCTCTCTCGTTCTCCCTCTCCATCCTCCAGCCGGGGCCGTGTCATTACCAGCCACCCTCGGGCCCGGCTGCCCTCTAATGATCGTAATTAGCATTATTAAAGCTGGATCGAGCACCCTAACAAAGGGATGCCTCCTTGCACCGGTCCACCGAGCTGTAAGCTCACGGTCCTACACACTCCAGGGACAAACAATTTTGAGATAAGGAATAACGTGTGCACGCGTGCACACACACACACACACACACACACACACGCAGAGTTTTAATCCAGCGCCTGTCATCTCCGCTTCAGCCGCTCGTCACACGTCCACGCACACAGGGACTTATTCTTTTAATTGATTATTTAATTTGCAATTTCGGTCTGATTTAGTTGATTAATTACCCTCCATGATAGGAAAAACTGGCCATCCATTAAAGATTCTTTTTCTTTGTTTTTTTTTTTGTGTGTGTGTTTCAGAAAAATATTTCCTCTCATTTTTATTGGCTGGCTTTTTCATGCAAATTATTAATGCATGACTTTTTTTTATTTGCTATTCAGATCTGCCCTAAGCAGGCATCACAGCATGGCTGCATTAGCAGCTTAGTGGCACGAGGTGGCCTGGATTTAACAGTGCCGAGCCTGACGTCCCCCTCCCGGTGTGTGCGTGCGAGTGCCTTGGTTCCTTTTCCGTCCCGCTACCCCCGCGCCTGTATAATGAATTCTGCTGCTGTTGAATTAGCATGTAGCTGTCGCTTCGACTCTGCTGCTCGAGTCGTGACAGGACCACCACCACCACTCTTGCTCACAGTCGACCCTCCCTGATTTATCAACCGCCGGGCGCCGCAGCCGAGCGCCACAGCCTACTGAATCAGCGCCGTGCAAAATAAAAAACATGCGAGCCGAGCTGTCGGCATAAATCAGAGCCCACCAGAAAGGGTTAATTATGCAAATGGGACGCGACTCCAATCCAGCGTTCCCTGCGTCTCTGTTGTTTTTGATTCAGGCTATGAAAAGATGTTCCATTCTAATGATTTATTATTGGAAGGAGAAAAAAAATTACATTTTGTTTCCTGTTCTCAGTGGTTTGTGCTTCAGGTGGAACATAATGGAGTCAGTCTAGTTTTTCTCCCACTTGAGAATTTACACATTAGCTCTGTTGACTATAAATATATGCCCTGATGTGGCCAACGTGGCAAAAGTATTGTATTATGAAGCTATTTTACATACAAGTTGCACAGATACCTATATATTTCACACATCAGTGAAACATCAGTGCTTCATGAACAACATTCTGAATAGCTATGATTTAACTGGTTTTAAAATTACTGCTGACCGAATGAGACTTTTTAACCAAGAACAGGACGTGGCGTGTTAAAAATATCATGTAAAGGCAATAACTAGGGATGGGAATTAGCAGAGACCTCCTTATTCATGATTGCTAATATATAGGTTTTATATAAAACATTCTACACTAGATTACAAAATACAAGATTAATTAAGCTCTAAGTGAAGAAATTCAAAGTAAAATGAAGTCGAATGAATTTTAGTATTGGTCCTCAGAAGTAACAGGATCAGGATTTTCATTCATGGCACAGTAAATGTGTGGATTTGTTTTTTAATTCATTTATATATTTGAATTTTAATGCCAACAATTCTATTAGAGAGGAAGAAGAGAAGTTTTGACGCATTCCAGTTGCGATGCCATTTTGTGGTATTAACCACACCTAATATGTGCTGCAGATTTATGGAGTTGTTTTGAACCTTTTCCAGGTGACATGCCATCACAGGGTCCTGAAACAAATTCCAGTACAAAATTTGAATAGGCAGGTTGCATATTTGCATTTTGAGCCATTGTGGTATGTGTAATTGCTGACTTGCTGCTGTGTGTCACTCACTATCCACTCTACTACTAAAATGCAAAATTGTGTGTGTGTGTGTGTGTGTGTGTGTGTGTGTGTGTCCACATGCGTCACATCTGCCTAAAAGTGACAGCACAGCCCAACATTCATTCATTAAACATCAGCATCTCCCATCGCCGCATTGCTATGTCAACATGAGCTGCGAGCTTCGGAGCGGATTACGCTCTGTTGCGGCTTTTGACAGACTGGTGTTACCCAGCGCTAATCTGATGGGAAGAGATGTATGGGGAGGTGAATACGTTGTGTTGTGACTGTCTCTTGCTGTTATTATAGCGTCATTCAGAGCTCGGGATGAGATTTAGGCGCCACGGGCTAGAGACGAAGCCGAGCAAACTGTCTCTTTGCTTATCGATTGAGTTCTTTTATCACGGATAGAACACATTTTTTGGGAGGGAAAAATCCTGTTTGTGGCTTATGGTTTTATATTTATGCCTGGAATAACGTGATAAATTCAAGACATGATGATTGCACAAACGAAGAAGACAATTATTCAGCACAACAAAATAATACATATTAATGCTTACAACTTTCCGAAGTGCACAACACTGAAAACCATATGGCACTGAGGCAGCAGTGTGCTATTCTAACCTAACTAAGCTTATAATAAGAGTTATTTTTCTTTTTTTCTTTTTTTAATTCACCTGGCTATCAAGAGCTGAACAAATCTTCCTGAATTTAGTAATCTTGGAGTAGCCCAGGAGCTCGCAGGAAGTGAAAACAATAATTATCTCACATTGAAATGAAGAGCAGAAGTCACAGAATTGTAGCTGCATTTTCCAAAATCTGTGTTGCGGTGACATGTAATGAATTCATCGATTATTTTATCTAAGCAGACAATTGACGAGGCGCATTTTACTCTCTTGAGTGGCCTATACTCTACAAAACATGTATCTATAGAACAATTATATGAAACATGAAAAAGTAACGCAGCGCATTTTGGACATAAAACAGCTTTTTTTCCCCATTTTTTCCATTTATGTCTGGCTTCATTCTCATCAAATCAGCTTTAAAACAAAGCTCTGCACATTATACACTACCACATTCTGCTGGTAATACTAATTAAGCTTTGTGAGACGACATGCTGTCAGTGCTATGAGGCTACATGAAATGCAGTTTGATGCTGAAGCCCTGTGCATTTTGGCCTCCGTCTCCTCCTCTTGTTTCAATCATACAAGGGACATTAGTGGCCTTTGCTTCTTGCGCTTGTTCAATTAAGCCTCGCCACGAAAGGAACGTTAAGCCACAGCGATGGCCAGCCCCATTTATAGCACTTCAGTTAATATTTCAGCATCCCATGGAGCCCCGGCACAAGGCAGGCAGCCATGTTGAATGTTTAGTTAATGGAAAACACAGACGACTGGGAGCACTGCACATTCAGCAGTGCACAGTAACACAGCAGGGAGGGGAAAAAAGTAGGCAGGGTTTTAAAAAGCAGTCATCTCGGGAAAAGGTGCATAAATTCTGCTCCGGCCTTCCATTCCTCACGGGTTCCTCAGAAAACCCTCAGCTTTCCGAAGAAATGAAATGAATCGCCTCCGATAAATGAGCAGACGGCAAAGAGAAATCCATCGTGCGCTAAGCCTGTGGCTCGGGTTTTTATTAAATATTGATTTGATTTGTAAAAGGCCAGATGTGCAGAGGTTGAACAAATGTCACGGGCTCCCATTTTATTTAATCTTTTTCTGGATTATCAGCTTTACAAAGTAAAAACCAACAATAGTTTTGGCCTTTTGTACAGCCATGTCTGGCTTAGTAAACCCAAATCCAGTAATATACATTTGAGATATGTGCAGCGCGGTGCGGTTAGTCTGCTATACCATGAATAGATGTGCCAGCATGACTTTTTCTTATCATGATAATTAGTCAAGCACTGTAGTCCAGTCAAGGTTTGTCTTGTACATGTTCTCATTTTAACAGCAGCATTTTAACAATCGGCCATGTTTCGTTCGGGACATACATTTTTCCATGTTCTCACACTTTGAGGAATGCTAGAAAACTGCCCTAATGCTACCTTTTAAATGGAGTAGACTTTATCTTTGGCCAAAAGCTCTGCCTGCCTAGTGCACGGATAGTGCTGGTATTTTGAAATGTCTACAGTAACAATACGGCATGTATTTCTTTCCGCTCTAGTAGGTTGTGCAACAGCCAATTAATGGGTCTTATGCAGAGATGTGAAAAACAGAATTCTTTGCACCTTGGTAGGGGGAAATGAATCAAAATATTTTCCAACTGACAGGATAATATAGTGTCTTTGCAAGTTCAAGGCCATAATGACCTGCTGAAGGAGTTAAAAGTGCTTTTTATCCAAGCCAAGGAACTAGCCAGCGATTGTGAATAAATAAATAGCTGCCTGGGTTCGTTTACGGTCAAAACACTGGACAATTCATCTAAATATGAAGCATTTTTACTAAAATATCTGATAGAACACACACGCTTATTCAACTGCATTTTTTGATGAGGACTCATCCTCAGTGTGTTTCTCAAGATTTAATAAAGTGAAATTATTATATCTGTTAGAGATGAGATCAGGATTGAGAGCGAGAGAGATCAGCAAGCTCACATATCAGCTTGTTTCAGACCGCTGTGTTGTTCTGGTGGAGAGAAAGTATGGAGCCAAGGCTGGAAAACATTAGGAGGAATCAATTAGGCTGCCATTAAGAAGTAAAGTGGCCCTCACTGAATCGTGTAATTATGACCTTCAGCAAAGCCACAGTTATGGAAGCACAATACCCTCCATCTCTCTTGTGCGCTCTCTCGGTCTCATTTAGCCTTAATTGTATTTATTTAGGATAATATATTGTATGCTTTTAATGACATGCTTTAGGTTAAGCAAGAGATAAATCATCATTTGTCTTGTTAGACATGGCTGGGAGATTACAAGTATAGACAGTTGTACAGCATCTGGCAAAGGCAATAGTGAAGTCACTGAATAAGTTTTTATGAATCTTCATAATGTTAATTATGTCACTTTCAACCACCATAATATCGTTCTCTACAGAGAGTAGCTAAAGTGCCAGATCTTGTATAGGCACTGGAATTAGGGATATAATAATGTAACTATTGTAACGTAACTTTATAGTATTAAAGGAGTACTTTACTCAGGAGTGCTAAACTCCAAAACAAAGGTTACTCCTCAAAGGTGTATCGATTGTACCTTTAGGATGCATCTTTTACCTAGTGGAGTGACTGTTATTCATGGCCTTTGTACCACAGATGCAGCAATGGAACATTGTCGAAGGATACTGAGTCTTTCCACCTAACGTGTCGTTACAGCATAAATAATATAGTGTATTAGTAAATCATTCTCATTTCAAACTCGTGCTTGCACTACAACACAGACAATAGCAACACTCTGCCTGCTTGTTAAAAGCGTTCCCACTACAGCCTGAATGAGTCGGCCAGTTGAACATGACGTAAAAGCTGGTGGATGAATGGTGGCCGTGGCTCACAGATGCTCTCCAGCTGCACTCTGGTTTTTCTTGGCTGTGCTGTTGCTTTGGAATCATGTACAAACAGCAGAGCTGCTTAGAGACGCGCACTCACTGGCAAAGGCAGATACAGCCATGTGGAGCGCTATTGAACCCAACTCGGTCCTGAGTCCTCGTCTGGCTGGGTTTAGTTTCAAACTATGCAACTCTTGTGAATCTGTTGGTGTGGGTTTTTTTAGGATTTCAGGAACATGGTTTTATATGACTTCATAAATTCTATACCTTTCCAAGAGGGTTCATGTCAACAGCATTACTGCGTCTTTGATTCTTGCTTTTGATCCTGTCCTATATGTTTTTGCCCTAACGAGTGTATTGGGTTGCACTGTGCATTTTCTGGCCTGCGCTGACCCAAACAGCTTTGCTCTTTAAGAGGCCGATGGTGGACGGGCCTCCAGCCAAGTAAAATAAACACGGGAGACTTGGCAGATGCAGGCTGAGCGGTGTATGAATGAGGGGAATTTTTATGTTCCATTTTCACTCGACAGTCTAGACGGTTTTACCGTTTGGGAAGAATTCTCTCGGCTTTGGATTTCAGCTAAACGCTGCCCTGCACTGCACTGGCTGACATGATGTAAAGCGCGAGATGTTTGCGCTGTAATTCAGCTTGCATCAGACTTGCATCACACTTAAAGGGCTAAGAGTGCAGGGTTTACGAAACACAGGTCTGTTTAATTGGCAGCACTAGCAGTAGTGCATTCTTTTATAATTACGTTTGAAAGAATGCACTCCAGCATAAGAATACACTGGTGCTCGTATAAATAAAAAATGTGCCACATTTGTGTTGTGTTAGAGCCATTTAAAGAAACAGTCATGACTTTTTATAATTTTACCAGTCCCTTTTGGAGCAATCTGGACGGTGTGCTAAGTGACATCACAGACTTGAATAATTTGTTGTTTGTTTTGTTAACAAGCTAAATCCAAAAAGCCTTCATCAGTGAGCCTTTTTCCGAGCTATTTTGAACAAAATGAACATTGAATCTCGCATCTAACCGATGCATATAGTGATTTCTTCTTTAAAAAAAAAAAAGCAGAACCTAGCCAGGTACATGTTATACTCCAGAAAATACTGTAATTTACTTCATTGTTCCTCTGACAGTATTTAACCACACACCGGTTAATGTTCTGTGTATAAACTGTATAGCTGAGAAGGATCCTCCTGCTCTTGGGCAGGATCTCTAAAACATTATGGGGTAATTTTAATAGTTGTGACATTAACTTCAGGCTTTTTCCTTTTTTTATTGGTCAGCAGCTCTGCCAAACCATGGTTTATGGGTTACATTGTGCCATGAACCCTGCTTCCTTTCCCCCAAAACATGGCTCTGTCCCAATTACCTTATCAGGTCAGATTCAGTTTCAGGCTCTAATAAAACAGGATGGCCATGCAGCTCCTCTCTCCCATAAGGCTTAGCAGCATGGCGCGGCTCAATCGACCCCATGCTGGGTGCAAGGCATGACCTTCTCACCTCTCCCACTCGCCAGCAGTCTCTGAATTTGCATGAGTACACTTAAAGGCAAGGGGGTGGGAAGATCATTCCCTCCTACCCCCTCCTGGAGTACAGCAGGACTCTTTCTCACTGAGCTTGACCCCACGCGACGCCGTCCGATCCCCGCACCGCAGTCTGGAGTTAATGCACCGAGTACTCGCTTTGTCTCGGTGTTAATGAAGTGCCCTTCTCTTACTCTACCTCTTTTCAGTCCAGCACAATGGCATGCATAATCAGCATTAACGCTCAAGTACTGCACTTGACTCTGGAGTCTCAAATCCATGTTTTGGCGAGGCGTCAAACCTCTTGAGGAAATGATCGTCAACCTTTGACTTGCCTTCGACTAATTCAGAAAGAGTACATTTTCCCCATTCACTCATTAAAACGGATGGAGAAAGCGTTTCTAGATCAAAGGGATGAGTGAGTGCCTGGTAATTATTCTGGTACATACATGTGTGTTGAAGACGGCAACTACCTCAGCCTTTTTATGTGTGTGTATGTGATAAAGAAAGGGGGATAAAAAGAGAGAGGGATGAGAGCCCTCTAGTGGATCAGAGTAAAACTACAGGGAGGTTCCTCATTTCAGCATTGCAATTCCCATAATGTTCTTAATACACCCTTGGCAATTTCCCATCATAACATGGAAGTGCATATCAACAACATAACACAAGTGCCCCTTTTAAGCATAAAGGGATTGTGTAGTGGCATTTATAACAGGAACATACTTGACCTCAGCAGCAGGAATGAAGTGAAGGAGATTTATGGCTTTAGACAGGCACTGGATGAGGGAAAGTCTATGAGGACATGTTAAAAGCAGTAGATTTTCATTAAGTGAGGTTTGCCAGGCAATGGGAAGTTTATGAATGAAACGAAGTGAACTTTTATTCATCACTCTAAAACACTGCAAAGCTGACTGTAGCCTTTTTTATTTTGGGCTCAGTGAATGTTTCCTCTCATACATAGAAATTAATTGTAAATCGATGAGGCATGAGCTGCGTTGCCAGCTCTAATCCAGTCCATTCAGCATGTACTACAGTCAACGTTCAGCTCTTTACCGCCTTCCTCTGCTTGCTTCGTTACAGTGCTGAGTATCCGTGGCGCCCAGGAAGAGGAGCCTCCCGATGCCCAGCTCATGAGACTGGACAACATGCTGTTGGCTGAAGGCGTGTCGGGGCCAGAGAAAGGGGGCGGGTCAGCTGCGGCTGCAGCCGCTGCAGCAGCTTCGGGAGGAGCCGGAGCTGACAACTCAGCTGAACACTCCGATTATAGAGCCAAGCTCTCCCAGATCCGCCAGATTTACCACACCGAACTGGAGAAATATGAACAGGTAAGTGACTTTCAGAGAGGTTGTCATGTATCTCCTTGAACGCTTGTTGTATATTCTGAAAGCCACATCAAAAGAGCTCCAGAAAAACAGTCATGTACGAAACATGATACCATACTGCTGTGCTGAATAGTATTGCTGAAAATAGTACATGCGTAGTTAACGGCTAGCACACCAATAGAACATGATTAGCACACTAGTCATAAACACTGTCTACCACACACACTACTTAACGTTTACTTTATCACATTTCTATACTTTTATATAGCCCTTCAGCCAAGCAGAAAACCGTTTTATGCTTAGTCATTAAAAAAGCACAGTAATACACCAAAAATGTATTTCTATTCAAATTTAAGTAAGCACAGATTCAAATAAATACAGGTAGGTGTAAAACACACTATTGAGTTTCTCAGTTCAGTTCAACTCAATTCAATTTTGAAGAAAGATAATTCATTTAAGAAAAAAGTTATATATTTAAGAACAAGTACACATTGAAATGTGCATATGAGTAATAAATAAAACAGAAGCAGTTAAACAAGCAGTAAAGCAGTTAAATGGTTACAATTTTAAAGAGCGTGGTTTAAAGTTATAGCTTTAAATGAATCATTATCCCCTGTGATACACGACAGTAAAACATGAACAATGACTCAATAGGATAATAAACAATAAAATAAAAGTGATACAATGGTCAATAAAACATCAGTGCAAACAGACAGAAGGAGAGTTATTTGAAACTATAAACCATGCTGGTTTATTATGTATACCTACACCGCACCTACACATCAGCAGTGTACTGCCCATTTAGACACATCTTTGTTGCATCTGTGTATGTGTAACAAGTCAGAGGCTGTATCTCGTCTCACCTTCCACGCACAGTGCGTAGTAATCATCCTCCAGCTTTGCTTCGGTGTCAGTTTCTGACCGCAGCACTACTGTAGTAAGTGAATATTTGGTTTGTGGATTGTTTCTCTGCCCAGTAATGCTGTTTATGTATCAGTGCTGCTGTGCCTGATGATACACTCATAACAGCACACACACACACACACACACACACACACACACACACACACACATATCAGTGTTACTGACGCTGTGAGAATGACTAATCACCCAAATGACATGTTTGGTACATAGGGGACTGACATGTTGTACATAGCAACAGATACAGCTAATAACTGTGCAAATACAAAGCGCACCTGATGGTTCATCACGCTTGGAAAACTAAGCCTCACTCTTTCAGACACTGTAACAGTTTGGAAGTGCATATGGAATACTGCCCCTTCATCACTGTATGAAGGAGCAGAATGTTTGCAGCAGTCTGCTAAGCTCTGTTCAGATTGCTAATTACTGACGTGGGTTTTGTTGCTGAGCCGTGTAGATTATCACGTTGAAAAATGGGTCTTTCCATTATTCAAGACGTCTATAACATTGTTTTTCCTCTCTCACACACACATACAAACACATTTTACAAGCCTGTTGTCAGTTTCCATCAGACAAAGTGCACTCTTCTGTCTCACTCATCACTGCAGTAGACTGGTTCTGTAACTGTCTCACTCTCCGTAAGTGTGGTTACAGAGCTGCAGAACTGTCTTACTCTCCAAAAGAACAACACTGAAGTTTCATGTATGTGTGTGTCACTCTTTCAGGAAAGTGAGAATAGCCGGCTCATTTTGAGTACAACAGAGGTCTCGCTCTATCAAGTTGGTTCATGCTATCAGTATCCATAGAGAAGCTGTCTCACTCTGTCATCACAGTAAAGGAGCTGTCTTTCTGTATGAGAGCAGTGGAAGAGATGGCACACTCTCAGTGTTACAGTAGCGATGTCATCTCACACTATTCAGACAGTAAAAGAAGCTGTCTCACTCGCAAGAGAGGAACTCCACAGTGATGGACGGGACAGCAAAGGAGGGTCTGACTTGCTAAAGTGGATGCTTGGAAGAGGCCAGGTGTCCATTCAGAAAAGGGCAATCAAGCCTGTCACACCCTGGGGCAGTCTTCCTAAACATACACATAAACCCACATGCACAACCTGAACATCCTTCCCTATGTCCCAAATTTTCCTTCACCTTTTCTGTCTTGTCCTCTTTTGTCTTCTGGTCTGCCTGTCTTCTCACAGTGTCACTGCTTTGTGTTGCTCCCTGTGTGCCAGTAAACCCATTCTGAAATTGAGCCTGCAACACAGCAAGTGGATTAAGTACTTCGGTCACTCTGTTTAGTTTTGCCAAATAGCTCTATAGTGGGCAACCTGAAAGAAGTGCGAGAATACAGGGGGTGAATTAGATGGATAGGCTTTTTTTTTTTAACTTCATCCTCTCCTAAATTTGGTCATTTGCCAATTCCCACCCACTAGCTCTGTCCATCAGCTTCTTTACAAGTGACATATTCTCACACACACATGCAGAGAGAGAAAGAGAGAGAAACACATTCTGCATGTTTTATAGGTCAGATTCATAACACTTGAGTCCCTACTGTGTAGTTTTTTTTTATGAAAATAGCATGATGTTAACGAATACAGTTTATCTAGAATTCTACGATTTCCAAAGATCCCTTTAAGTCCAATACTAGATACACAATTATACATCTGTAATTGTTGGTTCCTACATGGGCTAAACTAAAATCTTGTTTCCTGTATACTATTTCTACATTTTCTGACTGGTGAATCAAATGAATCAACTCTCAAAGGTCAATTTGTTTTGAACAAGGTGCCCAATAGAAGCAGGTTTGTAAAGAATTTGAGTTGTAGGTTTGATTTGATGCCTTTAATAACTATATTTCAGCATTAACATTCTTTTTACCTGAAGGTCAGTGACAAGGTCAGTAACAATCCATCATACTTGAGGATTTTATGATTTTGTATCAAAGCTATATAGGTTTGTTAACAGACTGTCAGCAAGATATAGTGCCACATTTTTTGAAAATACTTAAATAAATAAATAACTGTAATGAGGAAAGGCAGGAAAAAATGACATGTTAGTGTTGTAAAAGCACAAACCCATGATACTGTCAGAAAAGCATATTATGATCACAGCTCTATCAAAATCATACTAGTAGCCCAAGTTCACCTTTCACTGTAAGCTATGTCTGGATCATCTGATCTGTTAATTCTGATTTGAACTTCTCTGACAATCAAAATATATCGCTGTGTGTTTTCACTGACTTTGCAGGCATGTAACGAGTTTACCACTCATGTGATGAACCTGTTGCGAGAGCAGTCGCGCACACGGCCCATCTCCCCCAAAGAGATCGAGCGCATGGTCAGCATCATCCACCGCAAGTTCAGCTCCATTCAGATGCAGCTCAAGCAGAGCACCTGCGAGGCAGTCATGATCCTCCGCTCCCGCTTTCTCGATGCCAGGTCTGTCATTTCACCAGTTATCAAACTCTGCCATGATTTGCATATATTTCTCATATGTTCTTTGTGTATGTAAGTCCAAACCTGAACCTTCATGTTGGTTAAAAGCGGTTTGGACGTTTACATGCAATCCATAAAGGGTTACTTCATCGTTATTCGTTAAGAGACAATGACAGTAGCTTTGTGTTAGTTTGTGTACACGTCACCCTCTGAATTTTTCAACAGGATATTCAGAGAGATTTTAGTTTTCTAAAACAGCTAAAAATAATCTTGTATTACTGAGTAAAATACAAGCATTAAATTAGCTTTTCATAACTGATGAGGTAAAGTGCCCCATGTGGATGTTTTCCAGTCATTTATATTTTCCTCTGAATGTGTAGGAGTTACTGTCAGTATCTGCATACAATGATAACATTGTTTAGCTTCTTTTGTGTATTAGTGTATACAAGAGCTCAGATCCATGCGCTCTCTGTAGCCACCTCTCCATCTCTCTTCATAATGGCCTGTTCCCCGTGACAGGCATGTCTGTGTAAGCCTAACACTCGTGCAGTTTAATTGTGCAGGTTTGCATTACACTGTTGCTGAGGTCCGATCCATATACCAGCCCCTACATGCCAAAGAGTGTGCAGTGCTTTCCTCTTTTAATGTAATCACTTGTTCCCTTTGATGCATGCCTGGGATTTGCATATATTTCTTTGAGGATAAATCACACTGGAAGCCTTGAGTTGGAGGCATAACATTTAAATGAGCATCTCGCTCCCTTTTCACCATGCACTATCCATTCTACTGCAAATGATGGTGGCAAGTCTCTCCCTCCCCACTCCTGCCTGCTCAGTTCTTCAGCTTAATTCTTTCGGAGGCTGAGACCATGCTGTGCTCATTTGCATATGGTGAAGAGGGGCTTTGTGGGTAGGAAATCGTCTCGCTCTGTGTTGCGGGGGAGAAGCTCGCAGGGTTCACCGCTGCATATGCAAAGCCCCCATGAGACATGCCACATTCACACACTCTTAACCCAGGAGATGAGCAAAGCTGGCACCCACCACTGCCTTCCTCTCCTCCAAAGCTTTTAAACCTCCTTCAGCACGTGTGTGAAGCCTGTACTGCGCTTCTTCGTGAATAATAAAATGTTCCGAATGTGAAGTGGCACATGTTTTTTTGCCAGCGATATCCCAACACGTATGCCAAACATAACTTGCATATGCAACAAAGCCATGAACAAAATGCAGAGGGAGAGGGTCTGTTATTTGATGAGGTAACATTAGTATTCAGTTGCACTAGTCGAACTTCTTCTGAATCCCAAAACATGTCATCTCTCTCGCTCTCCCTGCTCCTTCTTCACAGGAGGAAAAGACGAAACTTCAACAAACAGGCCACCGAGATCCTGAACGAGTACTTCTACTCCCACCTCAGTAATCCATATCCCAGTGAGGAGGCCAAGGAAGAACTGGCCAAGAAATGCTCTATCACTGTCTCCCAGGTAGCTTCTGCTTTCTTTACAAATCAAGTTCTTAATTACACATTTAAATTACTCTACGTATAACCGCTCTAATAGAATAAGCTGGAACAGCTGGCATGAGTACATTATCTGCCTGTATTGAGACACTTCTAATGTAGATTAAAAAAAATTAGCACAATTCTAAATCAGTGCATCCGATATCATGTTAGAATGTAACCATGATCATAAATCATAATTATAAATAATAGTTTATGTTTGGCCTATATTTATGCTTTGCTAACAAAATGAAACTTCAAATTTTAATTGTGCAAAAAAATAATTATTCATAGGTGACAGTGCATAGAAACTGCTAAATTAAAAGTGACACGAACAAAATGAGATAACACCCTCTGAGACAAAGCCATTAAAATAGTAGTTAATTAGAACACTAGCTAAAGACAATGACGATGAGTTTGCTGTTTTTTTTACCACCAGTGGTCTGAATTGGACTTTTCTCTCTGCTTGCTACTCAGGCAAGTAAATGCCGATTTAACTGCTGCTCTTATATCTTATCTAAATGTTGCACTAACATATGGAGATGAAGAATTTGAGGCTTGTGCACAACCTTTTCTGTGACAAATAGCATTGAGTAAATGTCAACGTAAAGCTCAAATGCTTCCTGTTGTCACAGAGTTTGTTAAAACGTCTCACAAATTTCCAAATTTTATGGAATTCTGCAATTGATATCTAAAGCCCATTTTAAATCTAATTTCTATCCCTCTAGTATTAAATTACCATTAAAATAAGTGTAAACAATAGTAAACTACAATATTCTACTGTTGTATACCATTATATTATACTTTTCATAATATTGCAATCAGGTTTTTTCTGCTTTTACAAATTGCACATTGGATTTTGAACCAGTTACTGTACATCAATTTAACTACCATTGCTACATATGTGTATGGAAGTATGGAAAGATGCTCACTTTCTGTAGAGCACCTATAATTGCTTAGTGTGTTAGCCCATATGTAATGATCCTCGATTATGAACACCTGTGTTGCTGCACGTGAATATTCTGCACCTGCTTATGTTAAATGGATGATGCTCCAAAAAAAAAAAAAGACAGAAAAAAAAAAAAAAAGCTTAATGAATCCAGGGTGACATAATTTGACGATGCATCTGGGTACCGTTCTTGAACAGACTCTGCTCAGAATGATTGGTTGTGCGCGTCTGGTGCCATTTTGTAATAAAGAAACACGTTTAGCCGCTGTCTAGGCGGGTGTGGGGGGGTGTTTCCACAGGATTGATTTGGTTTACATTTTAATGTTGTTTATCATTAGCACGAGCCTTTATCCGCACAGCTTCATCTGGGAGTGTATTAGCGGTAATGGGTGTTAGTGCGTGTGAGGACGGATCCGTGCCGTCATAGTCCTTGATGATAGCTAGCTGCAGATGGAGTGACTTAATGAGATTGTTATTGGCTATCTTTTTTATTCTGACACTAATGCGAGTTTGCTCTGGTAGCGTTTGCATTCTTCACCCCTTCATAGGCAGGGTTCTGAACGTGGAGGAGTCCCGTATTTGTCTCTGGATTTCTTTGTTATGTACGGTGTTGTTGCGGTACAGCGAGAGAGAGAGAGAGAGAGAGAGAGAGAGAGAGAGAGAGAGGGAGATAATCCACCCATCTGTGTTCTGCATTATCGACAGTTTTGTATTTCTATGTTTAGAAAGGCTTCATTAAAGCCCCAGTGCTGTTAAATACTTAGCAATAGGTGTTTAGGTGTTTATTTTACCACAGCCTAGGGCATTTATAGCCATACAGTTATGAATGTATTTCCAAATATTCAGTATATTTTATCTTAATCTAAGCGATGATCAGTATATGGTGACTGGGGATCGTTCTGCTGCACAGGTCACTGCAGAGATCTTCTTTAGGAACTTCACAGTAAACACCAGCTACTCACAGCTTGATGGGAAATTACATTGCAGATACAGTAGGCCAAATGAAAAATCAGCAAACAGCACATCAGGCTCACAGTGCGGCGACATATTTTCTGACTCTCATCTTGGCATGCGTCATTACAGTACTGATCAAAGTCATTATGGTCAGGTGTGAAATAGATAGTCTAGGTGATTCATTGCTACATGTTGATTTGTTTCATTTGGGCTGCTATTAAGTGTTCTTCCTCCCGATGATGAATTGTAGCAGTCAGCAGTTGTGGAATTACCTCACATCCTGATTTAGTGAAACTCTAAATCTAACAGAGTGTAAATTCAAGATGGAGGAAATGGGACAAACCCTAACATCAAGTTTTTGGCTCAGATTAACAGTGATTAACAACAGCCATTTTAAACACCTTAATTTCACCTTGTTCCTTTTTATTTTTTTAAGTCTAACTGCCTCCTGAACATCATCTCCGTAATGGAAAAATAATCCATAGAAGTGTTTTGTCATTGTTGACAACATGAGGCTGTATGCCATTTTTATTGTTGATCCACTTTCAGGAAAGATTATAGCAGTGCATTTTGACCCAAACAGAGAATAAGGGTTCATGACTTGCTTGTGAAGTTGTGAAATGAGAGTGTTAATTCTTTTTTTTTTCATCCAGGTGTCCAACTGGTTTGGAAACAAACGAATCCGGTATAAGAAGAACATTGGAAAGTTCCAGGAGGAAGCCAACATGTACGCAGCCAGAACTGCAGTGAATGCGGCCAGCGTGTCAGCTCACGGCAGCCAGGCAAATTCCCCCTCCACCCCTAACTCAGCAGGTGGGCGAATATACATGCACGTCTCACAGCCGTGTGTTAATCACACACTATCCCACATTACATTATTGCATGATTCCATGCACTTTATTATTGCAGCTGCAAAAGTGACTCTCAGTAGTCCAATATATAAAGGTTGCACTAACACAGGTTTAGTGTAATTGTCTTTGGCTTATACACACCTGAGATTTACCTCATTCTTTCAAACAGTCAAAAAAGGTTTTATAAATATGTCTGTTGGATTTTCAGCATTATTTTCATTTGTCTAGATCACAAAACTTCTGTTTCTTTAACTCTCAGTGTTTAGAACTCAGAGTGTGTCTTGGCGTCATTATGGCGTCTTAAATGCTTGGCAGAGAATGTGTGTCAAATTCAAATTCATGCCCCCATTTACACCTGTCCATTTCATGCATCTTGATTGCATCCTGATAAGATTTAAACCACATGCATTTACACTTGTAGTCAAGCTGGTTTCCGGTCAGACTGAATTCTGGTAGTTTTGTATTGTGTGTTCATATGCATATTAGCTCATTACATTCAAACACCAACTTTCAGTGTTGTTCCATGTTTTTAGATGTTTTCTGAATTTCACATCATGATATTTTGTGCTGTGTTTAATCTCGTTAACATGTAAAAAACAAACAAACAAACAAAAAAAACACGAACATCTGCATTCACAGAACTTGTGCGTTGTCAAATGTGGCTTGGAGAGTCAGATTTGTGTAACATGTGGCTAAAATGTGTCTCAGAAGTGGTTTCAGCCATTCTTTGAGGAAATCTTTTATTTCTCTGTGGATAATCAGCATCCAAATCCTGAAACTAAAAGAAAATCAAATGACCAAGTGTAAATTGTGTTTATAAGAGATTACTGGTAATGACGTTATTGCTCAGTTGACAGTACTATTATACATCAAATAGGCACATGTTCAAAGATATTGAGCATGTAAGTTGTGTAAGTGTAACAGTACTCTTGGGATTGCTTGTGTTTATCACCACCACTGAGCGGTTCAAATAAGCCATTCATGCCGAAACTGTGAAAAACCCTAACATCGGCCATGCTTCCTCAGTTCACACTTTATGGGTTTTGGTTCACAGACAGAGCTGCAAGGAGCACGGTAGTCACTTCATAAGCCTTTTTGCAGGTTTTTTATTAGTCACGAAGACGAGTGTGAGCTGTTATTGGCCGAGTTGAGGTTATCACGTTTGTATAAAAATGTAAAATGCCTCGTAATGCAATTTTACAAGGATTTAAATTTCATTGAAATCCATTCTGGGCTTGCTTTAAATTTTTTAACCAGCAGAATATGTAGGACAAGCACTTTCCTCCATTAGCTAGCTAACACTACAACTTGCCTGCTCTTGCTTTAAACCTGTCTTACAGCGTTATCTCTTGCTCAGTCTTAGTGCTGATGCGCTGCTCTCTATGGGCTGCTCATTCTCTCTGCTCTGTTACGCTTGTCTAACTGTACTTCCGCATGTGCTTTTTCTCCTTCTCCTCTCTCTACCTCTTGCTCACTCTCTCTATCTCCCTCTCTCGCTCGCTCTCTCTCTCTCTCTCTCTCTCTCTCTCTCTCTCTCTCTCTCTCTAGCTCTCTCTCACT
>JAQQZU010000036.1:11115865-11128102 GCA_030068025.1 Parauchenoglanis punctatus
CTCTCTCTCTCTCTCTCTCTCTCTCTCTCTCTCTCTCTCTCTCTCTCTCTCTCTCTCTCTCTCTCTCTCTCTGTGGTCTTTATGCTGCTGCTTCTTTTTCCTCTCCTCCTCTCTCTCCCTCCTCTGCTCTTAGGTTCTGCTGGCTCTTTTAACATGTCCAACTCTGGTGATTTGTTTATGAGTGTGCAGTCTATGAATGGCGATTCATACCAGGGGGCTCAAGTGGGAGCCAACGTGCAGTCGCAGGTACAGTACACATCAGTCTGGTCACCTCATATGCTGGACATTTAACAATAACGAATACTCTTAAAGATACATGGTGGTGTATAAAGACAAGAGCAGGCTACAGGGAGCAGATATGTACATGTAGACGATCAAGTCTGAAACTGGTATCATGTTATTTGGACTGCACTGAGCTAATACTAATATAAGTATTTATTTCCATCTTAAGCTCATCATTAGCTAACAGGTAATAATGGGACATCCTCTCACTCAAACCTTTAAACAACTTCTGCCATTACTGCAGTGATGCCCAAAGCTCTGATTAGTATTGCATCAAAAACGGGATCTGGTTTACAATATTACAATCATTTTTAACAACATATGTTTAAAGATGCACAGTTAATAGCAGTAGTGAGTAACATCAATTTGGCACTTGTATGATTTATAATGAAATGACAGATATTAAAAGCATAAAAAACCTAACAAAGCTGTTGAACTTGTTTAAATATGCAACAAAAAGGTGTACATATGTAAACAAAAAACACTTTGGACCTTAAAAGGAACTGTTGTACCTCTGACTTCAGAACAATGAATGAGGAAATGTTTTAACAATTATAAAAAAAAAAAAAAGTCCAGTCACTTTGACTCACCGCCACAAGAGTTATGCAGATGTTCTGTTTTGCTCTTTTCCTTTGTTGCCATTTTAGCTAGTTCTCTATGTATGTACATTGTTTATGTGATTGTGTTTACTTTGAATTGTTGTTTTCTTTGTCGCGCTCATTGCCACTGTGTTGTTTGACCTTGTGCTTTTTTCTGTTAAGTTTTGTTTTGCTGCTTGTGCTTTCTCGTCGACCTTGCTTTGTTTATTTGTGCGTGTGCGTTTGCTCTGACCTTGTTATGTTGTTTATTGTGCATTTTCAGGTGGATACCCTTCGCCATGTTATCAGTCAGACAGGAGGATACAGTGATGGCCTCACAGCCAACCAGATGTACAGTCCGCAGGGCATCAATGTAAGAAAAAAAACTTTTTTTTTCCCTGTGCCCTCTACCAATTATTTTAAAGCCATAGGGCTCGGAATGGCACTCGGTGGGACATGTCTGAACTACAGTCACCCAGTGTGATCGCCTGCATGTTGCTAACGCCACGGGGCTCGGACACACCCGTCACGTCCAATAAGATCTCTCCAAACACCTGCACTGACATGTGCCACGCTGAGCAGTTTGTGTGTGTGTGTGCGCTGTGAACAGGTGAGATGGTCTGCAGTGAGCATTCCCTCCCCACCTAGACCTCAATGCTGCCCGAAGGCTAACTAATATGACTGTAACGAAAATAATATATGTTAATGCTAAAATTAAATCGAAGCTTGTGGCCCTCTGTGTTTGCCGCCTTTGTCGTCCCTCTCATCATCTTCCTAATTTAATTATTTATTTCCTTTCGGTGGGGGCTGCTGCTGGGGTTTTTGTGTGGTCGCAAAATTCACAGCGACAAGCCATGTGGTAAAGGGGAAAATCGATCAGACAGACACACGGGGAGCCTAGTGCGGACTTAGGACAGCAATCCAAGCACATTGCTCAGATCACATTCTCGCCAAGCTAATGGCCCTGACAGCGTAAGAGAGCAAAGGGGGGTAGAGAGAGAGAGAGCGCGCGCGAGGACGAGGAGGAGTAAGGTCAACGGCTGTGCTGCCATGTCTTGGCCCGCTTTCCACTATATGCTAATGAGATCGAAGCCGTTCCATAAGAACGAACACGGATGTATTAAAATCCCAACCAATCCCTCATTTTCTTCACATTGTTCCAGGTTTCATTCCATTCCAGGGGAATCGGAGGGATGTGAACATGAGCTCAGACTCAAATTTTCTTAAATAAAACGAAGGCATACCATTGGCAGTATAAATATTTGCAACCCAACATACCCATGAGTTGACCAACAGACCAACTGTCTGAGCATGCTTGCTTTAATTGTGTCAAGTCCTTTATTGTTTCCCAAAACCTGGCATAAAAATCAGGTTTTTCTCTTTTACTAGCAAATGTGACAGAATTGCAATGCTTTATAACTAGATTAAAAATAATAAATAAATAAACAAACAAAAAAGCAAAATAACAAATAAACTTTCTCTCATCTTCTGTGTATCACTCACATGTTCAGTCTTTGGCTCTGAATTTAATAGCAGTTTTTCTGCAACAATTCATTTACAAATCCCAAAATGTCTTTTATCTAAATATGTAGGATTTCAAACTGGTGATTTACAACAGCTGTTTTTAGTACTTTTTGGTGCGTGATTCTCAGGCAGACCTGATCATCTCATATAATAAAAATTATTTTCAATAAAAATTATTTATTTTTCAGAATTTTAGAGGAGTTGCGCTGCACACATTAATTTTTTTTTTTTTTAGTACTTTAATTCATTGAGTCATAATGGTGCAACAAATATTTTAATATTTTAATTTGTACATTTTTTTTATTATTTAACCTTATTATCTTAAACTGTTGTTTATGTGCAGGTGGAAGTAGAGTCCATATTTCACATACGACAGCTGTGACTTTGTGCTAAAAGCCGATTTAAAATCTAAAGATGAAGAATCTTTTTCAGACAAGTGATTTCACCCTTTGTTCACTGTGTTGATAATGGCTCATGTAGCGTTTTATAGCAGTAATTATGCCTTCAGTAGAAAATAGGAACGTGGCACCGTAACCGAACACGTTTTAAGATCTTTTTCTGCTCTCCTCCATTTTGTTTGATTACAGACTGCCTCAGCTCTAAATAACAGGCTTGGAGCTGAGTGGCTGCCGGCTGCCATTTCCAGCCTTTTTGCTATTAATATCCCCAAATGCTCTTTAGCAGGCCTGTCTGCAAGACGAGAAATGGCTTCTGCGCCTCGCATTGTGTTTTCATTTCAATCTCCAAATGTCATAATTTTCCACCACCGCTTCCCTCTTTGTTTCTTCTGGGAGTGTTATATGGTGGGCCACTTCATCCCAGCTCAGTATTATGGTGTGTGTCACTGAAAGTGACAAGCATTTAACTCTGTCCCGTATTACACGTCTGCAGTGCTTCCCGTCTTCCTGGGAAAAGCAAACACGGTATATTTATATTCTCAGCAGTAAAGCAGTATTTCCTCAGCTTTATCTATCTTTCTAGCTATCTATCTATCTATCTATACATACATACATACTACATACATTCAAACGTACAGTGGATATAAAAAGTCTACACTTCCTGTTAGAATGGCAGGTTTTTGTGAAATATTATCTTATGAAACTAAGATAAATCATATCTGAACTTTTTCCATCCTCAATGTGATATTACAACATATGACATTAACTGTAAAATAAGTATAAAAGTGCACACCCTTTTATAATTGGGAATGTAGCTGTTTTCAAATTGTACCAATCACATTCAATATCATTCTCAAAAGTAATCATCATACAGCTGAAAAATTATTTCGATTAACCCCATTAAAGATAAGCTGTTTTTGTAGACTTTCCTTTACATCTTCTTGGTTTCATCTGACTGCTGAAACCATGGTCCTCAAGGAGCTTACACAGCCTGTACCGTATCTCACTTGTTGAAAGGTAGCAATCAGGACAGAGGTATAAAAGACTTTCCAAGACATTTGACGTACCAAGGAACACCATGAAGGCCGTCATCTACAAGTGGATAAAATGAAGAACCACAGTGACATCACCAAGAACAGGACGTCCCTCAAAAATTTTATAAAAGAGCAAGACAAAAACTTACTAAGGAGGCTGCCAGGAGACCTATGGCAACATTAGAGGGGGTGCAGGAATATCTGACAAGTAATGATTACTCTCTGCATGTGACAACAATCTCTTGTATTCTTCACATGTCTGGGCTATGGGGTAGGGTGGCTGTACAGACGCCCTTTCTCACAAAAATCATCCAAGTCCTACTAAATCGTCCTAAACTGCTTGTAGCGAAATGTGTTATGGTCTGATGGGAACAATTCCAAAAGCTATAAAAATTCCATACAAAAAACACATCACCTCCATACCCAAGGTGAAGCATGATGGTGGCAGCATCAAGCTACTTTTCTTCAGCCAGAACTGGGGCTTTTAACAAAGTGGAGGGAAGCATGAAAAGCTACAAATACCAGTCGTTTTTAGTTTAAAACATGCAGGTGTCTGTAAGCTGAAGATGAAAAGCAATTTCACCTTTCAGCACAACAATGACCCAAGGCAAATGTCCAAATCAACAAAGGAATGGCTTAACCAAAAGAAGGTCAGTGTTTTTGAATGGCCCAGTCAGAGCCCAGACCTGAATCCAGCTAAAAGTATGGGGTGACCTGAAGCGAGCTGTGCACAGGAAATGCCCTTGCAAATTGACGGCTGTAGAATGTTTTGGGAAGAAAGAGTGGGAGAATCTTGCTTAGTCAAGATGTGTCATGCTGGCAGACTCTTACCCAAAAAGACCGAGTGGTGTAATAAAAACATAAGGTGCTTCAACAGAGTATTAGTTTAGGGGTGTGCAGACTTATGCAAACAGGTTATCATTTTTCCTTAAAATGTTTCTAAGTGTTATTGACTTAATTTTATATGTTGTAATTTCACATTGAAGGTGGAAAAAGTTCTGACATTATTTAATTTCGTTTTGTTGACTTAACAAAAAAAAGCATTTTAACAGGGGGATGCAGACTTTTTTACTTTTTCAAAAAATGTTTGTATGTTAGTAAAGATAGTAACATATTAGAATAAAGAGACCACTTTTCAGACAAAACAGCCTAATGACGGCTCCTGGGTTTTACATGTAAAGAAAGAAGCAAGAGTGACAGTCAAAATCTCCAGAAGAACTGTGGCAGATTCTCCCAGATGCTCAGTAAAGCTTACCTGCTCATTTCTTTATAAAACTGCACAGGCCGTGCCTGGGACTACTAAGTGTTGTCATACCAAAGACTATATGTATAACAGTGAAACATGGAGGTGGATCGGTGATGATATTTTTGGAAGAGAAATATCTGGAAACTTATTCCAAATTAAACATTGTTACTGCTGTTTTGTATTCTGGGATGCTTTTCTGACCCACAGTTGTAAACGCTCTCTTCGAAAGGTGTTTCAACCTGTAGAACCATGTTTTTTACACCATTCTGTGTTAACTCTATAGAATATTGTGGAAGATCAGGAGATCAATTTTTGAAATACTCAAACTAGCCCATCTGACACCAACAACAAAGCCACGGTTAAAGTCACTGAGATCATATTTTTCCCCATTCTAATGTTTGATGTGATCATTAAGAGCTTATGTCCACCAAATGCATTTTTTTTTGTGCTGGCGGCGTCTGTTTTCTGTACAAATCCTATGAAGTTCATCACTGACAGCACTCAGCATCCTCGGTGCAAGAATGCCCTCAGCCTTCACCTCTTTTCCCGCTGCGCTAAAGGCACTTTCAGTTGAAAACCGTTTAACTTTTGGAACACCACTAAGCTCCGACAGTGTCGCTTCTCTCTCACTAACCAATCAAAACCAAGAAGGGGTGGGACTTATGATAGCAACACTGTTTACAATGGTGGAGGAGAAACTGATCCTGACCATCACTGACAACCCAGTTGTTTAAGATCTAACACTGAAGGGTTACTATGATCAAAATTTGAAATCAATATGATTTCTTTCCATTTTTTTAGCTAACCTTTCTAAAGCAAATAGACTTGATGCTCATAACAAAAGAATGTGGAAGTGATAGAAGATGTATTTTGTAACCTAGAAACAGTGAGCGCTTCAGAAAAGCACCCTGGCAAAGCTCTGAAAATGAGGTTGTGGGCTCTGCCAGTGCAAAAAACACATCTGGCGGCCCTAACTGAAGCTCTTGACCTGTACGTGCAAGAACTTGCGCATTGCGTTGATGCCACATGATTAGATGATTGGATATTGTGTAGCAAATTATCACCACAGTTTTGCCTAGTTTCAAGACAGTCTTCCAGCATTCATGTCTTTCTTCTTCCACAGGCTAATGGTGGATGGCAGGATGCTACTACCCCCTCCTCAGTGACCTCACCCACAGAAGGACCCGGGAGTGTTCATTCTGACACCTCCAACTGATCCCCTCATCACCTCACTCCTTCATGTTCCCTCACTACTGCACAAACCATGGACTCTTTTTGTTCTGTCACTCTCGGCTGTTCATCACTACGTTTAAGTAATGCACTCACTAGCTCACTAAGCTTGGTCTCTACCATGCTTTGGAGTGAATCAGTCTGTTTTACCCAAACACACACACACACACACACACACACACACACACACACACAGAGTTTCTGTTCTCAAATATAGCCCTCAATTTGTATTAACCCCTTCAGATCAAATTTTTTCTATCCTCAATTATAATTCCTGTTCAAAATCATTATTTTCAGTCTTAAATAGTATTTTGATGCGGCTCCTGGTTAGTGGATTGATTGGGGAAAAAAAATCCTCAAATATAACACAGCCATTACAATGAACTTGGTATCTGAAGGGGTTAATATGTATAATCACACTACCTCTTAGATAAACAACGTAAACAACAAATCATAACAATAAACTGATTTCTAAAATAGAAATGATGGTGCATATGATGCCCTGTTTTCCATATCGGAACCTTTTCACATTTTTATCGTGGTAAGAAACCATGAACATTTTTCTGTGTCCATAGTGCCAAAGTATTTTTCTACATTTTAACTCTCATGATTTGCATGTTCATTTGACGTGATCATATTCTTCATGTTGTAATATAGGGACATACTGTATTATAAAGACATATTTTGTATCTCAGTCTCTCTCCATCACGTAACTTGAAATTGATTTTTAATTAGGCTATACAAACATCGCTTGTCTTTGATTCCTAAAAATGTCCTTTCTTTAAAAAAAAGAAAAAAAAAGAAAAAAAAAAAGAAAAACATTTCTGTTGCTTTCAGTGTATAATCTCCACCAGTGACAATGCAGTATAGGCTTTCGCAAATTAAGAAGTTTGTAACATCTGATGACAACGAATTTCACTCCATTAACGCATCAGTTAATGGAGAGCCAAATGCTGCTGTGAACCAGAATCATTTTTGTAATAAGTGCAAACGAATTTGAAACAATGCCAACTTTAAAGCTACTGTATTTTACAGACTATAAGATGTTTGTAACCCTCTGGATGGTGCTCCAATTTGTTTGTGCATTAGCCTGCTCATTGGTTATTGGTTATTGTACTTCAGCACTGATGGCAGCGCAGTGGTTAGCATTATGATTGAGAGAAGCGTACTTTCTGTAGAAGTCTTGATAAACTCTATTATTAACTGTGAAACTGTGACATGAATATGGTGTTTCATACTAGTATCTGTTCTGTATGACTGTATGGTACACTACCATTAGCTTGGTGCTAACATTACCTTTTCACGAGGGGCTAAATCAGAAATTAGCAATACTGTAGCGGCAAAGCTAACACAGCTGTTTTCCAAGCCTGACAGAGGGATTACGATTGTAGAAACATTAAAACATTAGAGTGCTAACCTACGGCAACACTAACAGAACAATAAACATGGAAATGCCACTACTTTAATGCAGCATATAAAATGAAGTGGAGGGTGCATCTTAAACTCCAGAGTGACTTATAGTCTGGAAAATACAGTAAATTTGACTGTGATTTACTTATGAACTATTTTTCTTTTTTTTTCTCCCTCTAAATAACATACAGAAAACAGCAGAGGATCACAGCAACCTATAATTAATCTGGTTCCTTAATAAATTTGATGTGTGACTGTTGTGGTCACTTTGTCATATACATTTTAAACCATTTTTCACCCAGGAACTGAACCACTCCAACTGAGAACAGTTGAACTTTGCTTTTTATTCACGGTCTTTCTTGGTGACAACATATCGCATATCCGTCATTACTTTGATACCAAAAACAGCAGACATGTCCATTTTGTTTATCATCACCATTTTAACCAATGTCCACATTGTAAATGATGTATTATCTTCTGTACCTGGGCTTGTTTCTTAGAAAAAGCCCCAGTGCTTCGTATTCAAAACCAAAAATGCAGTCCGAATCCAGTAGTGTTCATCAAGAGAAAACATGGCACAAAAATGCAGAAAACATTTGCGTATATTTTTACGTCGTCATGTTGTGAATAGCCTAACGCGCTTTTCTTTTTAGCTTCAGCTCTGTTACATTTTTCTTTCTTTGTTTTTGTTTTTTTTATTTTGGGTTCTTGCTTTAGTATAACGTGAATTAGCCCAAGAATGCGCTATGTATGTAGATGTGCACCTTTTTATTCTTATTTTGCTCTTTTAAGCAGAGTTAAAACAATACATCTTGTGCTTCATATAAGGCAGGCATTGTCTTCAAGAAATCCTTTATGATTTGATCAACATGATAAATATGGAATTCCTAAAGCAAAGTGACAAGGCCAGCGCTTGTGGCCAATTCAGAATAAAGTGTATAACTGCGCACTAATCTTATCACACCAAAAAGAATCAAGCGTGTGGTGCGTCGCACATCGATTATGATTCTATCGTGTTACTTGTAGCAAATCAACAAAGCTTTTTGTCAGATTAAGCACTGTAATTTATTTAGTTAGATGCACCATCCATCACTAAGCTATTTCATGACATTTTATAATGAGCACCCATTAAGAAAGGGGGCCCTTTATTTCCGTGTGTCGAGAGTCCAGCACAGTTTGCTGATTTCCTGTTCTCTAACACACCTGCAAATGGGGTTTTAAATGGACAGTATTGGCAAGAAGGGAAGTGTGATTTTTGGCCAAACGTCTTTTAAATAATAAGTTCAATGATTGCGTTAGAACAGGGAAATCAGCAAACAGTGCTGGAGTCTGGACACGCAGGGACACTCCTGTTTGGCTACAGGAATCAGTCGGGTCCAGCTGTAACCAGCCAAAACAGCTCCATCTGCACAGATTATTATTCTAGCGTGACCTGTAGCTGCTCAAGAAAGCCTAATAGCAAGTGTTAGTGTAGACTATTCAGTTAGATGCACCGTACATCGCTAAGCATTCAATAATAAACATCCGTGCTGATGTGTTGTAACCCAGAGAGGCCTAACTGTAGGTCTGGAGTTTTACACACCTTCGAAACCTGGCCACTAGCTAATGTGTGTTAGAGCTAAACAAAAAGTGCTAAACTCCATCCACCCACACAGAAACACAGTTGGTCAAATCTGGGTTGAAGAGTGACATAATAACCCTAAACACACACACTCACACACACGTCCGTCTCTCATCGCCTGCCCAGTTTCAGCGTTGAAAGCTTCATGTAATGATGCTTTTAGTTTTTGCATATGAAGCAATTTGTAAAACATCAAATGTTTACTTTGTTGCATGTCTTTTGTTCTTTAAAAAAATCCTGCAGTGTTTTTGAATGTTTCCTTTTTTGTTTCTTTTGTTTTTTAATAAATAAATAAATAAATATATATATATACATATATATATATAAAGCGCAGAGACTTTCTCTTGCTGAGATTTAACTTTTAAGATCTCTGCATATGTATAATAAGGAATAAAAACGGAACAGCAAATTATTGTCTTTTCAATTCCAACTTGTTTTTGTGAAGGAAAAAAACTAACAAGGTGTAGGTTTTCTGGTCTCTTAATTTGTACTGGTAATGCATATTCCAAATAAATAGTTTCTTTTGTTGCAAGATTGGTTGCTGTCATTTTTTCCTGCAATTACAGTGGATTTTTATGACAAATGGTATATTTAATTATATTTATTTATCAAATTGCTATCTGCCCTCTTCTGCTTACATGAGCTCACAGACACTTGTGATTGGCTAGCATCTCTGTGATTGACAGGAGAGAGTATGGCCAGTTTTGCTTCCTTGCCTCCTGGCCACAGATGGCTGTGGCATGACCAGGATATGAACTTATGATATCCCAAAGATTGGGTGAACACTTATTTGTCATCTTATTTCTGAGACATATTTAACGTACATCTATAAAAGCTAATTTAGGACACTTTGCTGATCAAAGGTATTTGCCAAACTATTGCTTTAAGATAACTAAACACAATTTCTCATTAAGCAATTCTTCACCTTGTGTCGCCAAAATGGCTTTATACTAGTCATTGTGTAGCCTGTCTTTCATTTGCTACCATTTGCAATGGTTTCACTGGTAAGACCAAGCTAGGAGAGAGAGACTTCACCGCAGCCTGTAGCTGGTGTTATTTCACCTTAAAAGTCCACTATGTAGGATTCAACCAACTGAAGGCCCCTCTTTTACCCCTCCATTTCTAAGCATTCATTAGACCGTAGGGTGCCTGCAGCGCCTGTAGCGTACGTCCAGGCACTTATATTCACGCGCCCTTGCATTTCCTCATGCTAAATAATAAGTAAAATTTGGGCTCTCAAACTTGTTAGCAAGCACCAGCAAACACTGATTCCTCTCCTTTCTTCTTCCTTGCCTTTCTTTCTTCTTCTTTGTCATCCTTCTGGTGCTTCCTTCCAGATTCACGCCACCACTTGTAAAAACTTGAATCATGAAAGGTGATTTGAGTCGCGTTTTCAAGGTTTGAAATGTTCAAGTGACAAAAATGTGCTTTGAAAAAGCATTGAAAGGTTTAAAAAAGGTTTGAATAAATGGCTGGACAATGAATTTATATATACTGACCAGAACGTGATGGAAATGCATAAAATTAAAATGAATAATAACATATTTGTTTTATGTATAATCATACAACTAGAAATAAACCAATGGTGGGATTCCAGATCATTTCCTTATTCTCACTAGATTTTATCATGATACACTGATTACGTCCATTCGAGGCAGGTTAACATGTATTTCCTCACCCACCAGGGTACAGCACAGTCAAAATAGGGACAAGATTACACATTACTCCCCCCCCATGTATAACCACGTCTCAAGCACCAGGAGATTGCGAGAGGTACTTGAAGGCTAATGCATTATTGATATCTGCAGAAGCTATCTACAGGATGCATATACAACCATTTTATCACGAGTCAGATGTCTTTCCAGTAAAAATAAAATTATGGAGGGGTATAATGCCTGGGTATAAAATAAATCCATGCAGCGCATCAGTGTTAAAACCCCAGTGCTATTCTATTCTCGTCAAATCAAAACACTTCAAGCTAGTAGCAGTGGGATCACTTACTGGCTCACAAGCTGTGAGTAGGTATACTTTTGTGGAACCCAAAAAACATGGAAAATATTTCCTAGTCTGGGGAAAAAACAAACATACCACCATTTCTTGAGCTCACTTCAAAGCTCAGCCCACCTACTGTGGCGTTAATGATTCCTTCACCTACTGTTGCCATCAAATCATCAGCTCTGACTGAACATTGGTCAAGTCGCTGCTGGTGTGAGTTCAGGGTAGCAGCAGTATGCCAGTTAAAACTGATCCAAAACAACATAAGTCAAATCAAGACCAAATACTGCAAGATATGTAACATATAATAGTTACCGGGGTAGTGTGACATGCCACTACCCAGCAGTGGAGTATTTTTGTGTAACCCCACGGCCCCACGTTCATACCAGTGTGATTTGCCAGTGATTGCAGTATTCAATTTATTAATGAATGCCATGTTGCACATGTTAATGCTTTATTGTTATGATTTACTGCTGTGGAACGTAAGTAAGAAGTACGTAAGTGAGACGTAAGTAAGTTCCTGTCAACACTTGTTATATCCTTGATAAATGGACGTTCCCTCCATTTCCACCTCTCTCTCTCTCTCTTTCTCTCTCTCTTTCTCTCTCTCTCTCTCTCTCTCTCTTTCTCTCTCTCTCTTTCTCTCTCTTTCTCTCTCTCTTTCTCTCTCTTTCTCTCTCTCTCTTTCTCTCTCTCTCTCTCTCTTTCTCTCTCTCTCTTTCTCTCTCTCTCTTTCTCTCTCTTTCTCTCTCTCTCTTTCTCTCTCTCTTTATAAGAGCAGGAAAACCCAGGTGGGAGGAGCTGTAGGTGAGGAGGTTTTAATTTTGTTTAAGGTTCTGGTTAAGTCCAGAGTAAGAGTGGACTTCGGGTTCTATCACCTCATGGAGAACTTGGAGGAGTTTGTGTGCCAATGGTGCTT
>JAQQZU010000036.1:11146008-11157006 GCA_030068025.1 Parauchenoglanis punctatus
GCTCAACTAAGTAAAGAGAAACAACAGTCCATCATTATCCAGTCTCTTTTAAAGTCATAAAAATAAAGAAAAAAAAAAAATTAATTAGAAGGTGTGTCCAAACTTTTGATTGGTAGTGTATATGTTTATTAGCTATCTTGTGCATGAGTATATAACTCTTCCATTAAGATGGTATAAATGAAAAAAAGAAAACAAAACCATAAGGCTATTGTTAATGTCAATTCAGAACTTCTTGGAATAACAGGATTTCAGCAAAAATGGTAATAGAACAACTAACACATAATACATGACAGCACATCTGAATTTTCTGTTTAGCTCCATGATGTTAACTGTATAGCAGTGGAATCTGTTAGTTTAACCGCCAATGGACAGGAATTTAAAAAATATATAGATGATGTGGAAACTTTACTAGATATTATTTGTGTTCAAGAAACATTTTTCAGACAACAACTAAAACGTACAACACTACAGCTCTGTAAGGAGAGATAGGAATATGGTGTGTGTGGTGGTGAAATTAGCACATTTATAAAAGAAGCTTTAGAATAGACAATTGCAAGTGCCTGTGGAATACGAATATGTAGCTGTTGAAGTTTACTGTCAGGAAGGCACCATTAAAAGATTTATTTATTTAACATCCATAACTATCAATATGTAGTTTTTCATAAAATTGCAGGCAGTTTAATGCATGCTATAGCTTATGGGTCAGATCAACCACTGACACAAATGGACATATTATGAAAGATATGATGGATAGATTGGCCACTGGTACAAACTCAGGACAAGAAATAGAATAATAGATGTGATAAGGGGCACAATATCTTGCATAAATCTGACTTTAGTTTTTGGAATAATGGCTGGACCCTGCAAATAGTTAATAAATACAAACACCAGTAGGCAGTGATCATTGACTGATCACAAGAACACTGGTATTTAACACAGCATTCCAAGAGAAAGACAGAAAGACACATACCTAGATGATGTTTTGAAAGAGCATTTGATCTGGGAGTTCTGAACTGGGAGGTGTTTGCAGAACAGCGCCCAGCTAATGCAGGGTCACGCAGCAGGGATCTGTTGAGGAATTTGCATCGTCTCTCACATCAGGGTTGGTGGAGGAAGTACGGAAACACATTTCATAAACACAACCAAAATAAAAACAACCAAACAAATGAAAAAACAAAATCAGTTCCATGGTGGAACAAAGAATGTGCAGATGCAATCAGGGAGCGTAATAGAGCATTTAAAGAGCTTAAAAGGGATAGGACCAATAAAAACAGAGAGGAGGTGCAGCAGCTAACGGACTGGTGCAAAGTCAACAACCTGTCTCTGAACGTGAACAAAACAAAAGAGATGATTGTTGACTTCAGAAGACCACAGAGTGACCACATCGAAGGATCCTCTATGGAGATCGTCAGGAGCACCAAATTTCTTGGTGTTCACCTGGCGGAGAACCTCTCCGGGTCCCTCAACACCAGCTCTATAGACAAGAAAGCCCAGCAGCATCGCTACTTCCTGCGAAGGCTGAGGAAAGCGCATCTCCCACCACCCATCCTCACCACCTCCCAAAGAGAGACTATCGAGAACATTCTGAGCAGCTGCATCACTGTCTGGTATGGAAACTGCACCTTAGAGGACCACAAGACCCTACAGCGGATAGTGAGAACAGCTGAGATCATCGGAGTCTCTCATCCCCCATCACAGACATTCACCACACGCTCCATCCACAAAATTACCAGCATTGTGGAAGATCCCACACACCCCTCACACAAACTCTTTATCCTCCTGCCAATCGGCAAGAGATACCCATGCATTCGGGTCCTCACTGCCAGACTGTGTAACAGTTTCCACAAGCCATCAGACTCCGGAACTCCTGAACACTCAGGGACTGGACAGACACACACACACCCACACGCACACACACACACACACACACACTGAAAACATTCAAATACCTCTGCAATTTTTGCACATACGACTTGGATTAGTGCTCCACTGTCTTGTTTTGTGATGTCTGCACTGTCTGCAGTGTTTGCACATGTTGCACACATGCACTTTATGTTGCTTTTTGTTGCACTTTTATAATCCTGTATTGTCCTATATGTAGCACCTTGGTCCTGGAGGAACATTCTCATGTCTCATGTCTCATTTCACTATGTACTGTAATATCTGTATTTGGCTAAAATGACAGAAAAAGCCACAAATAAAGCCACTTGACTCAACTTGAAAAACCAAATTTCCTATAAAAAATAAAAGGCTCTTGTCAGTCATTAAATCAGTTTAAAGTAGCACATGGAGAAAGGTCCCTATTCTGTTCCCAAATAAACAACAATAAAGACATAAGTAAAAGGGTAAGGGGAAAGGCACATGTATTTATCCTATTGCTGAAGGTGGGGACTAATACGCTAGCTACTTTTGAGCAAGTACATAAACTCATATACATTTAATAGTATGTACACACAAAAAAGCAAAAAATTAGAGGCCCCAGTGTACTCCAACGTACTCAAAAGAAGAGAAATATTTAAAAGTTCACTAGAATCAGAATTTGCACTGCCCGAACAAAAAAACAACAAAAAAACTCCAATCTCATTAAGCAATGAAAAGAACACAGCTTCAGCACTTAGGATGAGGAAGAATATGGTAGATAATATTTATGGTACATAACGTCTGCCTGATGACACTTTTCAACAATACTTGAAGCTGAAGTAAAAGGTTATACATTTGGGTATATACTCCAAGTGAGAGATGGGGTACCTTGGGCAGGTCACCAGCCTAGTGCAGGGCTGGATACGAGATTTCAGTCATTACATGCATGTTATATGTTCCAAACACAATATCTACAACATAGAAACTGAAATATCTACAAACAGCTGAAAGTACATCTTTATGGAGGCCCCTTAGAGATGATCACTACATTCAAATATCTAGGCTCGTGATCATTAGGAGAGCACTGAGAAGGCAAGAGAGGAATTTGGAAGAGATTCTGGGAACAAAGGGAAATAGTGTGGAAAGCCTTCTACCAATTTATGTATGAATCTGGCTTTGACAAATGTATATAAAGAAATTTCCTTTCTCTCTGTTGTATGAATGAAGCGGAATTAAAAAGTCTGATCAAAGCTAAAAAAAAATAAAAAATGAGAAACTGCAATATCTATGGGATAATGAAAAGACCGGAAGAGTGTTTTCAGTATTCAAAGAAAAGTGGGTTGGAGCAGGAGCATCAGTCAAAGCAAGCAAGAAGAAGACATTATTTCAAGAATGAGATATGGACATACAGGGTTAAAGAGTACACTGCTTTTAATGAAAAAAAAAACATGCTGATGGGAGATGGTAGAGTATTGTAAAAATCAAGAAACCTTAGCTTACAGCATGTAATTGTACACTGTCCAAGTATCACCAAAATAGCAAAGGCTAGTATTACAACTTGAAGGAAAAAAGAAATGAATTTAAATGATATATTACAACGGAGTTCAGGTGAAATGTGTTTTAAAAGCCATTTTTATTTTCATTTTCTAACGACAACGGCGTTAATTAAAATAATTTAAATACATGAAATAAAGGTAACTCATTTAAAGTTACACTTCTTTTCAGAAGGTGGCGGTAATGCACCAAACGGGCTTTGCCCGCCGATATAGAAGAAGAAGAAGAAGAAGAAGAAAAACCAGTCAGCTCTTCGGCTTTTGTTGTGCCCGGACGCATTTTTTAGGTGCACATGTCGTCCACTTCCGCTTAAGGCTTCGGGTTTTTTGTTGAGGTGCTGTCCGGTTTAGTAAATATGCAGGTAAGCAGGCTAAAGTTTGATTTCATTTAGGTTTCAGGATTCTCACACTACCTTTGTAGAGCAGTATGATTGTCAATCATAAACCAGCATTGCATGTAATTTCTGTGTGATGTTTTTCTTCACCTTAGTTTCCTTTCATCTGCACCGTTATTGCAGCGTGACTGAGATATAAAACCGCCAAACAGTTGTAAACATAACTGAATCTTCACACCAAGATATCTGCATCGATGCTGTGATGCAAAATTTGCTGCTCTCTTTTTGTTAGTCTGTTCACAAGTACTAATGAAACTAAATTTAGATAAACAACACACCTGTTTTCTGAATGAAAGACATCTTGGCTGTGCTTCACTGATACCTGAAGGTCCCTGGATCCTCCTTGAGAACCACTGCAACACAAGACATTGAATAAAAGATACAGCAATGAATAAATACATTTGACCAACAAATGCACAAAAGTAGACCTCTTTTCAGAGTTCAATGTTAATGTTTTGATTTTCAGCAACGAGAGGAGAAGCAGCTGGAAGCCTCTGTTGAGTCTCTGATTTCTCGAGTCGCACATCTGAAGAATTCTCTACAAAGTTTCATCTATAAGCTGGAAAATGAGTACGACAGACTGACATGGTAAGTATGTGCGACACAGTGAGTATGAAATGTTTGTGTATTGTTGTGAAGTGTACGTGTGACGAGAGGCACCTCTTGAGCGGGTCCGTGTTCCTTGAAACATTTTGAACTTTCTGCTGTTTAAGAGCAAAGTATTTCACAGAACCCTGTCTCTGTGGTTGGGATGTCGTTCTGAGTTTATCTGGGCAGTATGATATTATATGATCCTGATATAGCAAAGGCTTATCTCAGGAAACAATAGCACACTAAACTGCAGTAACATTCATTTTTAAATGAATTTTTAAATGAATGATTGATTGAAAAAATAACTGATTACCTTGTCATCAAGTAACAGCACAAATGACCTAAAGCCTGATGTAGAAGACCACTCATTGCTGACGTTGATGTGTGTTGTTCTTTGCAGGCCTTCAGTGCTGGACAATTTTGCGCTTTTGTCTGGGCAGCTAAACACCATCAACAAGCTGTTACGTAATGAGAAAACTCCGTCTTACCGGAACCAGGTCATCATTCCCCTGCTGCTGTCACCCGACAGAGACGAGGAGCTGGCCGTTAGTATCAGGGACCTTCCTTCTGTTCTGATCAGATCAGGTGAAACTGTATAAAGGCTTTGTTTAAAATCTGAATCACTTCCTGCAAATGTTTCTGTCTCTAATCCAGAAACTGACAGAGCAGCGCGTGCCTGTGTTCAGCCACGAGATCGTACCAGACCACCTGAGGACTAAACCTGATCCAGAAGTAGAAGAGCAGGAGAAACAGCTGAGTGCAGAAGCTGCCAGGATTGGACAGGAAGTAGCTCAGGTAATGCCATTAATGTCAGTTAATCAAGACATTTAATATTATAAACTGTACATTTATCAACTTTAAACTTTCAAAAGTTTGGATTAGCCTTTCAGTTATTATTATACACTATCAATACTATATTAAATAGTCTGAGGACACCTGACCTTCACACCCATATGTGCTTGTTAGACATCTCGTTCCACATTTATTCCCCCTTTGCTGTTATTATAACCTCCACTCTTCTGGGAAGCCTTTCCACTTGATTTTGGAGCGCGGCTGTGAGGATTTGCTCATTCGGCTGCGAGAGCATTAGTGGACCTCTGCTTGTGCACAGGGACATTATCATATTTGGGCCCTTTATTTCCAGTGAAGGGAAATCTTATGCTACAGCATATAAAGACCTTCTACGTGATTGTGGGTTTTCAGTTTTGTGGGAAGACCCACATATCGCTGTGATGGTCAGGCGTCCACATACTTTTGACCAGAGTGTGTAAGAATTTACAGAACAGAGTAAGAATTTCTCTAGTCATCTGTGGATTTCTGTGTAACGTTAGCTGTGAACGTTGGTTTTTGTAAACAGAAACAGATCCAGACTCTGAACAAACTCTGCTCGAGCCTTTTGGAGAAGCTCAACAACCCTCGCGACGACAGAGACGCCGAAACGTCAGGTGTTTTATTCTCTTTGTCACAGTAGTTTTGTAAAGGTTCGAATCTTGTATCCAGGTGCATAACTGGCCTCGGGCTCGGTCAGTAACCGATTACAATTCTCATCAGATTATATTTTAACCGTATCATTCGCTGAGGTGTCCGAGCACAGCTCAGAGCCGAGAGAAAATGTAGAACAGTCTTGCATTTCATTGCAGAAGGAGCAGATAAAAGAAGCCAAGTGCATACTTGCTTAACTAGCAGGAACTCGGTGAGCGCAGATCTCCACCATGGACAATAGCCGACTCTTCTCTGATGTGCAAATCTGCAGCCGTAACGACTTTACGTCTGGATTTATTTCCCATGGAGTCATCGTATTTCTCCATTGGCTATGTTTTGTCACTAGTGAACTTTACCACCAGTTTAACAGTTCCTCTCCAGACTGTAACGGGTTCCTCCTTGGCCCGTGCTGCTTCCTGCCACCAAGTGTCATGAAAGTCAGTTGGGAGTTTTTGCGCAGTCCTGCGTCCAGATAAACAAACTGCACTGAAAACATAACCTCCTTGGCAGAGGTAATAACTCCTGTGTGCTTCTAAATCCCTGATCCTGTGCCATTATATACTGAAGGTGACTGATGAAAAATGATAAGCATGTTGGAGTTATCAGTCATATTTGGAGTCCTCAGTCTAGTTCAGAATTGTAATAATTCACAGGTTCAATTTAAGCATGGGACGGGTTTAGAGTCATTTTAAACAATTTTAACGTTAAAGCAGTTTTTACTATCTATAAGCTCATTATTTCTGTGCAGTATTATACGAGACAGGGGGCTTCATTTGGGACTCAGACCCTGCTTTTTCAAATAAGTCGTGAGGTGACTTCCCCTAGATGCCTAGCAGATTTACCACAAGCTCACTTTACATCAAGCTAGCTGACCAACTTTAGCTAGTAGCTAAAATTCAGTGTGAGTAAATGGGCTTAGCTGCTGCCTGGAGCTACTGGGTTTATTCCTAATGTTGGGGTGGTGATGTATACATAATCATGCTATATATCTCACTTAAGACTTCAAAAACTTCTGCCAAACCAACATCATTCTAATGAAGTTTGTCCACTTGGTGAGCATCTTGGCAATGTTCCCAGGCCGTTACTTTCAGTTATACAAGACCAGGTTTAAATTTGAAGAGACCCATATAGCAGAAACAGATTCAGGACATTTTCTCTATAGCTGAGCAAAGAGTTCTATCTTTATGTTTCCAGGTAACGGCTTATGAGCCAATCACCTTGTGGGTTTTTACTGAGGGGCGGGACTTGAGTAAGCCAGCTACCATGTCGAGCATTGCATCCTACCCCATCTAGGTTTTAAGCAATTACACGCTCTCAGACCTGGGCAACTCGGGGCAGTTCAGGAACACCAGCTTTAAGATTTTATTTGCCTGCCTCGATCATGATGTATTGTTTTCTTTCTTTAAACAGACCAATAGCGGAACCTCTTACAGTGCTGAGTGCTAATTAATCTGATCGTGTTTCAGTGTGGTTTTCTTACAGAACATTTATAGTAATTATCAGTGCTTTAAGCATGCTGTTTTTCCCATTGATGCCTTAATATTAGCTGATTTGTATCAGTCAGCCAGTATATGATTAGTAAGTAAGCAGGTTATGTGTATCTGTGGGTAACTTGTGTGTGGCACTGTCTGATTTGTATATTTCGCTTTCTGTCTCTTTCGCTTTCTGTCTCTGTGTGCCTCAGCAATGCGCCAGAATAAACAGTGGTTTAACACAGCTGACACCAACGCCCTGGTGGCAGCAGTTGCCTTTGGGAAAGGCTTGTCCAAGTGCAGACCGCCCTCTTCAGTGGCTCCTGGACATCAGGGACAAAGCATGATGGCAGGGGGGCCCACGCTGCAGCAGGTGACCATCGCTGGGGCTCCTGGACATCAGGCGGGCATCGGAACATCTGTGGCACAACAGCAGTCTAACCAACCTGGTAGGAGGCTTTTGTGTCTCTCTCTCTCTCTCTCTCTCTCTCTCACACACACACACACACTCAGAACTCCTAATACTGCTCTCCTTTGATTTCTCAGGGAAAATGCCAAGCAGCATTAAGACAAACATCAAGTCGGCTTCAATGCATCCTTACAACCGATGACTGCGGAAGCTCACGTTGTGCTTTAATCTGCAGCAAGGAGAGCGATAAATCTGTAATATTTTTCTAAGTTTTTTTTTTTTTTTTTTTCCCTTTAATAAACACTGTGAATTTACCTTTTTCTTTCTCCCTTTGTCTTATGTGAAATTGAATAAATTAGGAAATGGTATAAGGTACCCCTGCTGATTTGGTTGGTATAAAAGCTAAAAAAATTTTTTTTTCTTATTTGCATACCATTGCTATTTTCATGACTTTACATAAACTAATTTTGTGTGAACGACAATTGTTCAGTAACTAGTACTAAACGACAGTATCATGGCCTTTCTTTACTTTTAATTTATTCAATCTTTTATTCATTTCCAGTAACTGTGTTAGCCTGAGCAGTAAGATTGTTATTTTAAAACACATTTGTTTTGCTATTTCAGATTTGTCTTTATGGAGCAAACGACTCTGTAGTACTCTATATCTGCTTGACATGACTGATGTCTGGTCATGTGACCTTTTAGGAAAAAACAGTACAATATACATTGAGTAATATAAAATAAGGAACTGATTAAGTGTATTACAGTTTATTAGGAGTATTAAGTTTTTTGGAAGATGGCACATTTTTAACAAACATTGCAGATTTGGAGCATCTACTATATATCCTAATGATGTGCAGAACAACGCAATACAGTAACACATTTGAAGTGAAAATGATTCAGAGCGGTAAAGCATTTGACAACTCTATACTGACAACTGCTGGACAATAAACATTCTTACATTGTTCCTTTAGTGTAACATTGAGACACTTGGCTCATTCCTACACCAGAAAAATATATATAATTGTATTAGAATTATTGATTGATTTCTCTCTATAGATATATAGAGATATATAGAATGTGCTCAGGTTTGTATTAGTCTCTGAAGGCTATTTGCCAAAGAGACAGTATTTACAGTCCCAAAAGCAGAACTCTCTTGTGAGGACATGAATTATTGTGTGTTGGACTGTTTACTCTTAGCACAGAGCGCCTCCAGTTCCCTCATCAAACGCAGGCACAATTCATCCTGCCATGGCAAGGACACACACTGCACTGCTACCGGCAGTCCCACACCACCTTGCACTGCCTGCAAACACACACACATGTTGCGTGAGAACACACTGTAAATGTGTAAGTCTATACCATAAGCACTTTAACATGCTGAAATGTTTACTACTTAACATGTTTACATGCATAATGATATACACTGAACACTTAGTATAAAGTTGAATTACTTTCATGAAAAAAAAAAAAAAAAAAAAAAAATATATATATATATATAGAAAAGTGTATATATAGCATACGGTGTGAATCCCAGCAGTACTCACGGGACATTCATCTAGAAAATCTTTAAGGAAATCTCTGTGCTTTTCTGCACCTCTGTTTAGATGACTTCTCACTATTTAACCCCTTAAACTTCCAGAAACAGTTAGTGGGTCCAGACTTGCATGCCTCTCTTTTGTAACTGCTTACCTTTTCCATTATGTTCTGAAAAATTAATTGTTAAAGCAGTATGCTGAGAATTTGATCGTAGTTAGTCAATATTCTCACTCATTTACATTCAGAAGTGCTTTATCCTGGTCAGGGTTGTGGTCCAATCCATGGTACCATGCACACACATTCACACCTAGAGGCGATATATCATAACAAATCCACCTACTGGCATGTGTGTGGGAGGAGAACCTGGAGGAATCCCACAGGGAGAACGCACTCAGAGACGCTGGAGCTGTGAGGTGGCAACACTACCCGCTGAGCCATGCAGCGTGATACTCTCAATAATGAGCTTTAAATAATAGTGAGCAGTAAAAATAATTGCTGATACCTCCCAGCAGGCAAATGCTCCATTTCAAAAACTGCCACTGGGCGTTTCAGGTCAATGATCTAAAACAATGGCATGCCATCGGAACAATTTATTTCCCTCTGAATAGTTTCAGTCTCTCTTACCAATCAAACTGGTTAGTTCAGCATTAAGGGACACGAAAGTCAGCTTGACAATCGCATCTCCCAGAATGTCCGAAATGCTTTCGAGCATTTATAATAATATAATGTAAATTATATTTTATACTACTACTAATAATAATAATAATAATAATGCAATTTATTTGATGATCTTTCATATTATATAATAATTTTAATTATACTGTATATATTAATTACTGTATATCTATTACATCTTGTATACATACAGACAGGTGAAAAAAGTGGCAAAAAAGTTGAACAAAGGACAGACCAATGGCTCTTGTGTGCTATTTTATTCCTAAAACATGCTGGTGGACATAGCAATTACATTTGAATAAAAAACCTGAGACTTTAAGGGCTTTGCTAATCAATATGTACGTAATTAATATGTTATGGATTGTATTCATTTACATTTGCATTTATGTCATTTGGCAGACGCCCTTATCCAGAGCGACGTACATACATCTTATTTTTTTATACAAGTGAGCAGTGAAGGTTAAGGGCCTTGCTCAAGGGCCCAGCAGTGGCAGCTTGGCGGTGCTGGGATTTGAACTCACAACCTTCCAATCACTAGTCCAACGTCTTAACCACTGAGCTACCACAGACCCAGGGTATTCATCCATCTATTATCTATACCGCTTATCTGTAAGGGTTGTGGGGAAGCTGGAGCCAATGCCAGCTGACTTCAGGCGAGAGTGGGGCACACCATGGGGGGTCGCCAATCTATTATAGGGCTAACACAGCGACAAACAGCCAGTCACACCTCTGAGCAATTTAGAGCAACCAGTTTTCATAATCTGCATGTGTTCCGATTGTGAGAGGAAACCAGAGGAAATGCCATGAAAGGTAAAATGTAAAAGACGCCCATATTTCTGTAGATGTGCTTCATGTAGTGTGTCATTATTTTTTAGCTGCATATGCACTACCAGTCAAAAGTTTGGACACACCTTCTCTTTCATAGGTTTTTCTTTTTTTGTTGTGTCCTACATTGTAAAACAATACTGAATACCTCAAACTATGAAGCAACACATATACTGAATTATGTAGTAAACAAAAAA
>JAQQZU010000036.1:11157911-11176528 GCA_030068025.1 Parauchenoglanis punctatus
CACTGATGAGGTGTACTCCTCCAAGTTGGTGTTGTCGCCATTGGTTGCAGCCTCCCTGAACATATTCCAGTCAGTGTGTTCAAAACAATCCTGAAGAGCAGAAATGGCATCTGCTGGCCAGGTTCTCACCTGCTTCAGAACTGGTTTGGTGCATCTGACGAGCGGTCAGTATGCTGGCATTAGTAGAACAGAGATGTGGCCTCCATTTGAAGCACTGTATATCAGATAGAGCCGCCAGTAAAGTTACAAGATTTGAGATACACAGAGAGGTAGAGAGAGAGAGGGAGAAGATTGGTTATGGCCAGGCGTGGAAGTGGCACTAACCAAGCCTCTGCTGCTTCTGCTTCTGGTTCGTATTTATAAAATTATTTTATTATATTGGTCTGCATGATATGAACAACACCAACAGAACAGAAAGTGGTATATACACAACAGCACTGTGTTTTACCTGTAGTAGTGTTACTGTAGTCTGTAGTTTGGTGTGTTATTGCAGTGTAACGGGAGTCATTATTTGGAAAACATCAGTGATGCTAATGAATGATTATACAAATACTATATGAGAACAGTGTAATGCAGCAATTTTTTTTACATTATTTAAATCCCACTACCTGTCCAGCACAAAACAGGCAACTTCGGCATCACTCTGAAAACATGTCTCTCATCTATGATTTCCATCTGGAAAAAGCCACACACAGTGCTGTTTATCCTTGTTTTCTGCTTTCATGGTGTCCCAATTTTGCTTCGTTTTGCTTAATGTTTTCACTTATTTAAGAGGATTCATGCTTCCTTGTTGCTTCTTGTGTTAAATAATAAGTATAAATAATAAGTATCCTCCATATTTACAAAGTGTGGGTCCTCAAACACGTTAGCCAACAAACACTGATTCCTTTCCTTTCATCTTCATCTTGCTTCTGGATTCACATTGCTGCTTGTAGAAACAAAACGCAGAAGGCACTCTTTAGAGGTTAGTCCATTCTTGTAATGAAGTCGGGGCTGTTCGGAACACATGCGCAGGCGAAGAGATGGCATAGTGAAACTCATTGATGAGTTTATTTACATACTATATACACTATTTTCACACAGGAAGCAGAGGTACAAAAACGGCATGCAGAGAGAGTAATCCAAAGACAGAAACAGGGTCAAGCGATCAACAAACAGAGTCCAGTAATTGTAATCCAGTAAGAGAAGTCAAAAGCCAAAACAGAGTCAAAACACAGCAATCAAAACACGGGTAATGAAAACGCTTGGCGGGACTACACAAACGAAAGTCAAATACTTCGTGAGGACGAAGCGCAAATGGCAGTTCTTTTAAGCACGGCATTACTCAGTCCATGTAATGTGAAAAACCTGTCTCCCCTTAACAGTCCTAATGGCTGGGAGCAGGTGCTTGTGGGGACTGTAGTCCTCCGTCGCCGAAAAGCGGAAGTGCGCGCTTCCGCGCTGAACGCGACGGAGATGATCAAAGCGCGGCTGCTTCCCCAATGTATATGTAGCTATAAATGGGTCATTCTAAGCTTACAAAATCACACTGGTTTGTAATTACAAGCATTTATACACTAATGAATACATACCTATGAATAATAAATACAATTTCTCCTAATAAATTTCCCCCAAATCTTACATATTGTACCTTGCCAGCATCTTCTAATAATGCATCCTGGTGCCATCTATTTTCCAGGTAAGTGATGCACACTACCCAGCCATCCACATGATGTGAAAGAAATGTGATTCATCAGACCACGCAATCCTCTTCCATTGCTCCATGGTCCAGATCTGATGTTCATGTTCCCATTATAGGTGCTTTCAGCAGGGACAGGGGTCAGCATGGGAACTCTGATTGGTCTGTGGCTATGCAGTCCCTTATGCAGCAAGCTGTGAAGCACTGTGTGTCCTGACATAATAACCAGCATTAACTTTTTCAACAATTTGTGCTATAGTAGCTGTTCTGTGAGATCGGACCTTCACTCCCCATGCGCACCAATGAGCCTTGGGCAACAAAGGCCCTGGTCACCAGTTGTCCTTCCTTAGACCACTTTTGGTAGGCACTAGCCATAGCATATCAGGAACACCCCACAAGATCTGCCATTTCAGAGATGCTCTGACCCAGTCATCTGGCCTTCACAATTTGTGACTTGCGACTTGCCCATTTTTCCGGTTTTCAAAACATCAACTTTGAGAACTGACTGTTCATTTGCTGTCTAATATATTCCACCCCTGGACAGGTGCCACTGTAATGTAATTATAAATGTAATTCACTTCACCTATCAGTGGTTTTAATGTTATGGCTGATGATTGTAAATAATAATTGTGTATGCATTCATCTTCATTATTATTAACTCTCTTTCTCTCTCTCTTGCTTTCTCTTTATTTGTCTGGGATTTCCATGAATACTGTCTTCACTAAGCCTTGGACACAGTTTTTCATATTCCTTTCATATTCCTTAATGAAACCTTAAAGAATTCCTTACCGGCAGAACATGGCATTTTCTAGAGAGGAACTAAATGCCAATGATTTGCCTCAAAATCTACCACATTATCAATCTATCATTTGACTACTGTAGACCTTTTCAGCTTTGTGATAAACATTGAAAATACAGCTATTCGGCAAAAATGTAATATTTTTGTCACCGGAACTAACGCATTAGATTGAAGAGCTTAGAGACTATTATACCTCATCCCATTGTTGATTTAAAAGATCTAACCTGAAATAAGCCTATGGCAAAGTATACTGTAACCTTTGTGAATGAATGAATGTGTGCCCTGGATTATTCAAGTGCTTAGATTTAGTAAGTCAAGTGTGGATTTTTTCTGATAAGAGACAAAAAGATACAGAAAGATAAATAGACTCAAGTTTAAGGAATGCTCTGAATGTTTCATGAATAGGTTGATGCTTACACAAACTCCAAACAGGCAAATGCTGCACGGGCTCCCAAACCTGTGAGCTCTAGAGATCTGTTCCAAGACATCAGTTATTTATATATTACTGAGGAACAATAATGAGTCTGCTGTACTTGCATCATTCACAGCCACAACATACACACTCGGGTGCTGTTCTGAAGTTCTGAAGAATTTATTCTCTACTTTCTGATTTTCAGGTCATATTTCTTTGCCAAGGGGAAAATATTCTACTATGACTTGAAGCTTAAAAATAGGTTTTAAATCTTTTTGAATTTCATCATTACACAGTCTGAGACAAAGATAAAGTATTAAACATCAACAAGGGAGTTAATCTCCAAAAGGCTAGCATGCACTTGTAAGGGACAGTTTTGGCATAAAGCAATACATCACAATGCATTTTTACATGTACAATATTGCAACTGCTATAATATAATCAAAGTGCAATTACATATACATACAAAGACCATATGGTTCATTACTTTCTCCAAAAAAAATTTCAATTTATTTAATTAATTTATTTAAATTTATTTAAAACATTTTTTTTTTATTAAATTTCTAGAAACAATGCTTCGACCCATATAAGAACTGTGGCTTTCACACTGAGACCAGCATCTATACCCAGCAACTATAGCCTTTCAGAAAGCACACTAATTAAAATAGACAGGTTTATTGGCAGTTTTCACATGATTTGAAGCTTTTATTTGTGAGATAAACACACATGCAACTCGAGAAACAGAGAATATCATGTTTCATGCAACTTGAAGAACACCCAATAAAAAAAGCATGCATGTGTGTAGATCACCAATCAGAAGGTGGCAATCATCATTCATAACAACAAAACAGAACTATTCAGAAACAGTGAATATTGGCAAAAAGATTAACACTTCACCTGAGCAAGTGAGTGGAAGCTTTTAGTTCTTGACATGTTTGGCTAAAAGAAACAGCACCTAGCTTGTGTCTGAATATTCTATTTACTTATATTGTAGCAAGCAGTTAGTAGCTAATGATATGGTACTGATTTACATAATGTTCAGCAAGGGATACCTTTAATACTAAATGGCAGTTAACATATGGATCTGGCCAGTTCACGTGCCTCATTCAATTCTAATTTAATTTAATTTTTTTTCACTCATGCTAATGAGCTGCTTAGAAATGCATTGAATACACTATCTAAAAACTGTTCATTTTATTTAATTGATTACAAATATAAAACAGCTTTGTCAAGTGTTTTTTAATTGTCATTTCAACCATATACAGATGATACAGTACATAGTGACATGAGACAACATTCCTCCTGGACCAAGGTGATACATACAAGACAATTTGTGACACAAAGTGAATGTTTGCAACAACAGACAACATAAGACTACTTAAAGTGAATGTTTGCAAACATGTGCAAACAGTGCAGACATCATAATACAGTGCAGTAAAGGACATAAAGACAGTGAGACAGAGACGGTGCAACACAGACAGTGCAGCAATAACCAGTACACAGTCCTATTGATATAGGTGCAGTGATATATTGAGTTGTGCAAGTCATAGATTTGTGGAAAGAAACTGTTGCATAGTCTGACAGTGGGAGCCTGTGAATATTTCAGTATCACTTGCCACTTGAGGGTAAAGGAGTGAAAGAGTTTGTGCGAGGAGTATGTGGGGTTGTCCACAATGCCGGTGACTTTGCAGAAAAACACCTCATTCCAAGAAAAACACCTGCTACCTACTGTCAAATGTGGTGAAGGTTACATCATGCTGAGGGGCTGTGTGGCTAGTTCAGGGACTGGAGCCCTTTTTAAAGTCGAGGGTCGGATGAATTTAACCTAATATCAACAAATGCTTCAGGATAATGTTCAAGCATCAGTCACAAAGTTGAAGTTACACAGGGGTTGGATATTCCAACAAGACAATGACCCAAAACACAGGTTGAAATCTACAAAGGCATTCATGCAGAGGGAAAAGTACAATGTTCTGGAATGGCCGTCATAGTCTGCTTGAATATCATCGAAAATCTATGGGATGATTTGAAGCAGGCTGTCCATGCTCAGCGGCCATCAAATTTAACTGAACTGCAGAGATTTTGTATGGAAGAATAGTCTAAAATACCTCCATCCAGAATCCAGCCACTCATCAAAGGCTGTAGGAGGCATCTAGAGGCTGATATATTTGCAAAAGGAGGCTCAACTAAGTATAGATGTAATATCTCTGTGTCTAATTTTGTTATGATGCATATTGCATATTTTCTGTTAATCCAATAAACTTAATGTCACTGCTGAAATACTACTGTTTCCATAAGGCATGACATATATTAAAAGGAAGTTGTGTAGGAGAAATTTTACTCCATATCTTATGTATTTTATCCAATTTCGTATACCCCATCTGGTTATAATCGGGTTTTAACCTAGCAAGCAGATCTGATATGTGTGTGCGTAACGGGGCATAGGAGGCCCCCTGGAATGTGTAATCTGAGCTATACATTGAGGCACACAGGATATTTAAGCCGGATGTTGCATATGACGTCCCCCTATGAACAATGGAGTCTCTTGTGGAGCAACGATATAAAAGCATAGAGCAGTTCGGGGGACAGTGTCGATCTGCAGGACGTCCCGGCCTTTATTTAATCACCGAATAAAAGTCGTTAGCTTCTGAAATCAAAGCCTGAGTCGTCAATTATTCTCCACGACAGTTGCTACTCTGAAAGCTCAGCCATTGATAAACAAAAATACAAAAAATTAAGAGGGGTTCCGAAACTTTTTCATATGACTGTAATGTGCCTAATATAGTAACCCCAAAAAATATCTTCTGATCTTTCAGGTCTATATTTAGAAAAAACATAAAAAAACTCATAATGATAGTGGAAAAAGTAAGTGAACCCTTGGAATTAATACCTGGCTGACCCCCCCTCCTCAGGCCCAACTCATGATGTTTTCTCCACCATACTTTATGATTGGGATGATGTTTCATGATGATATGCAGTGGCCTTTTTATGCCAGAGGTACTGTTGCGTGTTCTTTCCAAATAGTTCAATCTTTGTTTCATCAGTCCACAAAACATTTTGCCAATACTGCTGTGGAGTGTCAATATGCTCTTTCGCAAACTTCAGGCTTGCAGCAATGTTCTTTTTAGTAAGCAGTGGCTTCCTTTGTAGTGTCCTGCCATAGACACCCTGCTTGGTCAATGTTTTACATTCTGTAGACTCATGAACACAGATGTTAGCCTGTTCTAATGATGCCTCAGGGTCGTTTCTTTACCTCGTTGATAAGTCATCATTGTGCTCCAGTTCATTTTGACTGGGAGTCATATGCATGTACAGGCAATGCTAATGTTAATTTGCTCATACATACTCAACTAATATATATATATATATATATATATATATATAGTTAGATAGATAGATAGAGATATATACACAGTCCCCACCAAAAGTATTGGAACAGTGAAACAATTTTCATAGTAGAGCACCACAATGGATTTCAAAAGAAGCTATCAAGATGTGATTGAAGTGTAGACTAAGTATTAATTCAAGGAGTTTAATAAAAATATTACATTAACTGCTTAAGAATTACAGAAAGTTTTACACAGCCCCTCCATTTTCACTAGCTCAAAAGTAATGTGCCAGTTTACTTATAAGCAGTTCATGGTCTCGTTCCTTGTTATTTCTTGACAAATTAAGGAGATACAAGTCCTGGAGTTGATTCCAATTGTTGAAATAGCATATGTTGATTTGGTATATGATTTCCTTTTACATTCTCTTTTGGTTGCTGTGGTTTGCCAGGTTATGCTGTAATTGAGCTTGATCCATGTGCTCCTTTTAAATTTGAGCACCTACCCCTCTAAAGGTCTCTGCATGGCCTTTTTTCCTTACTTTGCCCTCCATTCACGAACAAGTATTTGACCATTCCCCCTACTTCCACATAATCCCACTGCCTGACTCAGGCCAGGGAACCATCTGGCCTGCCGCGGATACCCCATGCCAAGAGTGGAAATGTACCAGAGCTATCTGTGCCCCTGGCCTGTGGACCACCTTACACTTAAACAGCTGATATGCCAGATACCAATGAGTGATCGACGCTTTGGCATCCTCCATGCAGTGGAGCTACTGGAATGGGATTTGGTCAAAATAAAGGGTGAAGACTTGTCCCAAAAGATAGTGACAGAGGATGAGGACAGCTGACTTGATCACCAGACACTCTTTCTTGATCATGCTGTACTTACTCTCTTGCACTGAGAGCTTGCAGTTGATGGGGGCACTGCTCCCCCTCCACTACCTGGGACAATAGGGCCCCCAGCCATCTGTCTAATGCATCAGCCTGCAAAACAAAGTGGGGGGACAAGTCAGGAGAATGTAAGAGTGGTCCACCACAGAGTGCAGATGAATAAAAGCCTGTTGGCCTGGCTCCAGCCACTGGACCGGATATGGTTCTCCCTTTTGTAGTGAGATCAGTCAGCAGGCTGGTGATATCTGAATAATTAGGCAGAAACCTATAATAATAGGCAGCCAGCCCCATAAACTGTCTCACATCCTTTTTGGTCTTGCATCTTGGCCAGTCTGCAAATGCTGCTTTCCTATCAATTTGGGGACAGACAGGGCCATGGCCCAAGTGGAAGCCCAAATACTGTACGTCCCCACTGGTCCAGTTGCACATGTGTTTGGGTTTGCTGTGAGTCCTGCCAATCTCAACAATCTCAGGACAGCCCTCAGATGCTGAATGTGTTGCTGCCAATCATTTATGAATAATGTCATTCAAATAGCCAATAGCCACATGCAGAGGTAAGATTCTGTTCATGAGTCGGAATGTTTCTGGGGCTCCAAACAACCCAGAAATAAGGGTCATGAAATGGTGTAAACCAAACAGAGTGGAAAAGGCTGTGGAAAAGATTCTGTCCATGAGTCGGAATGTTTCTGGGGCTCCAAACAACCCAGAAATAAGGGTCATGAAATGGTGTAAACCAAACAGAGTGGAAAAGGCCATTTTCTCACTAAATATGGGAGTGAAGGGAATCTTCCAGTATCCCTTTGTCAAATTCAGTGAGCTGCACATAACTGATTGAGCAGTTCTTCAAAGAATTGGGGCATTGGGTATACCCAATATCAAATTAGACACTATGTTTACATTTCTAAAGTCCCCAGTGAATAAGACTGAACCTTCTGGCTTGGGGACCAGGACCACCACATGGGACCAGTCACTGTGGGACTCTTCAATTACCTTCATATTGAGCATGGCCAAGAGCTCCAATCGCAGTAGTTGTTTTTTGTGTTTAGGCAAATGGGAGGGGGCAGCTGCATACCACTACTCTAGGTGAAAACTCATGGGAACATTCTGTCTGCAAATTGGCGACCTCCCTGATTTGGCACAGTGAGCTGTGGTCTCCGCAAGGGACTGGGATGGAATGAGCCAACATTTTTAGACTCATCTCCAGTCCTAGCTCCTTGCTGTCTGGAACGACCATCGCCAAAGCCACTGGGACCACCTCTCTCTATAGTTTAAGGAGGTTGAGGTGGTATATGTGCTGTGCCCCGCATCTATCCATTCACTTCTCATAGACAATGTCCCCAACTTGCCATATAACTTTACATCTTGATGAGTAGTTTGGAGCGCAATGTGGGCAATAATATGAGCCACTTTTCCCAATTCTGATCATTGTGAACAACCTTATGAATCATGTTTTTAAGTGTTTGGTTCAGCTTTTCAGCCATCTGTCTGTGGGTAGTAAACACTGGTATGAATTTAATCTACACTAATTTGTACAGTTCACAAAGTGTGCATGACAAACATAGTGTCTTGATCAGTCAGGATCTCTTTCATGACCCCAACCCAGTTAATTATTTTGAAGAGTCCGTGTGCAACACTGTGTGCTGAGATGTTGCAAAGAGGTACAGCTTCGGGGTATCATGTTCTGTAATCCACCAGGACCAGCAAAGTGATACCCTCCATTCCAATGGCCTGACAAGGTTCATACCAATTCTTTTGAAGGGGACCAAGAGTTATGGAAGGGGGTGAAATGGCACTTGTGGGGATGTTGGCGGATTCACCAGCTGACATTTCCAATATGCCACACACCATTGCTTTATATTGCAAATTTTAGAATATTTCAAATTTTAGAAATGTAGTGCTTTCTTTCTTTCTTTCTTTCTTTTTTCTTTCTGTCAATCTAATCTCTCTCTCTTGCATTCTCTCTTTCAGCTTTCTTTCCCAGTGCTGTAAATTTTGAGGTTAACAGTTATGAGTAAACATGCTTGGTCAAGTGTCAGTGTGCCAAAGCAATTCAGCACATTCCACATGGCTGCAATATGAAATATGAAGTTTATGTACTGCATTGTGACTTATAACCTACCCTTTGTAAATACTCTGAAACTATTAACTGAACATACAGTTGTGCTTGAAAGTTTGTGAACCCTTTAGAATTTTCTATATTTCTGCATAAATATGACCTAAAACATCATTAGATTTTCACGCTTGAAATGTTGTGGAAGGACCTGAAGTGAGCAGTTAATGTTAGGAAACCCACCAACATGCCAGGGTTGAAGCTGTTCTTCAAGGAAGGCAAAAATGGGAGGAGGAATGGGCTAAAATTCCTCTAAGCCGGTGTGTGCAGGACTGATCAACAGTTAACATAAATGTTTAGTTACAGTTATTGCTGCAAGGGGGGGGGGGGTGGTGTCACACCAGATACTGAAAGCAAAGGTTCACATACTTTTGCCACTCACAAATATGTAATTTTCGATCATTTTCCTCAATAAATAAAAGACCGAGTATAATATTTTCATCTCATTTGCTTGACTGGGTTCTCTTTATCTACTTTTAGGACTCTTAGGTCATATTTATGCAGAAATATAGAAAATTCTAAAGGTTTCACAAACTTTCAAGCACAACTGCACATGCACTGTATTCTCATTTGCTGTCATGGTATACATGCACAGTTATAACTTTAGTGCAAACATGTCTTATACATAAAAGGTCTATTTAATGCGGGTTCTTTGTTGGTTAATTTAGGTATGTCGTGGGATTTTAAAACCTACTTATCTCCAAATATGCACATTTTACCTCCTTCCAAGACACTGCTCTTAGCACAGACTCAAAGATCAAACAGTAGTTTTACTGACTTCAGTTGAAGCTTGTCTCATTTATTACAAGTTGTTCACCCATTCTTCATTAAATATCAGCATTCTAATATTACCTAAATTCAACTGATCTACAAAGTCACCTGAGTCTACAGTGGCACAGGTTTGTTAAAACTGGACAGTTAAATTTTGGAAAAAAGACCAGGTGACGTTTTCATTAAATCTTCAACTGTCCAGTTTTGGTGAGCCTGTATAGGCTTAGATTCCTGTAGCCTCAGATTCCTGATTGCTGACAGGAATGTAACCCGATGTGGTCTTCTGCTCTCAAACCATCCATTATCTATACTGCTTACTGTATCTATCTGGGTCACAAGGAAAGCTAGAACCAATCCCAACTGACTTTGAGCAACACGCTTTATATGAGACATTCTGCACCAATGTATTTTGACCAAGCCCTACAATGCTATTTGAATATGATTGATATATATCAATCATAAAATAAAATAAAATAAAATAGAATAGAATTTTACCTGTTTTTTAGCATATTGCATGTTGCCTATGTAACCGGTGGGGAAGTTATCCCTCCAAAATCCCCATGGCCAACCCCAAGTTCTCAGTCACTCTGGGTTGTGTTTTTAATTGTTTATACCTATTTGTGTGTGAATGCGCTGAAGGAGGAAAAGAGGAGCCCAGCCTTTGCAATTCACACTGCGACGCAGTCCTCTTTATTGCCCCGCTCTGCTCTCGTGAGGTAACCAGCCGAGAGAGGGTAAAAGAGAACATACAACACAAAACAATAACCAGAACATTAACAACAAAATATAACACAATAAAACATTTTAAAAGTAATTAAATATAAAAAACAAAATACAAAAGCCTTAGCACACGCCAACTCTCACCTGCTCTCGTGCGGTAACCAGCCGAGAGCGGGAGAGAGGCGGGGCTTACAGGCTTTTGTATGGAGCCAGGGGGATTATGGGTAGCTATAACAAAATAAAAGACTATATAATCAAATAAAAGTAACCACAAACATTTAACTGAAACAAAACAGAATTTTGTGTAACTATACACACATTTACCCTGTTACACATTATTTAATAAATGATTTTAAACATAAACAGTTTTATTAATTAGTCACACTGTGGCAAGCACATAATGTGTAATGTTGTGTGAATGTGCTTGTGCATGGTGCCCTGTGATAGATTGGCATCCCATTACAGGACCTCATGCACAGTGTTCCAGGCTTCCCAGGATAAACAAGCCCTGACCAGGATATTGCGCTTACAGTATATAATAATGAAATAGATTCTTAATTGTTAAACCAGTATTGTTAGTATTGCTCTTAATTATTCCTTAAGATCTGTCTTTTATTTTGACATTATGAACGGTAACGGGAAGTTTAAAGAATCCAAGAATCCTTAAGTTAAAAGAATTAAGTTAGAAGAAAAAGTTAACAGTAATATTTAAATTTATATCAATTATTAGGTTTAGTTTCTATTTTACATAAATAGCATTTTTTTTTAACAAATAAGAATTAGCTTTTAGTAAAAGACTTCTTTTGACATTGTTATGAACCTTATAGCGGAAGTTTGTGTTACTTGTCTTGTCTTCCGTCGGAAACGATTGAATACCAAATTGCTGTCGACCTCCTACATATGTGCACTAAGTAGGCTAAATAATAATGGCTTTCTTTACCGTACGTAGTGCACTACATATCCGAGAGGCCTGCATTTAGGATTCAGCCAGTTACTTGCAGTCAGCAGAGGCTAAGTTGAACACTACGGAATAAAAAAAGAAAAAAAATATATATATATTTTGCTGTTGTGCGAACAGCGAATTAGCTAGTGATGGTAAACACGGTATGGCAGAAAAACAGGACAATGAGGTAAGTAAAATGAACATAATGCTTTAGCTATTATTTAAATAACATGCGTTTATAATCCCTGTTCTTTTCTGGCCCATTTATGGAACTTGTTTACTCACTTGTTTTTCTGTGATTTGTTTTTTGGACAGTTACTAATTATGTCTAATAAATCCTGATTTAATATTTTGCTGTAACCGTGCACACTTCCATGAACAATCAGTTATATTTTGTGATCGTATATGTCTTAAAACAGTTTTAAATGATGTTAATAATCCTTAATGTGATCAGGTAAATGGCACATTAGACCCATGCTTCCGGTTTGCAGAATATGGCAGATGACATTAGAAGATGTTTAATCTGTTTATTAAGAGAGTCTGCCATCATTAGTTGTTTTGGAGGAGACAAAAACAGTGTTGTCATCTGCATGCTGTTTATCTGCCCCTCCCTGATATGGCTCATTCTATTCACAACATTCATTGTATGGATTTGCTTTTTAAACCTAAAAGGCAGTTTCGGCACTTATTTCTGTACACAATTTTTTTTTCCACGTCGTATTCAGAAGTTAATGTAATCAACTAGTTTAAGATGCAAACACAGAGAGGCATCTAACTGCTGAGGCTGATCTTGACTTTTGAAGAAGCTTCTGCAAGCATGCTCATTTTTGCACGTTTACACCTACTTGGCTTTTTTTTTTTCGTACATGTAAACACCTCAAATCATGCCGGCGTTATATCCGACTCCTCTGCTGCAGTGCAGGGCTTGTGGTCATAAACCAAGGGCAATGTGAATTTTACAGGCACTTGGTGAACATGTATCTGTGTCCTTATTACATCTGCAGGTGGAGGAGGCTGATCAGGTGTACTTGCTGATGAACGAAAACTACCACATATCACGCAATGTGCGACTGTCCTGGTTCCTCAGCAGACTCAACCAGGTCATCCGGCCTTCGCTTAAGTTTGAGCTGGTGTGTGAGACTGTTCTCTGCTGATATATTTTATGTTTCAGACCTCAGAATAAGGCTGGACGAATATAAATGTCTCCAGAATGATAAACGTTTGACCGTAGTTTTTAAAGATGCTCAGTCCTAATGTTCATTTATTCAGTCAGGGAAACTACTATAATATTGTTTAGAGCTGACTTATTTAAATAATATCTCATTTGCCTTTAGCAGTTTAACAGAACAATTGTCACCTTCACCATCATTGTTATTATTATTATTATTATTATTATTATTATTATGTTAACCCACCACTAGTTTAAACGCATTTAACCTATTGAGGAAAGTCTGTGTCTCATCAAATCAGCCATTATTTTTAAGATGCATTAAAGGGCCTTCCTGTTACCCGCTAAAAAAATATACACATTGTTTTTTTAGATCAAAGACAAAACGTGACGATACAAAAACATTGCGTAGTCTGGTTATAAAGTTCACCCAAGTGGAATTTTCTTACTCTGATGTAAACATGATTCAGCCGATCAGAGGTGCTCAGGGGTGGAGCATAAGTATGGGTTAGTGGCCACATGATTTCCAGGCACATGGTCGGGAGGAAAACAATCCTCCTCACTAACAGTGACACTTACAACAAGTCAAAACCACTGCCCAGTGTTTCCTTCAAACAGTTGCTAACATGTGTTTGTGAACTCGAAGTATCCATTTTTTGACTATTTGCTCTTTATTCCAGTCTGTCATGTAGTGGTGTTCTTGGTCAGTGGAAGCTTTATAAAAATGTTAAGTTATAGTGCCATCTGATGGTTCCTCCTGTTTCATTACAAGCTAACTGTGACCACTGAGTGGAAAACAAAACAAAACCAGTCCAGTGTTCCACTAATCATTCAGGTGTTCTCAGTACCTTACAGTTTTGGTGAATTTTCCTGGGTTGTTTTATTTTTGCAGCTTAAATCAGATAAAGAACTGGATGTCCTGAGCATCCTTCCTAAAGGATGGCAGCCCGATTCACCTCCTTCTTCTCTGCCGTACCTGCTGGTTCCATCCACACGAGTCACCTTCCTGGCCCGCAGGTATCGCTTCGTCATCGAGCTCGACCTCAGCCCCTCCACCGCGATTGTGGTAAGAGTTGCTTACACTCTCCACTGCCTATTTTGGTAGATACGCTTATTGGAAAAGACATGTCCCATCACTATGTGGCTGGGAATAATGAGTCTAATTTGCCAAATGACCAGGGCTTTATCTAAAATTGTGTAATTTGTATCTTTAACAGAAGTAGTGAATTCCTGCTTGGATATTTAGTACATTATAGTGTACTCTCAGTACTGGAGAGAGAGATTATATGTCTCACAGACCCAGTGTCCCTGGTTCGATCCTGAGTCTGTGTGGAGTTTTACATGTTCTCCCAGTGTCTTTTTTTTTTTTTTTTTCCTGGGTTCTCAGGTTTCCTCCCACCTCCAGTATGTGACCATATTTGAATTGGCTATGAGATGTTTACCCTAGGTTTTAACGGAGTGTGAGAATGTGTGTGCGCACATGGTGGACTTGTGTTCTGCCTTGCACCCTGTGTTCCTGGGATTAGCTGGATAAAGCAGTTACTGATGAATGAATGATGAAGGCATTTCTGCATTGCACCAAATATATCACAATATACGGTTTAAGTTTGCTAATGAACTGCTAGCAAACTTGTAGTGTTCAATAAAAATGTGTTTTTTTTTTTTTTTTTTTTTTTTTTTATTTAAAAAATGTGTTTAAAAAAGAATTTTATTCGCCGTGTTATTTCAGAAAAGTGTATTGTGATAAATCGTATCACAATATCAATATTATATCCGCATTTAATACCTTGATAAAGTAGTACAACCGGCAAAATAGTGTGACGTGTAGCATTATTAAAATAGCGTGAAGTTTCTGCTTTCAGTGAACTCGGCATGCCCTGCACAGTGGAACAGGAGGAGACATCAGAGGTTCCTCTGCTTTAAATGTTTTCTCTTCATTTAGTCATACAATCTCTTGAGGATAGGAAGAGAGCTGCACCACATGGGAGTCTTTGGTTTGAATTTTCTAAATGACAGACACACAGAGCTAGAGCCCTGCCACACTGCAGATACTAATTTGGAGCAAAAATGTTTTTAAAGTGGTTGTTCTTGTGGGCAACAAAAGCACATCATTACTCTATCAGTGGCAGATGTTTACTTCACTGTCTGATTATGTTTCTGCAGAAGCACATGATATACCAGATTAAAGCTGTACATGTGAATATGTTAATGTTAATTTGAATAAACTTACCATTGAGATAAAATCCACACCTCTGTGTTAGATGCTTAACGTTGCGCAATATGCTATTTGGCCTTGGCGGACGTCTTCACTCAGCAGTGCCGTACATCTTAAAATCCAATACGTTTTAATCTTTAATAGTGACAAAACATAGCCATAGTAGAAATACGATGACTCCATTGGAAATATATCCACACATATAAAGTAGTCGCGGTTGCGTTTTTCATGTAAGCTTTGCATGATATAGAGGAATGACAATAAAAACCCACTTGACATAAACCCATTTTATTGACTTAAGAGGATCAAATGTTTCTCTATCTGTTTGCAGGATGACAGTACAGGAGAGATGATATTTGATGAGGTCTTCCATGCTCTGAGTCGATGTCTGGCTGGACTGGCTGCACAGTTTAAAGTCCCAGGCACGGAGTTCTTGTTTCAGCCAGAGATCTTCATCACCATTCTCGCTTATTCATCCATTGTTGGCCTCAGCTCACACCAGGTCATTATAATACTCTTCCATGTGAAATTAATTTCAGTATTTTGGACATTCAACATTATGTCTTGGGAAATATGGAATCCGGGGGTCATATTCATCACCCATGTATGTGCATGGATTCTACACATATAATGTGGTTGTTGAGTTATTCCATCATAATCTATTATTAACTGTCATTTGAATTATAATTTTTAATGATAATGAGGCATTCGAGGTATGATCAAAAAGTTTTGAGACTATGCCTATTGCTAAAGAAAAGGAGCACAACATGGTCATGCGCATAGAGCAGGAGCGGGACGTTACTTTTGTGAGTCAGTGTGCTGCATGACGTCACGCTGTGAACATCAGGACCTGTGTTGTTTGCGTTTTTCTGGCAACGGTCATGTACTTGTTTACAATTTTACTATGGACCATGATCTTGATCAGGGACACGAACACATCCCTCGTGTGTGTTGAATTGAAACGCAAATGCCATTCAGAACACCTCGCCTGGCTCACTCTTCATTGCCGAGGCTTGCTGAAGCATTTTGAGGGTTTCCATTGCCGATTTCCTGACTGAATATGAATTAGGGTAATTGACGTTATGGTAGATCACCCTCAGTGTTTTAATCTCTCAAAATGACAGGCAGTCTTCCGATTTTTCTGTCATTGTAAAAAAATAAAATAAATCAGCCAATGACAGGAAATATTCGGTTAAAGCCAGCGCTGTGTAGAAACCCCTATTGGTGGAAAAGTGTAATTCAAGCTAAGCAGGATTGCGCAAAAATTACTTGCCCGAATTTCATGAAAGTTTGTGCCAGGGTGTAGCATGAGCCAAGGAAGAACCCAATAATTTTGGAGTAGGTCTGACTCACGTGTTATCTTTCGCTAACATTGCAAGATACAGCATTTGGGCTTGGTGGAAGTCTGCTCAACAATGCCATGCATCTTAAAATCCAGTAAATGGCGGTAAAGTTAATTAGGGCAAAACATAGCCAATGTAGAAATATGATGACTTAATTGGAAATAAATCCAGGCATATAAAGTGGATACGGTTGCAGATTTGCATATCAAAGAAGAGTCGACTATCGTCCTTGGTGGAGGTCTGCACTGTTCATGTGCCCTTCTAGTTTTCAGGGGTTTTCAGTGTTTCACAGTGCATATTTTGGCTCTGCTTTGCAGGTGTTAGTGCAGGGATGCCAACTGGATTGCACAGATCTGGACCAGTTCCTGCATCAGATCTACCAGCAGCTCCGTGCTGTGGAGAACAACATCGCCGAGGTTTTACAGCAGCAGCATAAGCAGGCAAGAGAAACCAGTTTAAGAGGTTTTATCTGCTGAGTATTTAGTGCTCCCCATAATGTAGGAGACATTTTAAGTTTCCATAATGCTTGTACTGCCTTTGTAAGTCCACAATTATCAAGATGTCACTGCACAGAAATCAATAATGCTATAAACTTGTAATTCACTTAATTTGCAGCTTCGGTTTGTCCGATCACTGCTAGAGCTAGGCTAATGCTAAAAATGAAAGCGTGCATACTTGGTTCTTTTATGGTTTTTGGCCTGTGAATATGTTTGCACTTCAAGTGTCCCGTTCATAACACTGGAATTGTCTCTGTATTTTTCAGTGTAACGGCTCCGTCCCTGCTGATACAACAGAAGACTTGGCACAGTGGAAGCAGAGCATTTCCATGGTGACCGCAGATGTGGGGCTGGTCAGTATGGTGCGTCAGGGAATCCTAGCACTTCAGCTCCTCCCATCGAACTCTAGCGCAGGTCAGAGGACACCACACCACACCACCTAGACTAATAAAACACACATAACATTCGGTTGGCAGGCAGTTTTCACCCTAAACCTGAGAGGTGTTTTAAAAGTCCTAGCAACACACAATACTATGAATGGAAACTGGTCCATGAGTCAAAAAATATCTGGTCAGTGGTAATCCTATGGTGGTCTCTTTCTAATGATGTATGAGGTAGAGTCAGTAGCTGTATAAGTACAACTGGAGAATTATCAGCTCTCCCTGTCATAATGTCCAGTGAGTATTTCTACAAGTCTACAATATATTGTGAATGAGTGTCACCAGGACACTCTACTTGATGAGAATATGAAAATACTGTATTCTTAATGTGCCTAAGTACTTGCTGGCATGTGAGCAGTTTGTATATTTAACAGAATGCTAATGAAGCGATCTTCTTTATTAAGCATCCATTAAAGAAGAGGGATCTGATCTGACAAGAAAGCTCTTGTTAAAATAAAAGTTCATTTCTCGGCAGGTATAATAATAATCACAGATGGAGTGATGAGTGTGCCAGACGTGGCTGTGTGTGAGACACTGCTGAACCAGCTGCGGAGTGGAACCGTTGCCTGCTCTTTTGTTCAGGTTAGTTACTGTGAATGCTACTACTTCTACTACTAATAATAATTATAGTTGCACCTTTTATATTTAACATTATACCAGAACATGGTTTCACTGTAGATTATTATTATTAATTTTTATTGGTTATTTCATTCATCATATTACTGGGTTTATTGCCCCTGCAGGTAGGCGGAGCTTACTCCTATGACTGCAGCTTTGGCTATGTGCCAAACATGGAGCTGATGAAGTTCATCTCTATGGCAACTTTTGGCTCGTACCTGTCCTTGTGTCCTGACCCAGTGCAGGTGGAGCAAGAGATGAACTCTTACCATCGCTCCTTCCTCACCTACTCTTTTCTCCGCACAAACGAGTCCATCAACCCTGATTACTACTGCTGTAAGTACTGCATGACCTGCTGAAGATATGGAACCACAGAATTTGAATAGGACTTCTAAAATAAACTGGATTTGGGTTCTTTCCTACTTTAAAGGAGATGTGAAAGTTTGAAGGTGAAATGGTACTTAGAAATCATTCAAATCATAACACTGCACAACAATTTTTTTGAAAAGTCTTGCTTCCTGAAAAGTTTTTGCTGATTGGGACGGGTACCTACTGGGTACGCACAAATATAGTTTTGGTTTTACTGCATCATGCAGGAACTTTTTTTTGATTTTCTTTTGTATTCAATGTCTGGTGCATCACGTTGCAGTGTCCAACAGCAGTCAGCAAGCATTGACGGATTCC
>JAQQZU010000036.1:11177743-11194533 GCA_030068025.1 Parauchenoglanis punctatus
TATTCGTGATCAGCACCCAAAAATCTATAAGAAACACCCAACAGTGTTCAAGAAGCAAAACCGTTGTTGTGCAGTGTAATATAGTATGAGGGTGAGTCAAGTGAAAAACTTAATTTTTTTTTGTTTTGCCTTGTTTATTGCAAATATGTCATAATAAATTTTTCTACATAATCTCTATTTCATGCATGTGCAGCCACTCATATAAGGGTTTTCCTTTCATTAACCCTTGTAATATACCAATTTTGTGGCAGTCTTATTCTTTATATTGTAAAACAGAATAGCTACCATTTCCCTTATTTAATTTTCCAATAGCTACTGTTCAAAGTTAGTTAAAAGTACAACACAGTTCCCAAAATACAGACTCTAGAACTTGTTTCAGTTTGTGTAAAGATGATAATGATAAAAATATTACCTTTTTGGAGAAGTGCTACTATTCTGTTTTTCACAGCTTGAGATACAGTATAAGCTCTTTTAACATCTATTTTGGTTAGTATGTGAAAGTACACAGCAGGAAGTGAAAGTATGTGCATATCTATTCTGCGGTTACTTCTACTTTCAACAGTTCAGATATGAGACAATAACTATGATAAACACTTGCAATCTCTGTATCGTTCCCATTTCCAGATCCCTATTCAGACAGCATTGCTTGTATATAGAGAACTGGCATAACTTGATCTAATTTAGTCCTTTCTTCATTCTTATAAATAGGTGTATGATCCGTAATGTGAGCATTTTTTACTTCATACTGTAAAGAGAAATGTTCACCTCTTTCACCTTTTTTCCTCAATCTACCCTTTAATTTGAACCACCTGCACTTCAGCAATAGAAGTATGTGTGTTACTCTGCTTGTGTAATGAACGTGAACTGTTTAATGTTCAGGTGTTCAAATGTGAGAAATTTGTTTGGTTTAAAAAAATTGTTTGTGTGTGTGTGTAGTCTCCCAGCACAGGCTATTTAATGAGCACCTAGTATCAGCAAGCGGGAATCCAGCTCTGGGGCTGCGCAGGAAGAAGCACACAGAGAAGGAGGTGCATGCAGATCTGATCAGTGTGTTATCAGTGAGGCTGAGGGAGGGCTACACCATCCGCGACATCAGCTTCACTAAGGGTAAATACACATGCTATTTGTCGTTATCACTCTCTCTCTCTCTCTCTCTCTCGCTCTATTCTTTGACTTTTGATTATTTTCTCTAACTCCAGTACAGCTTTCATGGTTATATTGAGTACAAAGTATTAGATGAATTAAATAAAAAGAACATATTAGACAATATGTTATAGTGTTCAATACAAGGCTCGATTCAAACAATACATTTAACATGCTGCAAAATAAAGTAGGCTATTCATCATAAATACAAATTTTAAATACAAAGATACAAATTTTGTATCAGGTGTAATATACATTTAACGTTAATCAAGCTTGCATTCCTCCTATGAAAAAGAGTGACAACAGTGTTACCAAATCGGGGTAGTTTTAGGATAGTTTCTTTTTCTGTGGTATTTGGGGTGGACATTTTTTGAGACCTGGCAACCCTGAGCTAATGTTTAATTAGCTATGTTAAATTTTGTCACATCTTTTGTTTCATAATATGCTGCTAAGCATTCGAATGGATCATGTAAAACATTGTCATTATTAAATTTCAGTCACTGCACTTTTTTTTTTTTTTTTTTTGACATTGAATGTTTTAACTTTCATTGTTACAAATTGAGAATGAAATTTTCTAATTACTTTTCTAATTGAAAGTGAAAACCTAAGACACATATTCAGGCAATGCTTACTTTTGTATGGAGACACCACCTTAATAAATTATCAAATTTAAATTTTGTGTTTTGTTAAATATACAAAACTAAACATGCCCATAAATTGAAATATACAGATAAATGAAAATAAAACTAACACTAAGAAGTAACAGGAATTCTATAACAGCAATAACAATCCAGTAAGACATTAAGAAAAGAAATACGAATCCATGAGATCAACTGAATATATTGGTTCATAGGTAGGGCTGCTGGTAGGGTTGCTCACTTTTTCTGCCTCACGAACTCCCACTCTCTTTAGGAGGCACACAGCTGGAGGTGAAGTTGGTGCTGTTGTGGAAGCACAACATGCGTGTTGAGTATGTGGCCATGGCGTCATGGCCGCTCCTCCCTGCTGAGCGCAGCACGTGGATAGAGGTGACTATGGAAGGCAGCTATGACATCTTGCATGACCTCAGCTGTACGCTACGCAAACCCATCACCAGCCCTTATCGCACTGCCGTCATTCGTCGCTTCTGGAACACTCTGCATGGGTAATGTACATATCTGCCACAACACATATATACAAACGCTCATCCTGAAATGCTGCCTGGCTGATTATATTGATATTTATAGTGATATAGTGATATTTCTGCATACAGTCAAATCTGATTTTTATTCTGCTATAAAACATGAACAGTTTTATTCAGTTATCACACAGTTCCAAATTGTTATTCTGGTGATGCCTTTTATTGAAGAGTACAGAGTGTTTAAAATTGACAGACATCCTTAGCTGTATTAAAAATCTACCCAGCCATTCATTATCTATACCGAGTATCTGTTAAGGGGCATTGGAAAGCTGAAGCCAATCCCAGCTGACTTTGGGTGAGAGGCGGGGTGCACCCAGGTCTCCAATCTATCACAGCTTTAAACAGCCAATCACACTCACATTCACACCTATGGACAAAGGGTAGCCACTTAACCTGCATGTGTTTGGGCTATGGGAGGAAACCGGAGTGCCCAGTAGTAACCCATGCAGGCCTGGGTAGAACATGCAAACTACACACAGAAAGACCCCAGTTGCCTGCCAGGTTTGAACCAAGAACCTTTTTGCTGGGAGGCGAAAGTGCTAACCACTGCACCACTGTGCTACCCAGAGCAGAAATCCTGAAATCTGAAATCCTTGAAAACAAAACTCAAATCTATCTGAATAAATCATGCATCTTATTGGACTTCTATTATAAACAGATACACAGAAAAATGTTTCAAATTAAGTTTAATAAGTATAAATAAGTAATTATTGTTTTGCCATAAGTTTATTCTTGGGAATTGATTTAGGCTTTTGGGCACTAAGGTACAGTATTTTTATTTTATGACCTTCCATGTCTGTTTTTCCCTGCAGCATTAACCAGACAGACCAAATGCTGGTTCATCTGCAGTCCTTTAACTCCATCCCAGAACACTACACGATTCCTGAAAGCACTAAAAATGGTGTGCCTCTGTTCTACATCCCACCTGGATCCACCACACCAGTAAGAGCAGTAACCTCTCTGACGCACCACTTAACATCCACCTATCACAGTGTCTTGTCATCTCTGACCCAACATGTTATGTCATGTGAGGTCACCATTCAATATACTTGATAAAGAACCACAGATGAGTAGAGAAACATCCTGAAGTCAAGCACAAGTCTGGTCCCATTGACACAATTGTTAGACACTTCAAAGTGTATATACCGTGCACTTGATTTGCTGGGGCAAATCTTGAACCATCCCACACATTGCCATCTCAAAATAGCCAGTTCTTGGGCTGCAAAATCAATTTCGAAAGAAAGCATCATCAAAAGAAAGGTATGAGAAAATGTTGAAAAAAGTAACAAAAGTAGTAGCACAACTGTGAAATCCCAACCATTGTATTGCAACGTGAAACAGGTATCGGAATATAAGCTGTATATAATTGTATATACAATGATCAGCCATAACAATAAAATGACTGACAGGTGAAATGAATACCATAATTGATTATCTTGTGACAATGGCACCTGTGAAAGGGTGGGACATGTTAGTCAGCAAGTAAACAGTCAGCTCATGAAGTTTGTGCATGGAAAGCAGGGAAAATGGGCAAGTGGATCTGAGTGACTTTGACAAGGGCCAAATTGTAATGGCTTGACCGCTGATGCCCATGAAGACTCCTGTCCACTGCCCAAAACACCTACAATGGGCACATGAGCATCAGCGTTGGACCATGGAGCAATGGAAGAACGTGGCCTGGTCTGATGAATCACATTTTCTTTTACATAATGTGGATGGCCAGGTGCGCATTTGTCGCTTACCTGTGGAAGAGATGGCACCAGGATTCACTATGGGAAGAAGGCAAGCCACCGGAGGTAGTGTGATACTCTGGACAATGTTCTACTGGGAAACGTGGGTCCTGGCATTCATGTGGATGTTACTTTGACACATACCACCTATCTAAACATCAGTAGGATAGCATGTCGTGCCACACTGCAAAAATTGTTCAGGAATGGTTTGTGGAACATGACAAAGAGTTCATGGTGTTGACTTGGCCTCAAATTCCCCAGATCTCAATCTGTGGGATGTGCTGAACAAGTCCGATCCAGGGAGCCCCCACCTCACAACCTACAGGATTTGCTGCTAAAGTCTTGGTGCCAGATACCACAACACGCCTTCAGAGATCTTCTGGAATCCATGCCTCGACAGGTCATAGCTTTTTCGGTAGCACAAAGGGGACCTACACAATAATAGACAGGTGGATTTAATGTTATGGCTGATCAGTGTAATTGTGGTCTGTTCCAGTGATTACATCTTTTATAGTGTCTCTGAATGAAGTCAGAAGGACAACAAAATCCTCCACAGTTATTATCTTTACACTGTTTATTAAGAAACTCTCAATTTTGATTACCTACAGCATTAGCTCTTAAACCCCTGGAAAGGCGGGCTCCTTTAAAAAGGTTTTCTGGTTGCCTAAATCCGCACCAGCACTGTGTCAATAGAAAGGGTTTAGGTTCAGCCTCTAGGGTGCTCCTGGGGTTTAAGGGCTTTATCGTTCATGGTAAGAAAGGACTGGTATTCCTCTGACTGCATGAACACTCCAACCATGCTACCCCTTAGATTTAAGATTCGGCTTACGAGAGCATAAATCTGAGTTACCATATCCACAGTATGTTAGGTCAGGGTGCTTGGACCCCAAGCGTTTTCTCCTTTTGTCTTTATAAATTTTTGTATCTCTGTGCATGAAATATTCAAAATGAACAGCACAGTGCAAAGTATTTAAAATGCAAAATTGGACAAACATGAACGGGAGATATATAAATTGAAGTTTACACATAGGATGTATTCTTGTTAAACATATGGACATACATATAGACTTTTTTTTAGATTGTTGTGCATTTGTATATTTAGACTGATATTTGTTTACTGTGATTCAACTAAATTTAGGGAGCACTTTAATATACAATGCATTCAACCAGTTGATTGATCTGTGAAACATGGAGGTGGTAGTATCATGGTTTGAGTCTGTTTTGCTGCATCTGGGCCAGGATGGTTTGCTATCCTTGATGGAACAATGAATTCTGAATTATACCAGCGAATTCTTGAGAAAAATATCAGGACATCTATTGGTGAACTGAATCTCAAGAGAAAGTGGGTCATGCAGCAAGACAACAAACCTTAGTCGTTCTACTAAACAATGGTTAAAGAAAAACTAAAATTATTGATTTGAAATGGCCAAGTCAAAGTCCTGACCTTAATCCAGTAGAAATGTTGTGCAAGCAGTTTAAGTGAGGAAACCCACCAACGTCCCAGAGTTGAAGCTGTTCCGTGCGGAGGAATGGGTTAGAATTCCTTCAAGCCAATGTGCAGGACTTATCAACAGTTACTGGGAACATTTAGTTGCAGTTATTGCTTCACAAGAGGATCTGAAAACAAATGTTCACCTACTTTTGCCATTCACAGATGCATAATATTGAATATTCTTCGTCAGTAAATATTTACACCTTTCATTACATGTTAATATTTAAAAAGGAACACTTCACTTCATTGGTTATAATGATTTAGAGTTCAGTTTAAACATGACATTTGGTGATTTCTGTGGAGAAGCGTGAACGCACCACAATAAGAAAAGACGTATCCCTGTTCATAACAAAAGCCTGCTCCCTTTCAGGTCCTCTCCTTACAGCACAGTGGCTCAAAAGACTCCAGCCATTCGCAGTTTGCCTCCTACTGGAAGCCCATCCTGTCCATGGATGCCAACTTCTGGCAGCGTTGGTTACACATGCACCGCATCGCCATCATCCTGGAGCACGATGTGTTAGTTACCTTTTTTGCCATATGCTGTGTCCCATTGTCCTAGGCGGTAATAAAAAATGACAAACAGGAAGAATAAATTAAAAACATACTAAAAGTTGATACATACATAGTAGGCTAAAAAAACAACGGAACTGAATTGAGCAGAATATTAACACTATATTTGCCCTACATCTCTTCGGCAGTCCTATCCCAAAACATGTCCACAGCGCAGGCAGTAACGGCAGGTTTAGCACCATCCAGTGCCGGATAGCCCACTCAGCCCTCACCTCACTGCTGAGGGACTGGAGCAGCTTCGTCCTGGTGGAGGGCTACTCCTATGTCAAACTCATCTACAGGTACCACTAATCACTAATCCTCAACAAGATGTTTATCAGCTTGTAAGTAGAAATAATCATATAATAATCATGTAAATAGTTCTGAATCTGATCAGTTATTTCTGGTTCATGGTTGATCAAATCATTGTACTCGGATCATCCTTATTATTCCCAAAATACATTATTTAAAAATTGGTACTATTTATAGCTACTTAAGAAATTCATCTCAACCTAATGTACAACTCCGATTGATTAATTATAGTATCTATTTATTGACTAAGCCTGATGTTGACCTTTATTCTTATACTGATATGAGTCATCAGCCCTACTGCTGTTAGTCAATAAGAAGTAGGTAATTGTTGTGTAATGGTTGATTATGGGAACGTTTTTTGTTAGGAGTTTCAGTTGTAAGCGATTTGGGTTTGAGCAGTTTGTAAGGTGCTTTGTGAAGTTCATCAGCACAGGAAAGTCTTTAGGACGAGGAGTTACAGAGTGAGGCGGAGAGGGAGGTGGAGGCAGGGAGGGACAGACAAATGCTGATGTGGGAATGGCTGTTTATGATAGCTATAATGTCAGTGAGTACAGGAACTACCCTGTTTCTTAGATATTACACAGCATTAAATCTAATTATAACCGTTAAAATACAAAAAATATGCTTGTGTAATTATACAACCCCCCCAGGTCCTGGAAGCTCCATATGAATGAAATTGTCTTAACAAGGACACAGTTGATTACTAATTGGCCTTTACTTGTGGCATAATAAAACATCTCCCAATTTATGAACAAATCTGCCTCAGTTAAACTGTCATCGAAGAGACTGCTAGTCTAAAGGGAAGAGCAGTTATAATGAAGACTAAGGAGCATTCTAAGAAAGTTAGATAAGGTAATAGAATTTCATAACTTTAGAATCGGGTTTAACATTATATCTATGAACTAGGATGTATCCCAGTAAGCACTGTTGGATCAATAGTGAGGAAATGGAAGCTGCATCACACCATCCAAGCACTACCTTGACAAGACCCTCCCTCAAAACTCAGAACAAAAACAAGACAGAGACTGGTGAATGAAGCCACAGTGAGTCTAACGGTCACTCTGAAGGAGTTACAGAGGACAGTGGCCGAAAGTGGAGTAGGCAAACATTTCAAGAGCTCTGTATAACTGAGGACTAGAGGGCATGGCTAGAAACAAATCATTGCTCAGGAAGAGCCATATGAAAGCATAAGAGGGATTCAGTGAAGATGTGTTGTTTTGTGTGATGAGACCAAGAGTGAGATACTGTATTTGGGTAAAGCGCTATGTGTCGTGCAAACCTGAAGCAGGCCATACCTTATATAATACCATCCATACAGTGAAATATGGTGGTGGCAGCATCATGCTCTGGGAATGCTTTTCATCCTCGTAGCCTGTGCTTCTTGTCAAAATTGATGGGAGAGTGGATATGAGAATCTGTGGCACTGTGTGAAAATTCAACAAACAGCATTCAATCAACCTGCAGAACCTGTAGCTAATCGGCCAAAAAGAGAGGGTGAAGTGGAGACACTTACTCCAACAGACTAAAAGCTGTTACTGCAGAAAAGGTGGTTCTATGACGCACTAGTCTGAAGGAGTTGAGGACTTATCCAAGCAACATTTTTCAGATTTTATTTTTATAAATAAGGTCTGCTGACAAATATTAAATTTTGACTTTGAAAATATACTTTAGTAACATATTGGTGTGTAATAAAAACTGTCTGGAACAAAAATATTATTTACAGAGATTTAAATTTAAAATGAAAGAAATATAAAATACTTGATTTTAATATTAAAATTTAAGAAAAATGTAAACAAATGTAGACAAAGTGATAAATGATGACGTACCACCAATATTCTTGAGCTCTGACTTTATTTTATTTATTTATTTAATTTATTTTTAACCTTACAGCGCTGCTGCCCACTTGCCCATCTCCTTCTACCTGGTGCGTCTCATCTCTAAAGCTCCATGCATGGTGCTTCGTTTGGGCTTTCCCATAGGAACCCCTGCTCACACCAGGAACAAGGTACATTAAAGCACTCATGCTAAAGTCAGTCTTAAAGGAGCCTGCCTTTGGCATGTGTACAGGAGATACCAACTATTTGACAAGTGTTTGTCAGACCTTTAACTTGCTCAGATGGTTAACTCCTTAAATGTTTTACAATCGTTTAAGCAAAAGTCCGAGTTTTTAAGCTTCTAATTTCTTTGGCATTAACCTTTGGATTTTTCTTCCTGAGAAAGGTCTACAAAAGCATTTTCTTATTCTATTTTTTCTGAAACATTCTGGAGCTTAAGGCCATGGGAACTAGAAACTGGTTTTTAATTATTTTAATAAGAAAATTGTACGTACTATACAAATTATTCAAAGTATTTGCTTTGGTAGAAACAGTTGTGTTCTCTGTTGGCAGATTGTGGATGAGCTGCGAGAGCAGATTCTCAGACTTCGTTTCCCCCACCGGGTGCAAAATAAAGAAGCCACACCAAAAACCAAACGGAAGAATCTGGGTAACGCATCTCCCTCCATGTCCCCGCCTCTCCCAGCACCAAAGCCCGCTCTGTCCGACCGGCCATGTGTGGTCATCTTCAACAAACCTCTGGAAAAACTACTGATAAGGTCAGCAGTAGAAACATGACCGAGTCGCTTAGAAGACATTGTTTGGCTCAGTAATGCCATTTGTGTAATTCTTTTCACAACATTTAGGCATATGTAAAAAAAAATCTGCAGAATGAAGAAGCTTTCAAAAATAAAAAAAAATTAAGGGTTTCTGAATACCAAAAAAAAATACTATGAATAGCAGTCAAATCTAAATTGATCACATCTGACTGTAAAACTGCCCCGATTCTCAGCCTCACTGTGTTGCAGCTTTATAAGAAATTTGACTGGTTTTAGGTGTCATGGTGTCTTGGCTCTTAATTGCGTCTGTCTCTGCAGGTCACAAACAGCCTCTATGATGTTTTTTCAGGTCTATTGCTTAGATTCATTCTTTCTTTAAGATAATACACAAGCTACTTTTTCTATTTTTGTAAAATCCATCCATCCATTTAAAAATTCTATCAAGCATTTAGGGTGCCTAAGATAACTTGATAGTACTTTGCAAGAGGTGTGTGGTGTTAGACAGGCTGGTCTGAATATTTCCGAAACTGCTGATCTCATGGGATTTTCATTCACAACAGTTTGTAGAGTTTACACAGAATGGTGTGAAAATCAAAATAAGAAATATGATGAGCAGCAGTTATGCTTGTGGAAATCTTTGTTGATTACAGGTGTTAGAGGAGAATGGGCAGTTTCTGTTGACAATAAGACTATAGTAACTGAAATAATCATTTTTTATAACCATGGTGAGAAGAAAAGCATCACACCATGAACAACATATTGCTGTTGATGATGATGTAGTTAAGCTGAAACAGCAGAAGACCCTACTGGGTTCCAGTCCTGTTAGCCAGGAGCAGGAATCTGAGACTACAATGGGCACAAGCTCACCATCTGCCCGCCTTCAACAAAGAAAGCCCTCTATTTCTATTTCTCTATTTCCTCTGTTTCTATATCTTCTGCTCTTATGTTGTAGGTATGAGAAACTTCCTACGGACTTCCGCACACCCTTTATGTTGAGCCTGGATGCTCTGGGTCAGCCTCTCAGTGTGGCTGCGGGCCGCAGCGCCTCCTCCACAATGTCGTTTCTCTCACGGTATTTCCTGCAGCAGCGCTGGGTGTGGACGGTGCAGAGTGGGCCTGGGGGTGTGGTTTCACTGCATGCTGTTGCACACGTCCTTTCTACACTTGCTGAGTGAGTTCATTACACTTTCTTTTTGCCATCTTAGAGTCTAGCTGTTCTCCTGTATGATAGGTATTGTGGACTAATGCATGCTGTGTGTGTGCGCGTGTATGTATGCATGTATATGCATGGATGTCTCTGCAGGATCCGCCTGTCTGAAGGCTTCCACTTTGCTGCCAGTGGTGAGGGAATCGTCAACATGGTGATGGAGCTGCCCATGGCTGTCAAAACACCAAAGGTTCTACTTAAATCACACTAATACAGCGAAAACAATTTTTTTCTCTTTTGGTTGAAGTGCACTGGAATGGTAACAATTAGCATGTTATTATGACTGTGTATTAGGAAGAACCTGTTGATACGATATATGATTCAATATATACTGAAATATACTGCAACATGCACACACACACACATATATATCAAACTGTCATAGTATAAATACCACACTGCCATATACAAACGCATCACAGCACTAACATCATAGCACCACTTTCTGTGTAATCTGACCACAGGAGTTAGCATTTGCACCAAGATTACATTTTGGACTTAATCCAGACAGGGTCAAGGTCACAAAAAAGGTTAAATGTCTAACAGCTGACTTGGCATCAGTGCTGATTCTGGATTTTTAGAAAGGATCAACCTCAAATTATAGTAATGGCTAGATTAAAAAAGGGAAGAAAAAGAAAACAACTGATAAAAAAAATCTTTGTGTTGTCTATAAAGTTATTAAGGTTATTAAATGGGTTTGTGCTAGTAACATTTCTCTCCACTTTACTTTTGGAATCAGTAGGCAATGTTGGAAGTTACCCGATTTCAAGCATGCCTTATTTTCTTAGGTGTCTACTCACTGGTTAGCAACTAACACTTTAAGACTCATGCAGAAGATGTGGTACCTGACATTATGAAGGACCTTTGAAGTCTTTGCACCTTTGTCAGTGCTTCTCAGGTCAGATGCTTGGGTGTGGAGTGTTCATTAATTTGGCCTGTTGTGTACATGTGTCTGTAGGGAACTCCAGCACTGCAGGACACACAACAACACACATGCATCGTCCAATACATTCTGTTTCCTCCTCACTCTACCTCCACTAAAGACAGGTAAGAACATTCACATCAGGTGCTATTTTTCTGTCTTATGGCAATGTACACGGTTTTATATATTTCCATTTTATAGTTATAGATTACATGGAGTCTGATTGAACTGACCTGATTATTTTTGAAAGTAAAGTATAATTGTGTTTGCACTTTGCTTATTAAACCTGATCATAAACTGCAGAGATGCACAAGATATTCAATAAACTTTGCTTTGCTGCTTTCTGACCTCCGTGTTACTTACTAAGTTTGTTAGTTTGACTTCTTTATCTCTGGTTATTATGTGAACCAGTAAATATTTCACTCTTGTCTTCTCAGTTTTTCCACCGACGATGACAATGACACAGAGGTAGAGGCCATAGATGTAGAGACGGAGCTGAACGTGGTGACGGAGTGCTGGGTGGAGCCTCAGAGTGGGAGTGTTATGAGCCGCTTGGAACAGCAGCGCCACTTCCACAACCTCAGCTACCAAGATATCCCTCAGGCTGTCAGTATCTTCTAACAAACACGGCATTCAAAACTGAGTGATCAGATCTCCTCTGATGAGAGTGTATATTTAAATAAATTGCCACTTTAAAATGAATCTTGGACACGCTTTCTGGGTAGGAGGGATGGCATTACTCTCTCTGCTGTCAGTCAGAGCGTGGCTGTCTGTGAGCTCGTGTGTGCGGAAAGGGGTAGTTTGCGCTTTCCTCCGACTGTGTTAAGCTGCCCTGTGATGCCGCATGAGCAGTAGTTTGAAAAGATGTGGTTGGCTGGCTACACGTAGCTCAGAGGAAGCATGTTCCAACTCTCATGCTCTCTCTGGTTGGTATCTTGTAATAGAGCATAGCTGGCTAGAGGTTGGGATTTGGCCAATGACCAACTTGGGGAAAAGACTTATAGTGTATGTCATGACTTACAGTGCTGTCATATTTTTCTGCAGATTTTTCCTCGTGATCAATCGTGCATGTCCACCTTGTTGACGTTTGAGTACCTCGTACAGCTGTGTAAAAACAAAGATCAGCCACAGCCTCTTAGCAACAGCAAAGATGCATCAGGTCAGAAAAGGGCACATTCCATTTTTATAATTTGTGTGTTTTTTCCATATCTGTTCTCTTTCAAAAATTCAAAACAAATGTGTGTGCATGTGTGCCTGCCTTTGTGACCGCAGGTGAGCCCTCAGGTGCTGCTCCAGCTGACAGCATACATATGGTGCCTTTTCAGTTTGACCTGATGAAGCTGCTGCCCAGGTGTCAGCAGATAGAGCTTTTCTTCTATACATTCAGCAAAGGTACTGCAACTGTGTCTATCTTTACATACACTCCTTTAAACGCATATACAGTGCCATGCATAGCACCGTCTCCACAGTGATGGTGGTGGGTAGCATCTTGTTGAGGTTTACACTTGGCCTTTTCTGACTAATGCCTAATGAAGTGACTTTTCTGGCTAATGATTCTCTGACTAATGCCCTCCTTACCTGGTCACTGACCTTGGGTGGATGGCCCCTTTTATTTTTGGATCATGGTCATGCCAAATTCTTTACATTTTTCAAAATAATGGATTTCATACCACTCCACACAATGTTCAGAATTTCACAGAAAGTTGACTGTTTGTTTATTAGGTTGCTGTGTTGTTTCACACACTCTTCTCTCTACTGTCCTCTCTAGCAGAGAATGAAGACACTCTCCAGAATGCCCCCTCTCTCCCCAATGACCTGCTGCTCAGCCTATTCCACAGCTCTCTACAAAATGAGCTGAGTGACCGTGAGATAACATTGTCTGATAGAGATCACATGACTTTCATGAATCACATCCTAGAGAGGGAGCGGGACGGCCATGTGGCCCCATTCTCACTACCGATAATTAAAGGTGATTAAACCGCAGATGGCAAACAGGAATCCGACTTTGTTATACAACATTCAACGCACACAAACGCACCATGTGTCGCTTACATATGAGTAATGGTGTACAAGTAAATTAAAGTTTGAGTTAGATTATTTTCTTTATTTTGTATAAAATGTTATCATGGATTAGCATGACACAGAAGCATTCAAAAGAAGTGAATTGGTGAATACTGCATATGTAAGTTGAGCAGTTTTATTCCACATTCACACTGCAGGGCACAAATCCACAAGGTACTTCCTGTTGCAGTGTGCGGCTCTGTAACAAACAAATAAATCAGTAGATTTTCTTGATTTTATGCAAATTTGCTATGAGGTGCAACAGTGTTGAATCAAATACATGTGGCTCCAGCAAAGTAGTTGTCGGGAAAACTGGGATTGTGGTTAGTTATTGTCCTTGTGAGTTTATTCACAATGTAATAACTCAGTTTCTGCCAGAAGCAGAATGTTCTAACTGAACAGAGGAGATCCTCAGGACTTTTGATCAATGATGAACACAGGATCATGATGAACACACAAAACTCAACAACTGCACATAGTGCAATGGTGTAGTACAAGAACTCACATAGGAGTGCTTGTTGAGCAGAGACACCGATATTGTTCAGATGTGGATGTGTCGCTTGTTCAGTGTCTCTTTCTTAACTAGTTATAAGTAATATGTGCAACATGTGCATCTTTTTTGAGTAGCCGTTATTGTGTGTGGCTGTCCACAAATATCATAATGACATAATCATTGAAATATAAAAATACTACAAAAAACCTTACATATACAAATTTTTCTTTTGGTTACTGAAGTTTAAGTTTAAATACATCATTATTTGCCTACAACAGTGAATACGTTATAAGAAATAACACACAAAGGTAAAACCTGTGTGTTTGTTTCAGAAGAGGGTCTGAAACCCACAGAGAGGCAGGACACAGTGTTGTCCTTCCACACAGTCGAGAGCAGTAAAGAGGTGACGGGATCCACCAGCACTCTGCAGGTATGACACATGCACTCTCATATCATGCATGTTTTGCTCGTTACTTCCATCAGCATGCTGACACTCTGTCTGGTCCTCTGTTGTGAGCCCTTCATTGAACTGTCATGTGAGTGGTTTCAGCTAGTGGCTACCAGTTTTCCTTATATGAGGTTCATTCTGTGTCACACAGCGATTATACTCTGTGCTTGGATTCTGCCCTGGAGTAGATTTGATTAAGTTGGGATAAACTTGCATAAACTTTGTACATGGTGTATTTCGACTTAAATTTAGGCAATTCTATTTGTTACACCTTCCATGAAGGTGGTCTTTGAAGGTATATATTTACTGACTCATCTATTACTATGCACTATTTATTAGTATAGGTACCATGATAGGACCACCTTTGACCCACTAACAAATACATTAAATGGCCAAAAGTATGTGGATGCCTGACCATCACTACTATATTTGCTTGTTTATCTCTTTTAAAAACCACGGGCATTAACGTGGAGTTGGTCCACCCTTTCCTTCTATAATAATCTTCTGGGAAGACGTTCCACTACATTTTGGAGTGTGTCTGCTAGGATTCAGCCTCAAGAGCGTTAGTGGCACTGATGTTGGGAGAGAATGCCTGGGGTGCAGTCAGCATTCCAGTTCATCCCAAAGGTCTTCAGTGGTGTTGAGGTCAGAGCTCTGTTCAGACTACTCGAGTTCTTCTACACCTTTGCAGACCATGTCTTAATGGACCACACTTTGTGCTCAGGGTCAATGTCATGTGCTGGAACAGGTTTGGGTGTCTTCGTTCCATTGAAAGGAAATGATAAAGCTAGAGCATATAACGATATTCAAGACTGTTGTGTGCTTCCAACTTTGTGGCAACAGTTTGGGGAAGACCAACGTATGGGTGGTGAAGGGCAGGTGTTCACATACTTTTTACCATATAGTGTATTATTAGGATAGGTGTCAGTTTTCCAGGAATAACAGTGTTTGTGGCTCTGGTAATGGCAATAAAGTATCTGTAATGGTACGTTCAGAACAAACGCATCAACACATAAGTGACGCTCTCGCTGCTTTTAGTCTGAATGTACCATAAGTGACATATAGATGTGTGAGGTCCTTTTATGTGTTTGTGTGTATGAGCAGAGCTTCAGTAACACAGATCTGGTGGATGAGGAGCCAGTGCTGATGGAGAGAGAGAGTTTATGTCCTCAGTGGAAATGCTATGCTAAATACATCAGCGCTCAGCAAGTGCTACTCATCTTCCTCCCAGCCACCTATGCTGGTAATACGGCCAAAACACACTCTCACATGCGCACGCACGTGCCCACACACACACACATTAATTAGTCTCATTAATTAGTCAATAGTCTGTGGCCTAAACTACAGTACTTCAAACTGAATTCTCAGAAGTGACTCATAAATTCAATATACACTACACATACCCCACAGCAGCTGTGAAAGATTGTGAAAAGACTGGGCATTTTCCCACTCAGATGTGGAACCAACTGTGATTGAAGTAACAAACCAGCAAATGAGTAAGAAAATTAGTTAGTTAGTCAGTTAACATCTAAGTCCATTTCATAAATGATAACAGCTGCCATTAATTATCTTTGTAAATAAGTAATGTAATTGGTTAACTGTAAAAAGTACTGAATGTTTGTATTTTATGTTATTGCTTTAGATGTGCAGATCCTCATGTCCTTTGGTCTGGGACTCGAACCCCAAGTTAATGGTGCTTGTGATGAGGATGAGGAGGAGACGCTCAGTCTTGAAAACAACCAGTCACAGAGTGGGTCCCTCAGCAGCTCAATTAATGGCCCTCTAGCAGAGACAGAGTCTGTGGTGGAAGCAGGTGATGGACAATTTCTATTGGCAACTGAAGCACTATCAGGAGAGCTGGAGGACAAGGAGAACCTGCGCTCAGAGCAAACTCCAGCAGGTTGGCAGTCTTGTGAGACTGCGTGTCTGTTTAGTCACATCTTTAAGGCTAACCACATTAACTTCAGTTTTTGTCTCTTTACACGAACACATACATATCTTTCTTAAATGCATTTTCTCCCCACAAATGTAGAATTGCTTTCTGTCTATCCCTCTGCCTTTCTCTTTCTGTCTGTCTCTGAGTGTGCTGTCACTGACACCGACTCTGGTACTGGTCTGTGTTCAGTCTCGTCCATAGAGGAGAAGGACAGTGTGCAGTTTTCAGAGCCGCAGAAGCATGACTACCATCACCAGCTTTCCCAGCAGAGTGGTGGAGATGCAGCTTGTCCTCGCTGTCCTGTCTACATCTACAACTGCCGCATGGACTTACTCAAAGATCAGCTGCTCCAACAGCACTCCAACCGCCGGCCCAAAGACGTATTCCTCAGGTACACACACACACACACACACACACACACACACACACACACATACACACAAGATCTTTGTGACATTTCCTCTAACATTTCCTATGTGTATGAAAAAAAAGATTGATATGTATATATATATATGTGTGTGTGTGTGTGTGTGTGTGTGTGTGTGTGTATATATATATTTGTTCAATGAAACAGCCTGCTCCTAAATGAAATGCTGTGCTGGTAATCATCACCTAAATTGACACATGATAAATAAACGAATAAAGGAATTAAATATATATTTGTATATATATATATATATATATATATACAGTATTGTTCAAAATAATAGCAGTGCAATGTAAA
>JAQQZU010000036.1:11194633-11212380 GCA_030068025.1 Parauchenoglanis punctatus
CTGTGGTGGACTGGCGACCTGCCCAGGGTGTACCCCGCCTCTCGCCCGAAGATGCTGGGATTGGCTCCAGCTTTCCCCTGCGACCCAGATGGATAAAGCAGTATAGATAATGGATGGATGGATGTATGTTTGTGAAGCTATCAAGAAATTCACAATAAATGGTCACATGTAATGCATGTTAGAAGTGATACATTTATTGTTAATGCACGGATATATAAGTCATATATGTTCAATTTTTTTAATTAATCAATTTATTTTTGCCTATGTCTGATATCTTTGGTTCTGAGACTATGCACAGACCATGCCTTACTCTTCCATAAACCAATGATAATATCTGACCCAGCCCATCAAGGTTGATTGACATGATCTTAGATCCAAGACGGTGGCGCCACAAATAACACGCAGCGGCCACTCCGGATTCGAAATGGTGCTATTTTGTGCTATTTTGTTTCTTGGTGTGACTCCTACGGCATATGGACACTGAAACAAACTGTGTTCATGTCTACCCACGCCATACATTGCTAGACATTAAGAAACATTCAAAAACTGACCTGCAGGATGACCTGTTGGAGATATTACGCGTCCTCGGGTTGCTGCGGAAACCAGGCCTCCAGTCCTCGGCATTGCCTGATGCCAGCGGCCGGGGGAGGGTTTGCCATAAGCGGTGTGCGAGGAAGCGGAAGCGTGGCAAACGGGCGGGGGTCCGTGCTAGGCTAAGAGCTAATCCTAGCCGGCCGGCTCTTCCGTCCGTTCTGCTTTCCAATGTCTGATCTCTGGACAATAAACTGGACAACATCCAACTTCAGCGAACTACCCAGCGTGAGTTCAGAGATTGCTGCATCTTTGTTTTCACAGAGACATGGCTCAGCGGCAGAGTTCCCAACACCGACACCGACTGTGTTTTGTGCCGACAGTAAAGCAGCTCTGTGTGGTGAGACTCGCGGTGGTGGCTTGTGTGTTTACATCATCACCGAATGGTGCAAGAACTCTGTACTAGTTTCTAGTTACATCTCATCACTTGTGGAGTTTGTGACTGTTAGATGCAGGCTATTTCAGGAATTCACCGCCGTGCTCATTGTTGGAGTGTACATTTCCCCCCCAGTGCTAATGCTAAAGATGCGCTCTGTGAGCTGTATTAGGGCTATTAGCGAGCTGCAGAATGCACATCCAGATGGATTGTTTATTGTCGCCGGAGATTTCAACCACGCAAATCTCAAGTCAGTGCTCCCGAAATTCCATCAATATGGACTTTGCAACGAGAGGGGAAAAAGCGCTGGATCTTGTTTACACAAACATTCCCGGTGTGTATTGCGTGAAGCCCCGCCCCCACCTCGGCTACTCAGACCACATCTCTGTTATGTGAATGCCAACATAAAAACCGCTCATCAGACGCACCAAACCAGTTCTAAAGCAGCTGAGAACCTGGCCAGCAGGAGCCATCTCTGCTCTTCAGGACTGTTTTGAGCACACTGACTGGTGTATGTTCAGGGAGGCTGCAACCAATGGCGACAACACCAACTTGGAGGAGTACACGTCACCAGTGACCAGCTACATCAGCAAGTGCGTCAATGCCTCTGTCTCACTGCCTCCAAGACCATCATTACACGCTCCAACCAGAAGCTGTGGATGACTGCAGAGGTGCGTGAGCTACTGAGGACCCATAACTCCGCCTTCAGAGCAGGTGACAAGGCGGCCCTAAGAACAGCGAGGGCCAAACAATCTCGGGCCATCAGAGCAGCAAAGCACGCACACGGTCAGAGAATCCACTGCCACTTTCAAGAGTGCGCGTGTGGCAGGGCATCCAGGCCATCACTGACTACAAGACAACTACACCTGCTTGTGACAGTGATGCCTCCCTACCTGATGCGCTTAACAACTTCTTTGCATGATTTGACACACAGAATGAGGTAACAGCAAGTCAGACCACCCCTTCTCACAGTGACCAGGTGCTGCGTCTGACCATTGCTGATGTGAGGAAAACTCTTCGCAGAGTTAAGCCCCGAAAGGCTGCTAGACCAGACAATATCACTGGGAGAGTGCTCAGAGAATGTGCAGATCAACTGGCTGATGTTCTCTCTAACATCTTTAACATTTCCCTGAGCACTGTGGTTCTGAAGTGCTTCAAACCCAGCACCATCGTTCCCGTGCCAAAGAAGTCTTCAGTTTTCCTGCCTCAATGACTATCGTCCCGTTGCACTCACACCCATCACGATAAAGTGCTTCAGGAGACTCATCATGAAGCACATCAAGACCCTGCTGCTTCCCTCACTGGACCCCCTGCAGTTCGCCTGTCGCCCTAACCGGTCTACAGATGACACTATTGCCACCACCCAACATCTGGACATCAAGGACACCTATGTACGAATGCTGTTCATAGACTTCAGTTCAGCATTCAACACAATCATTCTTCAGCACCTGAGCCTGCTGGGCCTTAAAACCTCTCTCTGCAACTGGATCCTGGACTTCCTGACTGAGACACCTCAGTTAGTCCTGATTGAGAACAGTATCTCCAGCACCACCACATTGAGCACTGGGGCCCCCCCAAGGCTGTGTGCTCAGTCCACTACTGTTCACTCTGCTAACTCACTACTGTGCAGCCATGCACAGCTCGAACCACATCATCAAGTTCACCGATGACACGACTGGTGGGTCTCATCAGCAAGAATGATGAGTCCAGCATACAGAGAGGAGGTGCAGCATCTAACGGACTGGTCAACAGCCTGTCTCTGAACGTGGACAAAACCGAAGAGATGATTGTTGACTTCAGAAGAGCACGGCGTGATCTCTCTAAACTGAACACCAAAGGATCCTCTGCGGAGATCGTCAAGAGCACCAAATTCATTGGTGATCACCTGGCGGAGAACCTCTTCTGGTCCCTCAACACCAGCTCCATAACCAAGAAAGCCCAGCAGCCTCTCTACATCGAGCCAAGGCTGAGAAAAGCCCATCTCCCACCACCCATCCTCACCACCTTCTACAGAGGGACTATTGAGAGCATTCTGAGCAGCTGCATCACCGTTTGGTATGGAAACTGCACCGTATCGGACCGCAAGACCCTATAGCGGACAGTGAGAACAGCTGAGATCATTGGAGTCTCTCTTCCCCCCATCACACACACGTTGCTTCCGCAAAGCCACCAGCATTGTGGAAGATCCCATGCACCCCTTACACAAAGTTTTCACCCTCCTGCCATCTGGCAAGAGGTACCGAAGCATTCAGGCCCTCACTGCCAGACTGTGTGACAGTTTCTTCCCCCAAGCCATCAGACTCCTTAACACTCGGGGACTGGACTGATACACACATACACACACACACATACACACACACACACACACACACACACACACACACACACACACACATACACACACACAAACAAATGTATATTCATCCACCTCTACAACTTTTGCACATTCGATTTGGATTTGCGCTGCACTGTCTTGTCTTGTGATGTTTGCACGTTTGCACACCTGCACTTTATGTTGTCTCTGCTATGTTTGCACATGTTTTGCACACATGCACTTTATGTTGTCTTATGTTGTCCTCTGTTGCACACGTGCACTTTGTACTTCTGTGTTGTCTTATATGTAGCACCTTGGTCCTGGAGAACTTTGTACTTCATTGTTGTCTTATATGTAGCACCTTGGTCCTGGAGAAACGTCTCATTTCATGATGTACTGTATCATCTGTATATGGTTGAAGTGACAATAAAAGCCACTTGAACTTATTATGAAATACAGCCAGCAGGGAAAACAAAAAGAAACAAACCAGCAAAGAATTACATTTAAGTAGTCATTTGTGGAATTTTTTTTTAAATAGAAGATCATTAATATGTTTATATTTGTACTGGTAAATATGTAGTAATACAATATTGTGATACTTGTTAAAAGTTGATAACTGTGTTAAAGGTTACAATGCAATATGAAACTTTTATAATTGGCAAGTATCTAAAAAACTACAAGCTTCAGTTGACATCCTTGAAATCTGAGTCTTTTACTTGAAAAATAAGATTTTCTCTTTATCTCAAATGTAGTCAGTGAGCCAAGCTAGTGTCTTGAGTTCACTCTAATGTGAAAACTTGCAATTTGCACAGCGTTGAAGCAGTACTTATAAACTTTCATAACGTGTTGGTGATATTAAGCTGTTAACTGTGGGTGCCAGCTATGCCTTGACTGATAGATGATATTTGAGGTGAGGAGAAAATAGGGAAGACTTTTCTTTAGTGTGTTGGTTTACAGCGTTTAATCTCTGCTTTTTTCTTTCGCTGAGGATAGATCTCAAGATGCACTGTCCTGGGAGCTCAATCAGCAGCTGAAGTCCAGGTAGCAATGCTTACTGCTTCCAGCTGCAGAGGCAATATTACCCACAGCGGGAAGGGTTGAGGAATTTAAAGGCTTACTCTCGTGTGCTCTCTCGCGCGCTCTCTCTCTCGCGCTCTCTCTCTCTCTCTCTCTCTCTCTCGCTCTCTGATACAGTGGCTACAGCAGCCTACATAGTATGCAGTCTTAAACACCACACCTGACTATAATAATAACCACCCCAAATTTGCATATACAGTCGTGTCTAAAAGTCTGAATTCACCTTCAGTTTTCAAACAATATTCTTCACTAATATAAATACAAAACTGTGTCTTATGATTGGCTGAAAGCTGCAGTGACATTAACGGAAAAGGCATAGAGAAACATACCAAGTCAGTATCAGATATTCGTTCTAGTGTTTTAGCAGATAAATGTTTTAGCATTTGTGCGTAAGATGTACAGTATATAGTGTTCTAAAAGTAACCAAAAACAAACAACAAAAAACAGCTAAGAAATGAATGTTTCTCTTTTTTGAATGATGGGTTTCTGCTGAGTGAAATGTCATATTCGTATTGAATTAGATTTACTTCAGTTGATGCAACGTGTGATCAAAAATTTCTGAGACTATTCCTGTTGCAAATTAACACAGAGTGTAGCACAGTCATGCACATGCAGCAGGAGCAAACAGTGACTTGCGTGAGTCAGTATGCTGCATGGGGTCGCACTGTCAACATCGGTGATGTGTAATGTGCGCATTTGCGATTTCACTGTGGACCTCAAACGTGCGCAGAGAGCAAACATCAAATTCTGTGTCAGACTTGGGGAATCAGCAACAGAGACTCTTGAAATGCTTCACAGGCACAACCCTCAAAAATGTTCAAGAAACGTGCATTGTGTTTCTTTCACATTCTTTCAAGAAAAGAAAAGTGCATTGTGTGTCAGGATCGTCCAATCGCCCTGACTTCTGTCCCTCAAAACACCTCGCCTGGCTCATTTCTTCATTTCTGTAGGCATTTCAAGGGTCTCCTTTGCTAACTTAGTTTGACACATAAATTGATGTTTGCTGTCTGAGTAAAATTGCAAATGCACACGTACACATTGTCACAAAAATGTGTCTAACACAGGTCCCTTGTTTGAAACAAGAGCAGTCTCTGAACTTTTTGACTGCACCTCATACTGCAGTTTTTTGTATAATGAATTACCTTCAGTATTTTTGGCTGAGCATGGAGCCCCCATAGTCATGGTCCTGTTTGCATTTAACTTGGGGTAATATAATGACAAATCCTGGTAATGTCCCAGTCCTGCTCAAACAAAATATTTCTTTTCTTAAAAAGCCTCATACTTGGCAGTGGACTCAGATTTTGTGACCCGACTGTTGATCAGTTTATGAATCGAGCACCTCCTGCTGCAGACCTCCTGTCCTGCTGATATCAGTCTGCTTGCTTGCTTGCCACCGTGGGTATAGCAGGCAAATTGAGACATACTGATGGGTACTGCTGCATTTGCCCTGTACTGTAGATCACTTGGAGAATGAAATTACTAAACTAAGAGATGTTGTTTAAAAGGTTTTGGGATTAACTTCTGTTTTGGTGAAGTTTCTATCAACTTACCTTTTCTGATAATTCTGTCCTTTACAGGTGTTTTAACATTTCAGAATGGCAATGCAGGTGTTTTTTTTTTTTTTTTTTTTCTTCCTTCACTCCTGAGAAAGCAAAATATAAAGCCTCACTTTGTATTCACACAAGATAAAATACCATGTTTGTTGTGTACTAATACACTCAATATCCATTAATGTTATAGCGTGAAGTTCATAAGATAAGCAGCCTGTGGGATACTCGCTCGTTTTTGCTTAGCGCCAAGATTCCAGGTTCTTGAGTTTTATCACAAAAGAGACTCCAGAGATTCCAGACATGGCATTCAGAAACGGACATCAACCCAATATCGCTAAAGGCACTTCTTTTTTCTGAAATGCTTATTTTTGTGATGAAAGAATGATATTCTTATGCTCTTACAGTTTTTTTTTTTTTTTGAAAACTGAAATCAATTTATGCACAGTCTTCTAGCAAGAACTCTTGTTGCTTTTCTTTTTTCCTCAAGATCTATAGCGCATGCTTTGGATGCATCCTGCTGTATTACCTGTGCTTTCTTTAAATAGGTTGTCCGCTGTAGGCTTCTCATTGACACTTACAGGAAATAAATTGGGGCATAGCCGATATGAAACTGAAAAATCATTATGAACGATAATATTGGCTTGAGTTATATGATAAAAAATTAAAGACATTAATAGGTTTAATTAAACAGAGCTTTACTGATTTGATACAAAATGATTGTCAAATTTCTATATTTAGTGGACAGCATGGCTCCTCGGTTGCTCTTTATGTGGTTTTAAACCATTATTTGGCCAGGTTGAAATTGGTTTTTTACATTTGCACCGAAGATTTAAAAAAATGAAGTCAGGGAGAGAAGGGAGATAGGTCAGTGTTGGGGATTTCCCAGAAGAGTGGCAATATGGCCATTACTGAAATAAAAAGCCTTATGAAATCCTAAATCCTTATGACTCACAAAGCATGTGGAAAATGGCTTTCTGGTGTGATGAGACCAAAACATTTAGACTTGAACACAAACCATTAGACATTAGACTTAGCCATTAGATTAGACTAGAACATTGTTTTGTTGAACCCAGTCCTGCTCATCACCTTAAGAACATCATCCACACAGTGAAGCATGGTGGTGGGAGCATCATGTTGTGTGGATGCTTGTCATCATCAGGGACTGGAGAAATGGTTCGAGTTGAGGGCAGGCTGGATGGAGCCAAATATCTGGGAAGAATCCTAGAAGAAAACCTATTAGAGTCTTGAGACGGGGGCAAAACCTAAACATGCTGCCAAAGATACACTGGAGTGGACCAAACTTAAGTACCTGAATGTGTTAGAATGGCCCAGACAAAGGCCAGGCCTCCATCTGATTAAGAATCTGTGGCAAGACATGAAAATTGCTGTTCACCAACAGTCTCCATCTTATCTAACAAAACTTGAGTAAAGTTCAAGAAGAATTGGGAAAAATATCAGGCTCCAGATTCTGATGCAAAGCGAATAGAGACATATCAGTGATTACAGCCGAAGGTCATTCTACTAAGTATTTGTCCCTGGTGCGAATGCTTATGCAACCAGGAAAGCATTTTGCTTTTTTTATTTAATTACTTTTTGTGTAATATTTTGTACCTTTTTAAATGATACACATATTGTGTAAATCAAATGGTAAAAAAAAACGACAATCAAGTTGTTGCACTGCAAAAAGTGGGGAAAAAAAGGAAAATGGGGAATCTTATCATGGAATCTTAGCACGAAAATCACATATCGGTTGTGCCCCAGAACAAACACAAACATAACTAAATGATAAAAATTATCCAGTGTACAATATTGTTTGTAAATTGTAGCCATCAGCCTGAGGGTTCTAAGCTACTAAACTTGTTTAATTTACACCTTAATGTGTACCATGTTATATACAGATTTAACTGCATATGTGTGTCGCCTTCTGGTCTTCTTATTCTTCCAGCATGACTGTTTAATGGCTGTTAACGGTATCAGCCGCATGCATGTGTCTTGCCAGAGTGTGCGTATTGTGTCATTACTGATGTGTGTGTGTTGGTGTGTTTGGTTCAGGTCTCTCTCTCAGGAGCGCAGCAGCGCCTCCTCTTGGTCAGAGCTCATCACTCATCCCCACAAACAGAAAGAGCTGGCCAACTACTGTAGCCTACTGCAAGAGCACTACTACCAGAGCTACGTCCGGGGTACACACACACAAGTGCAATGAAACACAAGTTCTTACATCATGTATTGGAAATGATAGCAAGCTTTTAGATGTATTTAGTGCAGTGTACAGAGTACTGAGGGATAAGTCTGTATCATTACAGCATGAAATGAAGAAAGTGTAGTGTATTGTGTCTGTATATGTGTGTGTGGGTCTTGTGTGTTTGTGTACATATACGTGTGTCTGTCTGGTCCTGTATTGCATGTGTGTAACTATTTGTGTCTGTTTGTGCATGTGTGTTACTCTGTCTCTGAGTGTCTTTCTGTATCCCTTTCTCTCTGTGTCTGTGTGTGTGTGTGTGTATAGGAGTGTGTGTATATATTTATAGGTGTGTGTATATATATTTATGTAGGGGTCATAATTTTTCTGTAATCGAAATAAGTGGGAATTTTGAGAAAGTTGGAATCCTCTCCAAGATATTTTTTTTCCCCCCAGAAAATAAAAGAGCCCAAAAGTCCCTTTGGTTACTGAGGCATTAAAATCCTATATATAGGTGCTGGTGTAGGGATTGCATTAACTTCAGCAATGCATACATCAGTGCAAATGCTTTACAAAGGGTGTGTGTGTGTGTGCTCTATTTCTCAGGTGTGTTCCGCAGTCTGCAGCTGGCCTACAGCATCTCCTCTCAGGACGTCCAGACAGCGATGGATTGCTGTGAGGAATCTCTGCAGGAGATTGACATCACTTCCTTCCTGCAGACGCTGTGTGGTCATATATGCAGATTTCGTGAGCAACACGAACCCCACAGAGTCGAGAGCACGAGAAAAACTCCGAGAACAGGGGCCACCTTCACCATCGGAGAGGAGGAGGATGAGAGAACAGACAGAGCAGTCTTAGTTTCCTCGTCCATGTAAGAGCTTCATGGATAAAGTGTCTGCATCACATACTTTGCACTTCAGAGACAGTCATGAAGATGGAAATTTTATCTGCCTTAATGATATAGCTGTAGAAATCACTGTACTGTTGTAGTTTGTGGAATACAAAAATGTTATTTACAAAAGGGGGAATGGGTTGCTTTGTGAATGTGAAGATAAATGTATTATACAAGAGCAGTTTTTAACCTGGTAATATCAAGAGCAGGCATGGTTATGAATACTTGCAAATGACAGCAATAATCAATAAGTGTGTAAATGAACATTTAATCAGTTAGCTCGCTTGTTTGTTGGTTACTTGCTTAGTTAGTTAGTTAGTTCATTCATATTTGTAACCACTTTATCCTGGTCAGGGTCATGGTGAATCCGGAGCCCCTCCCAGGGACACGGAGAGGCGGCAAAACATCCTGTTTTGGACACCAGTCCATCACAGAGCACCATGCACCCACACACTATCACACTCACACGAGGAAAACATGTAAAACTCCACTGTAACCTGAGCTCAGGCTTGAATGGGGGAACCTTAGTCTCAAATAGTCACATAGAAAGTTGTGCAGCCAAAAGTCAGACTCAAATAAGTTTTACTACAATGTTTTTCATCTGTTGTCCACATCTGTTGAATGTCCTCTGTTTAGCGTTGAGCTGGAGGATGTAAGCGAGGTGGAGTCTAAAGGGAAAGTGTCCACCCCCACCTCTCCTGATGCCCCAGCTGAACCCTGTTCCCCCAGAGTCCCAGAATTCCCTCTGTCTCTGCTCCACTCGCAGCAGAAGTGTGAGGTGTACCCGGACCTTCACAAAATCATACAGGTTGTACATCAAGTTAGAATGATGTTAATCAAGTAACCTTATATCTGCTGTGTAAACAGTAATGTCTTTATTTCTTTAATAGGATAAATTCATGGAGATCGGTGCTCAGCATTTTAAAACTGTTCCCTCCAATCCACATTACTTCTTCTACTGCCCCCAGTCCTCAAAGAAAGATGTGAGCTTGCATAGATATTTATTTTTTAAATTGTGTTGTCATTTTTGTCTTCAAAATTCCTAGAAGCTTTTTACACTAGTTCACGTGCTGTTCTTTTCTTTTCAATATTATCCCTTACTCCAGGAGGATTCAGATGAAGAGAGAGACAGGAGGCCCAGTGAGGACTGTGATGTCTCTGAGGCTGAACTGGCCACAGAGGATGGTGAGAAATCCACTAATACTATATATATATCTCCTACCTGCTCCTGAGTTTTACCTTTATGTTTACATTTATGGCATTTGGCCTTTATTTAGAGCAACTTACAGAAGAGATTGGATGTCTCTATCAATAAATATGTACTGATACTGGCTCACAAGGTCACAGACTGTCTAAAAAAACTCTGTTGGTACAGTAATATGGTACAAAAATATTTTGGAAAATAAAATTTTTAATACAAAATTGTAGCATTGATTGCAGTAAAGAAAGAAAAGAAACACCCAGAGATCTAAATTGTAATTTGTAAATTGTAGCCTAGAAAAAAAGCAAAAGCAGAACAGGCCACACCCACAAGTGATTACTGTAACAGTGGCAACTTGTTTCTCGGTAGTGTAAAGGCATGGTTATTCGATGCAATAGAATATTTGTACAATGACTATTAAAAACAACATCTTTCAATATTTTTGTTCTAAAATAAAGCAATAAGCCACTCAATGTCATCTGTTACAGTGATTTTTATAGTTCTTATTTCGTGTTTGTATTTATGTCACTTTAAGAGAATATTTTTGCTGCTTGTTTTGAAAGCACTTTATATTAACTATATTAAACCTAATTCTCAGAGAATGTGTCCGGCTGCTGCATGGTGACGGAGAGCGACACAGATCTGGAGGTGGAGTATCAGGACCAAGGGAACGGGAAAGCTGAGGAAGGAGACGTGGAGGACGGAGCAGGAGACGACTCTGGGAGTGAGTCAAACACAGTAAATCAGGATGAAGACTCTTTCAGCATCCTGGATGGAGACTCGGTGCTGGAAGCTCCTGAGCCTGAGATGCCTCCTTTATTCGTCCACCTCGTCTGCTCGCTTAACACTAAAAGCTGCCATGGGTCTATGCCAATTAGGACGCTGCCCACCTGCCTGGGTATGTAGACCACTGTCTGACTCAGAGCTAACTCAGATTAACACTTAATGAGCAGATCAATTATGGAATATTTGGGAACTTTCTTGAACTTCGAGCATCTCGATATCAGAGTTTGAGCTTTACTTTGTGCAATAACACATTTATGTTGTGTTACTGTTGAAGGTCATTTTAGTCAGAGTGATTTTCGAATCCAAAGCATGCAAGTCTATCTCACTCAAAAGTTTTTTTCAATAAATTCTTGCCCCACACAGTACATCCAGTTCTGCAGTGATGTTACACACATTTGCTGATGTGCATAGGACACAGTCTAACACGTATAAAACTTAACGATGTAGTTAAACATCATGGGGGAGGAATCTTTACATTGTCAGTTATTTGTGTGTTGTGTTGTTGCAGGTGAGCTGATAAGTTGTCTGGAAAATGCGGAGTCTCTTCAGTCGATGGATCTGAACGAGCTCTCTGTCACTCTGGACATCTTCGTCTTGACATTACCACTGGAAATTGAGATCATGGCCACAGGAATCAATCACATAAGGTGAGAAATCCAGTTGTATTTGCTGATATCATTTTTATCAAATGTCAAATGTGCTTCACTTAACGACCCTTGCTGCTTTTTTTTGTGTGTTTGTTTTTGTGTGTGTGTGTGTGTGTGTGTGTGTGCACAGGTACACTTCTGACAGCAGTGTGTCTATGAACCGCTCCCCTGGCCAGCCATCTTCCTACCGCTCTGACGAGGAACTCATGGAGAATCTGGACAGCCTGCATGGGGTTGGAATGGATGGGTCAGTTCACTTTGTTTTTCATATAATTTTGGGACCTGGTGTGTGCTGATAATTGTTTAACCAGCATATTACACTTCACAATATTGTCACTCAAAATATAGTCATTTTTCATGCACTGCTCTATCAGAATATTAAGGTTTTAGTTTTTGACCCTATAATGCAGTACTATATTGTTCCCTAAGCTGATGCCCTTGATACAATTCTGATCTGAAAAAAAATTAATGGTGAAATATTTACTTCAGGGGCGGCACGGTGGTGTGGTGGTTAGCGCTGTCGCCTCACAGCAAGAAGGTCCTGGGTCTGATCCCCGGATCACCCAGGGTGCCTTTCTGTGTGGAGTTTGCATGTTCTCCCCGTGCTTGCGTGGGTTTCCTCCAGGGACTCCGGTTTCCTCCAACAGTCCAAAGACATGCAGATTAGGTCAACTTCTCTAAATTGCCCATAGGTGTGAATGTGAGTGTGTGTGGCTGTTTGTCTGTGTTGGCCCTGTGGTGGACTGGCAACCTGCCCAGGGTGTACCCCGCTTCTCGCCCCGTGTCTTCTGAGATTGGCTCCAGCTTCCCCGTGACCCAGACGGATAAAGCAGTATAGATAATGGATGGATGGGATATTTACTTCATAAGTAGCTTTTGTTTGACTGATCACAGCTGCTATGTGATTACTAATTGATGTTAAAGGATCTGGGATTTTTAAAAATATTTTTGATTTTGCATTCATTCATCTTTTGCCTGATGTGTTTCCATTACATTTTCATTTTAACAACACACAATGTCAGACAGTGTGATATTGAAGCTCTTGCATGTTCTCCCAGTATGACAGGTGATCCTCTGGCCAAACTCCCAGTGCCTCACAAACAGGCCGTGCTAGCTACCATGGACGAGGTGAGTTACTCTGTTCTGCTGGCTGTTCTAACTCTGCTCTCTACTTTTACAGCCAAACTAATATCAAGAAAAATATTATTCCTCTATCGGACCCTAACCTTCTATCCTATACAATATCATCGATGGAATGTGATGCTAATGGAATGTAATTCAGTCCAATTGTTATTGTACACATACACCAGTACAGGTGCAGGTTAGCATGCAGCATATGCAGAGAGAGCAGTTACACAAGTGGAGGAGAAGAATAATATTTAAAGTAAAATTTACACCATTTCTACTAAGCTTACAGAAGTTGACATACAGTCAAGTCGAACCTGAAACAGATTAGATACCACAGCATTCAGAGCCAAATAAAAATTATTATTCTAATGCCGATATCAAAGAAGGCACAGAGAGAGACTGAAATATAGAGACCTCTAGGATCATTTGTGACTTTTTTTTAATGATGAGCTTTCTCAAACCCACTCACTCTTGTTCTTCTTGTATTTCTCTCTCTTTGTATCTACTTCTCTGTATTTGTATCACTGTCCATCACTTCTCTAATCCCCATCTTACGGTCTCTTCTCTTCATTCTCTCCCCGATTTGTCTGTTTACGTCTCTCTGTCTTTCTTGCTCCTTTTATGGCTTTTCCTGTCTTAATCCCTTTTTCTTTCTCTTCCTTGTCTTTGTATCTGCTGTAGATCCGCTGGCTGCTGGAGGATGAGATCGTTTCGGCACTTCGCCACTCGCCTGTGGTGGACCGCTCCACTCTGCAGAAGGTGGCTGATCATGTCTTTCGCTCCAGCGGGAGGCCTGGCTGCCATCACGAGCTTGTCCCTCTGCAGTTTGTCTTTGGCCCAGAACAGTCCCTGGAGAAGTTTAAAGAGGTTTGATCAGTTACTTATTTAATGTGTTTTAATATTTTTTTCATGGGTAAAGTAATCATGAACGAGAATTATTGTTAAATTATGTAACTATAAGACTAACCTTCCGTGTGCTTTTAAAATATTTTAAAACATGTAATATTTTTCTGAATGTAAGCACCGATGATGTGTTCTAAGGCTGTTGTTCATCTGTAGGAGTTCAGGCGGTTCTCTTTTCCTGGTTACTTGCTAAATGCGGAGAAGCAGAATTTCTACTACATCTCCCGGAGTCGACAACACTCACGTAGACTACAGGCAGCCCAGGAGTTAAATCAGAACTCCACCTTTTCTCAAGGAGAGGACTCCGTCTCTCAACCAGACCGTCACCTTCATGAGGTTGATGGCAGCTTGAAAACAACAGCCAGTCATTCCTCATTTTCAGTGTTAATAGTGTTAATTAGTTAATTAATTAGTCTTCATTTTTATTCTACAGTTGTAGAAAAATGTAAATATATTAAACTACCATCTTATAGTTGCATACCTTGTTTACTATAATGTATGCTTTGTAATGACAACGCAGGTTGAAGGAGGTGTGGAAACTCAGATGCAGCATCAAGCAGAGGAGCAAAAGGAACAAGAAGAGATCACTGAGGAGGAGGAGGAGGTGAAGCCAGGAGCTTCAGATTCAACCAGCTACTCTCTCTCTGAGCGAATCAGGACAGCTGGTACAGATGACAGTCATTCACAGAGCACCAGTCAGCAGATGGGCAGCAGTGATGACCATAACCCCCCTCCAGAAACTCATTCTGGGATCAGTCTGGAGTCCATTACTCATAGTAGGTATTTCCAAAAACATCTAGAGAGTGCAACACAATACACCTGATTTATCAGGAAGGTTTTGTTCTTGTTGCTTGCTTCTTGCACAATTGTGCTCTCAGATTGAGATGATCAGCCAGTGTTGTTTAAGCAGTATTTCTGCTTTGTTTTAAAATAGAAATTTTGCTGCATTTCTATTATAACAAGTATGGTATTATATTTTTTAAATATGTTACACTGTTTCATGAGATTATTATCTGCTGAGAAAGCATTAGGGTGTGAAGACCTTTAGGGCTGAAAACAACAGACACAGCACATGAGAGACAGTATGTAAGGTATTATTGTGTTAAAAGCATTCTTTCAGATTGATCCTAAAGGTTAGTTGTCCATTGTTTTGTGTTCTCAGGCAGTGGAAAGATCAGGCCGAGCCGAGTTCAGAGTGTCGTCTCCAGCCAGGGGAGTCTGGACTCAGACATGCTAGGTAACACTGTTTATTACACATTACTAACTCTATGAATTAGTCATGACTTCATTACTATTGGGTTTGATTTATTTTTATTTGAGGCACTGTGCAATATTAGAACCACAGTAATGTAGTATTCTATGTTTCTGCTGTATGTGTGTTAGGTTACGATGGAGGAAGCAGTGACTCTGAGTGTGATGAACCCACCATGGACGAACATGAGATCCAGAGTCCTCTCATGCCAGATTTCTGGCTCATTATCCAAATCCAAAAGGACAGACTGGAGGTTTTCTCACACTCTAGGTTTGCCAAGCTCATACTCTATGCTACAGCCGCTTTGGTCACACACTATACACTCTCAGAAAGAAAAGAACTAAATTGTACTTTCCCTTGTTTCTGTAGTGGTACCATCAAAGGCGACATGCTTTGGACCTATATTATGTACCTTTTACCTTAGAATGTGCATGCGGTACATTGAAGTGCTCCTCAAGGTCCAGTTATCTTTCAAATAATTCTAATATTTTAATATATTTTTGAAAAAAAAAAAATTTTCCAAAATAATTCGACCTTGAAGTGGTGCTTAATTTTTTAATCTTAATTAAAAAAAGGTTCAAAAATATTTTAAATGTACACTGCATTCACATTTTCAGGTATAAGGTACATACGAATGGTGCGAAAGATCTCCTCTTGATGTTACCACCCTAGCACAAGGAAAAGTACTGTTTAGTATTTTTATTTTTCGCGACTGTAGCCACCAGCATCATACGCAGTGAGTTTGTTATGCTTTCTAATCTGTGCCAGCTGAAAAGCCCAGTATTTCAGTTTAAGGTCCTCTTGTAGCTCTATATGCATTTCACATTTAAAAGGATGTTGTAGAGTGAAAGTGATGGAGCTTATCATTAGAGACTGCTTGAAGAAAAAAAATCATTACGTAATGTCTAGACTAAAACAGTAGTCATTAGTGATGACAGTTGTCGTTACCAAGAACACAGTAATATTAATCCATTATTAATCCAGGATTTGGGCTTGTGTGTAAATTACCTCTGTGCTTAATGCAAGTCTACATTGTGATGTGAATGCTTTTTCCTCCACTGTTTGGTACCTTGTACTTTGTTTTTGTGTGTTGTCAGGAGTTTTAATGCTGGACAAGAGAGACCGTCTGGAGAAGAAGAAGAGGAGGAAATCCCAGAGTACCTGCGTCTTCATCAGCTCATAGTGGAAGAGATTGGGAAAATCTGCAGAAAAGTCAATCAGGTAATTGCATTTGTACTTTTCTACAAACTAAGCTTCCATTAATGAGCTATAGACAATAGGAGATTTGCCCAATGTATCATTTTTTTAATAGGCAGTGCAGTATTGTCCTTTACAATATTAATGTCATAGACTGTGTTGCTGTATAATGGAATGAGTTGGTGTATGCTTTTTGATGTTGGTGTTTTTACACTCACTGAACATTTTATTAGGAACACTATACTAATACCCTCTTTGATCTCAAAGCAGCCTCCAATCTATTTCAAAAATGTTTTTCTTTTTCCCAAAAACATTTCTTTTTCAAAAATAAATCAGCCTTAGGTTTTGCAATACGCTATATAAATTAAACGTACTATTGTGATTATTAAATTAATATAATGTTTGTCTCGATAGCGCCTCCTGCTGCAAGACCTGCATGACAGTCATGTGTGCAACTCACTCCTGGTGGCTGAAAGTGAGGAAGACATCTGGAAAACCGAGCCTCTGTACAGGCAGAGAATGGCCACCTCTGATGGTAAAGATGATAATTGTTGCATAAGTATATATTGGGGTGAACACACATTGAGTCGAACCCATCAGCTGTCCCTAAGGCAGGATTCTGGAGCTGCACAGCTGATCTGCCTCCATATCCTCAGCACAAACGATTTAGAAACAGCCCACAAACGGCTATTTTTAGGTTTCCTTTGTTGGTTTTATAAAATTCAAGAAGTACCCCCATGTGTCTCCTTAGTTCAATTGACACTCATAAGATGGCAAAGCTTGTCGAGTTACGTTGAACAGCCCCCTTAGTGGCTAGTAAACCAGAGCCAGTTTCTCTTAAAAAGAAAAAAACACACATCAGTACACATATCACATATATATATATATGTGTGCGTGTGTGCGTGTGTGCGTGTGTGCGTGTGTGCGTGTGTGTTATATGTTAAGAAAAGTAAGTGCAGCACTTAACACTGCTGCTGTACTATTCTGCTGATACAATAGTTTAATTATTTACAATCTTCTTGATTTCCCAGGAGCAATGTGGTAGAACTGCAAATTCTGAAATTTAGTCAGACTAATATATTTATTTATAGTTGCCTTACTGTAAAACACTCCAAATGTCCAGTAGGTAAGAGTTACAAATACTAACACACACAGCTCTACGTTTCATAGTTTTGTGCAGAAGAAGCCCTTTTTTCCTCCCTTGTTGTGTTTTCGTGGCTGCAGTTGGGTTTGAATTAGCACTCTCATTTCCTAACAGCACAGATCGTTCCACTCCACTGTGTGCAAATGAATTGAATCCAGAGAGTAATTGTGCTGTGAAACTTCAGTGGCTCTCCAGGGCAGCGTCAGGCGAGAGTACTGATAGTGACACGCTATTATAGCCTTATTATACTGAAGACACTACAACAGTCTCTCTCTCTTATATTTTCTTTCACTCTTTTTTTTTTTTTTTTTAATTCTGTTTCATCATCTTTCTTCTCTCGTTCTCTCTGTCTCAGTGTTCTTTTTGCATCTTTCTTTTATTTTCTTTCTTCCTTGTTTGCTTGTTTGCTTGCTTGCTAGCTTGGACCTCTCCATCCATTGCTCTCTATTACTATTTGTCTTCTTTCGTGGGGGGGGGGGGGGGGGGGGGGGGGGGGGGGGGGGGGGGGGG
>JAQQZU010000036.1:11259487-11276365 GCA_030068025.1 Parauchenoglanis punctatus
ATCATAAAAAAGCGAGACTGGAATTTGCCAAAATGCATATTGACAAACCACAAAGCTTCTGAGAGAATGTCCTTTGGACTGATGAGACAAAACTGGAGCTTTTTGGCAAGTCACATCAGCTCTATGTTCACAGACGCAAAAATGAAGCATACCAAGAAAGGAACACTGTACCTACCGTGAAACATGGGGGAGGTTCAGTTATGTTCTGGGGCTGCTTTGCTGTGTCTGGCACAGGGAGTCTTGAATCTGTGCAAGATATAATGAAATCTCGAGACTATCAAGTCATTCTGGAGCAAGATGTGCAGCCCAGCGTCATAAAGCTTGGTCTCAGTCGCGGGTCATGCGTCCTCCAACAGGATAATGACCCAAAACACACAGCTAAAAACACCCAAGAATGTCGAAGAACAAAACGTTGGACTATTCTGAAGTGGCCTTCTAAGAGCCCTGATCTAAATCCTATCGAACATCTGTGGAAGGAGCTGAAACATGCAGTCTGGAGAAGGCTCCCTTCAAACCTGAGACAGCTGGAGCAGTTTGCTCACGAAGAGTGGGCCAAAATACCTGTCGACAGGTGCAGAAGTCTCATTGAGCGTTACAGGAATCGCTTGATTGCAGTGATTGCCTCAAATGGTTGTGCAACACAATATTAAGTTAGGGGTACCATCATTTTTGTCAAGGCCAGTTTCATTAGTTTGTTAGTTAGAATAATTCTGTTGGACCACAATTCAAAAGCAATATCTGATTTTCATTTGGTAATTTCCAGTAAATTATGTATTATTCCTTTTGTCAGTTTCAAGGTATTTCAGTGACCGTTGTGGGTTTTTCTTTCTGTATATTTCACTCACACACACACACACACACACACACACACACACACACACACACACACATATTTATATATATATTTTAATTTGGGATGTTATGGCACTGCAAAAAGTCTAGGTACTAAATAATCAAGTACATAGTATGCAGTATGATAAAAGACTAGAGTGCTTGATGTGTGATTTAAGACACCTCTATACTTTTTCCAGCACTGTTTGTATATATGTTTGTGTGTGTGTGTGTGTGTGTGTGTGTGTGTGTGTGTGTGTGTGTGTGTGTGTGTAGGCTACAGATTTGGATGCTCTGAAGCAGTCATCTCGGTTGGTTCATTACTGCGCTACTCCTCTGCTCTTTGACCCACTCTTCAGAAAACAGATTCAAGATGAGCTCCGAGTACAGCCACCAATAAAGGTCTATCTCTCATTTTTTTCTCTATTTCATGCTGATTTTTTCCCTCCATGTACTTCAGCAGGGCTGTATAATTAGTTTTGATTTCTCCTGACTGTCGTCATGTTGTACCTCTTACCTCATGGCCTCTCACGTCTTTCTGACTGTATCTCTCTCTCCTTTATCTCCTTTTGCTTTAATCCATCCATACCAACTTTTTGCCATTTTTCTCTTTGTTTCCTTTCTTTCACCCTTGCTCTATAACGATTACTTGACTCTGTTATTGAGCTTGTACTCATTTTCTTATTCTTCACACTCACCTCATAACTTTTGTTTTAGTAGCATGGGTGTTTCTCCAGGATTGTGGTAATACACATCACTAGCAAAATGTATGGTATCAATAAAAATATTGCATCTCATCTCGTGCTCTCTCTCTCTTTTTCTCTCTGTCTTTCTACCTCATTCTGTTTCTCAGAAGCGCCATCGCTCCAGTGATTCAGCAGCTTCGGGTCGAGACCGCAGTCACAGCACAGACTCGGCCGAGCTGCTTGCTGTTCGCTGTAAAGAGGAGCAAGAGATCTGCAGTGCTTTTATGCAGCAGTATGTGCAATACCTGCAGAGCCTGGGCTTCATTCTAGTGCAGGTCCGACCCCCATCCCCTGCACGCAGGTATACACACACACACACACACACACACACACACACACACACACACACACACACATACACCATGACGAAACACCACACACTCATTTTGATCAGTATGTAATCACACACTTTCCACTCAGTACTACAAACTCCACCTGAGCTGAACATTTCATTTTTGATCATTATGAAACACACTCTGCTGTTCTCCAACTCACACACATCACCCACTGTAGTCGTGGAAAGTGATCCTGTACTCACTGAGCTTTTAAATGATTTTGTTTTTTTAAATCACTCCAAATCTGTCACTTGGGAGGATGTGAGAGTTACTATAAAATATAAAAAATGTCAGTTCAGGCAATGCAAATTACAGGAGAGTATATAAAACTTTCCACAACAGCTCAAGTAGGTTGATTTTTTTTAAAAATTTATTTATTTATTTATTTATTTTTATTTATTTATTTTAACAAAAAAAGGATAAGTAGTGATAAAAGGCTAAAAATGGCAGTCTGCAGTTCTCAATAAAAGCTTTAGTCATTTTTAGCAGGTCATCATGGGCTTCAGTTATAAGTTAATTCTAAAGCCTTGTGTAATTTAGAGCTCGACAGCACAGAAGCCACGTGTCCTACCCCGAGATTGATCGCATTGATGCCATGCCTCATTCCCAAGACTCCCAGCAGAGTCTCAACAGAGAGACGATGGCTCTTTCTGAATATGTATTTGATTCATTCGTTAGCTCTAGTTCATCATAATGTCAATCTTGTCTGCCTTATGTTCTTCCTTTGAGCTCAGTGACTTTTCCCACAAGCATAATGGCTGTGTGTGTGTGTCTCTGAAGTGTAGTGAAGGTGGTCACAGTGCAGATGGTGGCTGTGTGTGATTTACTCTGACCAACAGCATGAGGCTTTATGACTCACAGGGTCAACAGGAGACCACACACACACACACACACACACACACACACACACACACACACAGTCATCTCTTTTTTCACTCTTTGTTTTTTCTCTCCGTCTCACCCTCTTTGCAGTATTGCTCGTGCACGGGCAGCCTTGCTGAGCTCTCTCTCTACGGAGGGCAGGTCCTCTTTTTCTTCTTTTTCCTACAACAAGCAGAAGAGTGACGAAAGTCCAAAGGTACACAAACACACCTGTAGCAGCACACAGGCCTCTAGCATCACAAACATACTGCCATATGCCAGATGTTTGTGGAGCATCCACTAAAAAATAACCAGTTTTAAAAACAGTTTAAAATAGCCGCTGGTCAATTCCCACTAAATCGGTTTGCAGACAAGTCACTTTATATGTCCGTCTTGGACATCTACATCTTAGTTACAGCTTCATCATGATATGTAGCATTAGATATATAGTAATTTACTGCCACTCGTCACTTTTTGTGCAATGATGGTACTGGGTCTGGTTCCTTGCAATATGACAGTACTACAAAACATTACCTCTACTTGATCATTCACACTGCTTATATAATATTGTACATTGCAAGTTATTTCATTATTATTCATTTATACTTTATATTTATATTGGTTATGTGCTCTTCTTCAGTTTTTGTATTTGTTATGCTACAAGCATTTTAAAAGTTCATATGTCCTTGAATTACTATGCAAATATGATATGCAAATTTAAAAAAACCTCTGAACTTGAATTTTGCTGTGATATTAAAGGGGCTAGCTCACCTTTCTCAGAGTTGTTTTTGTTTTGAAAGCACGTGACTGCTACCTGCTAGCGCTCTGCGCAGCAAAACCTCTGCAAATTCAGTGTTCGTGATCCCTTTGAAACCCATCTTGGATTTTTTCCTTTATCTATGTGTATACATGAAGCTTTGAACACAAGATGCTTTATTTTTTCTTTCTTTAGAAAAGGCCTGTTCTGGTTCATTTCATAGGAAAATGGAATGGATCGGTCAAAAGAATTTAAAATATACATACCTTGACAAAATAAATACCTTCAATTTCAAGATCAATGGCCTAGGACCTTGTCGAATTGTTGCGGACAGTTTTGCAATATGGCTACCCACGAAAATGACGACTCTACTTGGCATAGAGGATTCTGGGAAAGGTGAGCCGGCCCCTTTAATGTATGTGTGTGTGTTTCAGCAGAGCAGTGGATCAGGCACTACAGCGTACCACCTGCAGAGAGCACTACCTGGTGGCATCATGTTGATGGAACTGGCCTTTCAAGTATGTTCTTCACACACTTCTGCCTAGCTGTCACAAAACAGTGTTTAATGATTGGAGGATGATAATTGATTTTTTTGTGGAGTTGTGATCAGTGTTGTCCATGGTCTGAGATAAATCTCTCTCTCTCTCTCTTACAGGGATTTTACTTCTGTGTGAAGCAGTATGCTTTGGAGTGCTCACGGATTCCCATGGGCCAGACAGTTAATTCCCAGGTAATTCTGCATTGTTGTGGACGCGGACGAGTGTGTATGTATTGTCTGCGTGTGCCCCTATTCTTGTCGCCTTTATCTTTAAATTAACATCAGTAGCTTCTACTAGCTCTGCTGGCCAAGGGTCACTAGTCAAGAGAGTCACAAGTATCTTTTTCTCATTCTGTCTCTATCGCTTGTCCTTCTGCGGTGGGTTAGCTTTGGATTGGGTCCAGCTCGGCCCTAGATGAGGACTAATTAAGTGTAAGTGTTTGTAAATGGCTGCCGTGTTTACCAAGCGTCTCCAGATGTCACTCGGTGGGAGGTGCCATACAATCGCAGCTGCTCAAAGCAAACAATTAAGTCGTTACAGTGTATGATTGTTTTGCGTTTTTCTCCAGAGCTGGAGAGACTGAAAGAGAAGCCTCTGTGTGTTTTGGTTCAGGATATTTATGTCTAATGGGCACAATGGGTTATTGGAGTGGTGAACCAGATGCTGAAAGGAATTAATGGGGCAATAATTATCAGTATTAGTAATAATTACCAGGATCCTCTGTAATTTAGAATATTTGCACTGTTAGTTCTGTATAATTAATATCAATGTACTTAAAAAAAAAAACCCTCATTCAGCAAATTACTGACATTTTGCAGTAATGCTCGCTAACACATTAGTTATCAGTGACAGCAGTAATTACAGAAGATGCCAGTTATATTAATGCCACAAAAATCTCTCTCTCTCTTTTTTTTTTTTTTTTTTTTTTTTTTTCCCCCCCCAGTGTTGAGGCTGAAATGAAGTTTCAATTGTGTTTTCATAACACTGTATTTTCTGGTCTGTAACAATTTTGCCTTCTAGCAGTTACTGTGAAATAAAGTGAAGCATTTGCTTTCGTTTATTGTAGTCTAAAAATGAACATCAAAACTATTATAATATATAATTATTGCATAGTGTTCAGTAACTGTATTGCTTGTAAACAGCAAAAAGTAAATAGATCTACAGTGTAGCAAACAGGACAGGTAGTGCTTTCCTCTGAACACATCGAGCTGCCGGATAACTGTTTTGAATAGATGTTCACAGGTGGTCTTCATCCACCTGGGTTTGTAATTGTTGTATAAATAAATAAGAACTCTGACCACTGTAACGGGCGTCCATGTATTATAAGTGACAGATTTTCAGCTTGGTTTAAGGTGTGTTTAGGTTCTGTGTAAGTTTGTTTAAAATTAAATTTGAATTATGATTTAATTCGTACTGCCAGAGACTGCAAACAAAAGCCATACACTTTGCTTTCATCTCACACAAACCACAGAAGGAGAAAATCATTTTGAAGAAAGTCATGAGAAGGCAATATCATAATTTCATCAGAATTTCTAATGCTTTCAATCTGTACAGTAATGTTTCACTTATATTACCTAGATTTTATATTTCACTAATTCAAAGAGTTTGGTTCAGTTGTTCAGTTAGCTAACTGCTAGAAATCATTAACGACAGACCTTTATAGAGAATCACTCCTGCCCTTTAGTATTCACCTAAATATACACAAGTCTTTTCACAGATTTTCTCCTCTTTGAAAAGTGCTTTTCTGATAGCAGATTTGGAATGTAGATTTTTACTTCTATAGTTACATATTATCTGTTAAACTACTGAATAATCAAAGCCTTGGCTAACATAGTGACTAAATAAGTGGAGTTCACTGGAGGTTTCACAACATGCTTCCTATTAGATATTCTGAGCTCCTTTAATCTGAGAATAGTGCAGAAAACACTGTGAATGCATCCGTGTGTGTGCGCGTGTGTGCGAGCGCGTGTGCGCATGTGCATGTGTGTGTGCGTTGTGAAATGTAACTTGTCTACGTGTGTCATTCCTTCTTGTTGGGCTTTGTGTACTATGTGCCCTTTTTCTTGAGTGTTTCTGTACTGTGTGTGTGTGTGTGTGTCTGTCTGTGTATGTATGTACGTATGTACGTGTGTCCCATCTCATCCTCTCTTTCCATCAGGAGCCATCCCCTCGTAGCAAGCCGTTCCCCGAGGCCTCCTCACACTCAGACTCTGTGGTATGTCCCAGAATCCTCAGGCTTGCGCCCTCACACCAATCAGGCTTTAGTTCTTTCCCCCCTCATTCTCCTTGCGCCTGCAGCCTCGCCCTTTCCCCCTATTTGTGAATTTCAAAGCGAATGGGATGACTTCTGTTCATTTCCTGCGACTGTCTGTTGCACGACTCTGCCATTTCAGGTTTCACTTCGCTCATGTTTTCCTCATTGATATCATCTGGGAGACGGGATGGGATTCTCCTATATGCACCTCGTGGCTTTTTTTCTGCAGACAAACAATTTAAAGTCCTAACCAACACTTCTGTTTCCTGCTAAAATTATTATACATGACAGCTTGCATATATAAATGCTGCTTGGTCCTGATTCAGATGTTGCTATTGTTGTTTGAATAAAGAGAAACAGAAAGGGCTTATTAATCATGATATCTGTTTATAGCCTTGTGAAGGAGGTTCAGTGTGCTCGGGGTTCTACATGGCCAAAAGTATGTTGATACCTGACTATCACACCAACATGTGGTCCGTCTCCACAGTTTTCCCAACAAAGTTGGAAGCACACAGTTGTATTAGGATGTCTTTGTATGCTGTAGCATTACAATTTCCCTTTAACTAAGAGTCCAAAACCTGTTCCAGTATAACAATGCACCTCTGCACAAGGTGAGGTCCATAAAGACATGGTGTGCCAAGGTTGATCTTCAGTGGCCTGCACAGAGCCCTGACTTCAACCACTAAGACACTGAGCACCTCTGGAATGGAGACTGTGCAACATGCCTCCTCACCTAACATCAGTGCCTTCCTAAAAGAGAGTGGAGGTTACAACAGCAAAGGGGGATTACATTTGGAATGGGATGTGCAAAATCTCATACGAGTGTGATGGTCCGATCCACAACCCTTTGGACATGTAGGGTATGTAGGGAAATACGATCATGATAATGAAAGTGGTTTTGATTTAGGCTACTCACATTTAGTTTTACCATGATTTTTATTTTATTTTTTTTTACCTTCTGGCCTTTATAGGCCTCTACACATCTTAGCAAAGCATTTATCCATCACAGTTTGGCAACTGACACAGCATGAGAACCTCAATCCTGTTTTCCAGCAGAGTCGGAAAGCATGCCTTTGTTATGAGTGAAGAAACATGTCATTAATTCAGTTTTTAATGTAAAAGCTCACTGTTTTTAAGAAGTTTGTGATTTTTACTTGACCATAACATTATGACGTTATATATAAAAACGTTATATGGACACCCCCCCGAAGCGCTTCCCAGCGCCCTGTCGACGCTTTTCTGCCAGAAAAAAAAAACGTTAAGTGGACACCCTAAAACAGGAACGTAGCTTAGTTGTTGGTACGCCACAAGCATTGTCGTCGTCAGACTCTGTGCTGAAATGGTTTGCACAGGAAAGTGCTGTCCACCCTCTTCTGCATACATGAGCTCACACATGCCCACTATTGACGAGTTTTGCTGTGATTAACAGGAGATAGAGGGTATGGGCACTCCTGCTCCCTAGGCTTCTGGCCATTGATGACTGTGACATTGTCAGGATTCAAACTCTCTAGAACCTGCAGTCCAGTTCTACGAAGGCCAATTATTTTTTATAACTGGCTATAATGTGCGCACCTCAGCAGCCTGGTGAAAATTGGTATCAGCATAGCTGAACATAATATTAATGTAGTTCTTCAGACCAGCATGCTGTGGTGCTCTGCTGAAATTGATGGCTTAAAATGTCAGTAACAGATCTGGTTACAGTCTGTATCCATAGCCACTTCTGCTATAGATAGATAAAGTATCAGTATAATGTAGTGAGTTGACTTTGAATGTAAAGTGGTTTACTTAATATTTATTAGCTTGGGATGACTACAAGAAAGATACAAATCTGTCTGGCTTGGAAAATTGGGGAGGAATACAGGAGAATGTGTTTTTTTCTTTTTTCTTTTTTGGCTTACCGTGGCTCGGGAACGATATACACTGACCCTAAGTGCTACCATTCTTTTCTTTCTGTTTAATGGCAGGACATGAGCAGTTAAGGACTTTTCTTTCTGGCCACAGAAGAATCAGGTTCAGGAAAAGTGCTTCAAGCTGCTGCTGTTTCTAGGAATGTGACACCCATGAAGCATGTGTCTGGGTGATCAGGGGTTTCAGTTTAACTGCCTTCCAAATGTTTCAGTGTTGCTGGAGAGCTAAATGAAACTTGAACAGTCTCGGCCATTCATGCGTTCTGATTAACTTTAAATGCTTACTTACACAGGCAGATGAGAAACATTGTTATCCTTCATTAGTATTCGATTTGAAGTGGGTAAGAAGTGGACCACCAGTTGGATTATGAAAACCACTTTCAAGCATGCACACACACACGCGCGCACTTGCACATAAACAAGAGTTGAAAGGTTCAGCTGTGTTAACATAATAGCTGTTTCTCTGGCTTTTTGATTTGATAAGACCTATTTGCATTTTTTCCCAGCTAACGGTCAAGATGAAAGCGGAGTCAGAAACTGCACTTACCCCCCCACACCTTTCCACCGTGCTTTAACTACTCCCGGTTGTTTCCTCTCTGCAGTCATTTGCATTTGCCATTAATGCCTTTGTAAGCCAGTCTTTGATGGTGGATTTAATTAAATAAGGCGTGATTATCGAGCTGATATCACAGAGGCTTACAAAAGAGTTTCACACAGGCTGGTTTGGCAGCCATGGCTAGGCTGTTAACATGCAAAATGTACCGTGCTGGATGTTGGAGGAAAATTGTGTGGTTGAGTTTGTGGTGGGAATAATTTAGAGTCAGTAAGAGGCTATCTGAGCCATTGCATAAACAATAGGCTTATAAGGTCAGGGCAGGTGGTAGAAGGAGGATAAGGTAGAACTGTAATGCTTATCTCAAGACATGTTCTTGACATGAGATGTGTACCAGAACATTTGGGTTGCTTGCAAAACTTTTTGCTTTGTTTAACAAAAGTTTACACTTTTATTTTTAAGAGCTTTTTTTTTTTGTAGTTTTTTGCCAGAAACATTCTAGTGAATAACAAGTATGTATAATGCACCACCTATGAAAATAATAAAAGTAATGATCGTTCTCAATACCACAAAGAAGAATAAAGAATAAAAAAATAGGTTTTAAGGAATATCCTTCTAAATAATGCAGACCGAGCTTTATGGGTATTTATTATTTATTTGAATTAATTCATATTTATTACATGGGCTGCATGGGGGGTCCTTTGCTCATTGATGTCCTCGGTGTGCTTTCTGAGCGGTTCATTTTCTTTCTTTTTTCCGAATTGAGTGAGTGAGTGAGTGAGTGAGTGAGCTATTTACTGTATCAGTAGCTTTCTGATCTTACCCAAGACACAGAATCTGCTGCTTATTCAGTCATTTGATCATTCAGTCATTCATGTCTCAGTCATTCAGTCAGTCATCCCACAGCCACAGACCTGCTCAGTGTTTCAACAAAAAAATAATAAACATGTATGAACTTATTCCCAGTACAAAAACAATACATTAAACAGCTAACGTCGGAACATCTTCCAAATTGCTGTAAAAACAGCCAGGACGATGTTCAAGCTGTTCAAAGCTCCATCAAGTCTAGCCTGAATAATCAATAACTGTACTGTGAAATCTTATGGTGATAACTTTTAGATCAGTTTATACATGAATATCTATTTTAAAGGCCATGTTATGAGCTTTCTCAATCATAATGCATGTGCATGTGTGCAAATGGCCGTAGCGTGTCCAAAGTAGAATTTCTTCCTCTGCTGTTTGGTCTCTGGGGCATAGAAAATCCTGCAGCCTAGAGCTGGCAGAACAAGAGGTACAACTGCAGGTAAACTGTTTGCCATGATGAAATTGGTGGAAGACTAAACAAGGCTTTCAAATAAAAAAAATATTTTGTCCGTAATGTGCTTTGCCTAAGCTGGTAACCGTGCTGAAGAGACTGTGCCCTCCTTTCATTTTTTTTTAGATATCTGATTAATTGAGGCCCAATTAATCAGAGGCCCAATCAGCAGATTGATTGATTGATTAGGTATATATTGATATCGCCCTGGATGGAACATGTGTGTGCCTGTGTCTGCCCTGTAGCTGTCAATGCTGTTCACCGAGGAGTGTGATAAAGTGCGGGACCTGATGCACGTGCACTCGTTCAGCTATGATTTCCACCTGCGTGTGGTGCATCAGTACCTGCTAGGCTGTCACATGACCCTGAGGCAAGGCTATCAGCTGACCAGTTTCCTGGAGGACTTCATTTCCCATCATCCTGACATCCCAAAGTTTGGCCGCAACCACGTCTTTCAGGGTGAGTGCGTTACTCTCCTGCTCGGTGCATAAGACTTAAAAAGTTTCCATGTGCATTTGCCTAATGAGCATGAAAAGTCATACATAAGCACATACCATTAACACTAAGGTATGGTCAGGTTATTTGTGAGTAGCGAGGTAAAATAAATAGCTGTTGTTTTACAAATTTGTATAGAAAAAAGTTTGTTGAAGTGACCTTTGTATTTGTGCTTCCTGTGACAGATGCACACTGTACATCATAGTAATGTGACAAAAGCCACACCAAACATTATTAATCAAACATGGCTTGGTTGGTCAACGGTATTACAAGAAAAAGGGAGATTCTCTACACTTTTCAAAAAGTGTCCCTGTCATTTTCCTAGTATAATGTGCTGTGTGTTTTTCCTGTAATGGCGTCATCATTTTCAGCTGGATTTGTCCCTTGTGTGCACAGGGAATTTCTCCATGTCCACGGGAATGATAACGGCTCACCAGCTGTATAATTACATCACCGATCACGCCGGGACTTACGGCATGAAGCCCCTCCGCATGTCCAAGGCTGCAGTAAACAGTGAGAACAAGAAGGGCGCGCCAAGTGCAGACTTGCACGAGTATGCACTAGTGGCTCTGTGGAACAGGTACGAGCTCAGTGGTCATCACTAAATGAAAAGTTACTTCTCCATTTGAAAATGGAGGTGCAAACTGGAAGAGTAACAATATGGTAATTATATATCCAAATGGTGTTATAAGAGCGAATAAAATTATCAGTATTATTAAATGCTGAGGTAAAAAAAAAAACTGTCATCTAACAAGAGCTCAGTGTCCAGCTATTTTTCATCTTTCATGTTCTTACATCATTTTTCATATACATTTTATGCTCTGGGCAGTGAGTTGGTGCACATTTCCTAAGATTAGTTAAAATAGCTATTAAAATATTTTGCCTTTAGTCTGGTGTCTCTGTTACGGTCAGAACCAGGCCAAAGTGGACTGAAATTCTGGCTGGAAAGTGACGATGACTGACAGACAGTTTCAGCTGGTCCAGAGACAGCTGTGAGTGTCTGATAAAGCTGCTTGGCTTAGAGCTGATTGGCTACTAATATGGATGTCCGTGTATTTTATCTCTTTAAATTAACAAAGTCTGTTTCATGAGAACATCAAAGAAATGATTAATTACACCAAAATATGGGTTTCCCTGTGCAACACTGTGACCATAAAGTAAAAAAAATATATATATATATCCTCAGTGTGCACTGGCCATACTCTGCTAACCTTGTTAACTATAGCTTTCTCATGATGAGAAAAATGCCCCTGTATTAGACGCTGGTGGTATAAAATGAGTGAATGTTCGACATCAAGGTTGTTTGTTTCCAACGTCATAGTTTTTTCAAAATCATATTTTAAACTGCTGGTTATTTGGAATAAACCAACTGACAGCTTGCAGTCAGAAAGGCATTACAGTGCGTTCTTTTGGGTGAGTCACCAGCCAACGTTCGCACGATCACAGACACGTTTGAACATTAAACTGCTCTCAGTACTTGAGTTCTTCAGTGTCAGAACTGAACTAGTGAAGTAGAAACTGTTTTTTGTCTCGTGTTTTGTATTTTGTCATTGTCCTCTATAATTGAATAAAAGCTGTATGTTTGTTCTTACTCGTTTCAGCTCCGGCACCTATAAGGACCTGGAGGGGCTGCGACACCACGATGACTTTGATGTGTCTCTGCTCGTGTGTCACGACGCGGCTCCGTTCGAGGAGCAGTCTGAGGGAGAGAGACACCTGCTGAGGTACACACAGCAGAGCGAAGGATCTGAGAAATCCAAATAGAAGAGAGGGAAACATGGGCTCAGTATTATTCTGAATAACAATGCAAACTTTAGCTATTGTGTGCATGTAAGAAATAACAGCTGCTTTTGTCGATCTATACACACAAACACACACGTGCCTAAGAAAGGAGACACACACCGGTATTTATTGGCCATTTTATCAGTACATGTTACCATATACATCACTTTCCATACCTACATTTACTGACTGCAGGAGTGCCTGCATGACTGACGCAACATGTTTTTTTCTTTCTCATTGACGGATGGGTTTAGAAGTTGGCTCTAATCGCATACGTGTACGTGTGTGTGCTACAGGCTACGCTACTATGTGATCATGACCAGTCAGAGAGAACTGTTCCCTCGGCTCACAGCTGACATGCGCCGCTTCAAGAAACTCCCTCAGATCTACCGTGACCCCGGTGACCTCAGTGGACGCGGTCTTATCGAGAGACCAGAGCCAGGCATCTTGGGAGGACGGGAATCTGAACATGACCTCTGGGAGGAAACGGCCTCAGCCTTGAACTCTGAGCCTGACCTTGACCTTGACCCTGAACCAGGAGAACACCGGTCAGGAGCTGAGAGTGAGGAGGATTCTTCAGACTTCCCCGACTCGCCTCTGTCGCCTCTGTTCCCACTACTGAACAGCGAGGTGATGTCGGCGCGGAAGCAGATCCAGAGCAGCGTGACGGAGGCCATGGCTCACTGCCGGAGGGATAACTTGTGGCGGAGGCTTTTCCACGGGGAGCACGCCTCCCTCGACAAACTCAAACTCAGCAAGCTGGCCTTCGCTGAGCTCGAGGAGCTGCTGGATGCAGTGCAGAGCCGATCTATTGGAGAGATCGACCCTCAGCTGGTAAATGCACGCACACACGCACACACACACGAACAGGGAGAGAGAATCTTGAAGACATTTCCCTGGTGGACAGACAAGTCAAATTATACAATATTACTTAATACACAAGGACACACAGTGTTATTGATAAGCAGAACCCTGCGGCTGCAGCTCCTCTCCACACACCAGCTGAAGTCTGCAAGTCTGTCTTGAATGCTAAGGTGGCTGACCTGAATATTTTAGACAAGCGTATTGAATCATGTCCTTATTCGTATGTGGAAGTCGTATAGAAAAGTTACCACGGAAGTGTAGCAAATGAAGCTGTTCAATGTTTCTGTTTACAGCCGATTGACCTTCTCTCATTATCTGTAATGTGAGGAACTGTCCTTGCCGTAAGTGTTTAGTTAACGAGTATGACAAATTGACAGTACAGTATAATAAATTAGGAAGATTTAAAAAGATACCATATGTAAGTATCATGGCAAGTGTGTTTAGTCTGGTATATAAATTAAAACGGCTGTTAAAACACACACACACACACACACACACATTGTGCCTCACTTATCAATTTTTTAGCGAAGTTGTGCGTAAATGTTTTCATCAGCTACGCTGAACAAATAAAACCCTGACAAATTTGCAAATGTTTTGGCAATGCTGATTTAGTTTTTCTTACTTCTTCTATAAATTGATATATTAATAAATGCCTGGAAATCACCAAGCAGGTTCACAGCACAGCTGATTTACATTTAGTAATGCCCATAAAACTTCATAAAGGGCGACATTCTGAGTGCTGAAAAATATGGCAAAATGACACCTCAACGGTGATAGCGTCCCTCCTAAGCATGACGTGTCCTAAATCATTCAGTAGCGCGGCGCACTCACTGCAGCGTGTCTGCTACCAGAGACACACTGACTCGTCCTCCTTTTATAGCCTTTGTCCTTATTGAATAGCCAGTTTTATTTGTCTTATTTAATGGATTTCTTTTGGATTCTTTCTCATCTGAGTTTCACAAAATTGTCAGTAAATTATTTTGTAACTGAAATCAAGCTGCTATTCAAAACTGACGACGTAATCCATCCGTATATTAAATTGCACTCAAACTCTTGTTATTCAGTTTGAAGCCCATCAATTGAGGGTCATATTAGTAAGTCTCGTTTATAAATTCATTTACGATCAAATCCTGCTGGTGCATGTTTCTGCACTTTCTTCCCTTTTAACAGTGATCTCCAAAAAGCTACTTAAATAGGGAGAGATACTGAATAATAACATGTAATAATGCCTGCTAATAATCTGACTAAAAACTGCCAGAATAAATGTAAGGATGTCGTTGTGATTGGATTTATACTCGGCACATTTAAAGCACAACAAGCACCGAATCAAGCTAAACCAAAAAAGAAAAGCGTAACATGATTTGACGGACACAACACAAGTACATATATTTAAAATGACACGGATGACTAAAAACCTTCATAGACACACACACACATGATCATCTCCTTGATTCAGTGTTCACCCACCCTCGCTTTCTTTCTTTCCCCCATCTCACTGAGCTCTCTCTCTGTCTCTCGCTTACACACACAATGCATTCGAAAGTGTTCGAGGAAGTCAGCCTTCAGGAAACTGCTAGAACATTACACGGCTCTCGCGCCCGTGTCGATGTGTTCTGGGCAGCTCAGCTGGTTTTGATGGGTAGCTGACAGCTGCAGTAGCTCACAGCTCCACAGGGGAAACACTACACTCATCATCACACAGAAGCACACAACCGGCTAACGAGAGGCTGCAGCTCGAACCTTTAATGTTCCTATAATCTCCCAGCAGGTCCCTTGTTTATGTCTCATGCTTACATGTCAAACACACTCACTGTACATAACCTGTTTGACCCCGTGGGGTTTTTCTTGTGGTTAAAAGTGTTACTCCAGACGTTATGCCAAACTAACACTACCGTTAACTTGATGCTCACCTAGTACAGAAAACTCTCCTAGCCATGCTGCAGAAGGTAGTGGATCATAGCGGCAGTACCTGAGGACGGTCTCTGTGAGCTCGCGTTGCTGTGCTGAGCACAGCCGGCTCATTTATTCCCCATTACAGATTTGAGCATTTTGTTTTTCTAAGGCCTGTTGGGTGTGTGCGCATGAATATATCCAAGAGGGTGTGTGTAGGAGCATATATGTGACTTTTTTTTTTTTCCCCCCCTGCCAAGAGGAAAGGTACATGCTGATCATTGCTTGCATGATATTCAGGACATGCCATATGATAGAAAAAAAGCCTACCCTCACAGGCCCTAGAAGAAGGCAGCCTAGGTAGGCAGCATGTTTGGCCATTGTTAGTGTTCCCGAAATCTGTCCCTATCAGAAGGACGGCATTCTTCTAAGGTCCTTCGCATTGCAGGTTATATAACCTGTATATATACCAGGTATTTATACCAGGTATACCAGATACCAGGTATTTATAACAGGTATACCAGATACCAGGTATTTATAACAGGTATACCAGATACCAGGTATTTTGAATGTAATGTTACTCAGCAGGTTATTAGTGCCCAGCTCCTGATTGCCCTTGGTGCTGTCTGTCCTCACATGAGTAAAACAAATCCCTTTTGATTATTCCCCCTACAGCGAGCACTACCAAGCTCGCGCCATCTCCTCTGCTGTTTTCCCTCACAAAATGAAGTCAGAAGTCGATGTTGCTCAGATACTGCGTCTCTAATACGTTCGTTTGGATGATGTACGCGGCTGTCAGGCGTGGGCAGGCTCACAATGGCAGGATGGATGGAGCCTGAGGAGGTGTTTCTGCACACGCTGATAAGGCATTGAGAGGAGCGACGCCAAGAATTAGATTTCCTTTAAAAATCGAATTGAGGTTGCGAGTAAAGTGTGCAAAACTTCCCGATGGTCCCGTTACTTGCCGAAGTGAAAGATTTTCCTATATGGAATGTACAGAAGTCTAGAGAGGCATTGCATTATCATTTTCTTTCCGTTCTCTGATCTTAAGTGCACAACTAACTTATTTTATGTCAAGATAACACCCTAAATGATGAGGCATGCAGCTGCATTAATGATGGCTGTATTTGCTTCTCCATTATTCACCTATCTTTAGGAAAGTTGGCCAAAAAATGTTATCTAAAGACATGATAACTTTTTAACTGCCAGATAATTGGGCACAACTGAGATAACAGCAGTGAAAGAGGTCACCCAGTAATCACTCCAGCTCTGTGCTGTCTAGCACGTATGAAGCTTGGAACCTTACAGAAGTGTCTTGATATGAATTTTGGATATTTTACACCACATGAAGACTTTTCTGTGGTGTATTTAATTAAAGCACATTTATTGCCAATGATTTTCTTTTCTTTGTTTTGACCTTGCCAGGGGTAAGATTTACATTTTTTTTTTTAATAATTCATAATTATAGGATAAGATCTTGAGATTTTAACAAATCAGGACTCCAAATCTCAAATATTCAAATGTCATAAATACCAATTTTATGTAAATTAGGTCAAAGATGAAGCATCCGGGATTCTTTAAATAATGGTAATTAAATGCCTCACAGAAAAGAAGCACTTTATTTCTGGTGGCATATACACTATATTGCCAAAAGTATTCACTCACCCATCGCAATAATTAAATTCAGGTGTTCCAATCACTTCCATGGCCACAGGTGTATAACTTCAAGCACCTAGGCATGCAGACCGC
>JAQQZU010000036.1:11276465-11293795 GCA_030068025.1 Parauchenoglanis punctatus
GGTCGCTCTCAGGAGCTCAGTGAATTCCAGCGTGGTACCGTGATAGGATGCCACCTGTGCAACAAGTACAGTCGTGAGATTTCCTCGCTACTAAATATTCCACAGTCAACTGTCAGTGGTATTATAACAAATTGGGAACGACAGCAACTCGGCCACGAAGTGGTTAATGCGCAGAGGTCGCCGACTTTCTGCAGAGTCAGTCGCTACAGACCTCCAAACCTCATGTGGCCTTCAGATTAGCTCAAGAACAGTGCGTAGAGACCTTCATGCAATGGGTTGGATGCAGGGCTGAGCAGCTGCATCCAGGCCATACATCACCAAGTGCAATGCAAAGCGTCGGATGCAGTGGTGTAAATACAGTGTCTATGATTCAAATATCTCCAAACTTCATAAGCACCTTATTATTATGTGCTGAAATCTAAGCAGTCTGTGTGAGCTAAAAATATCTGTTTATCCATTTCCATGCATCTAATATTCCATATTATTGATAATACAGAAAGGAACAGCTGATACCCCTGAATAATCGGACAGTAATCGATCTGATTTCTGATTTGTGTGATGACAGGAATGTTTCCTGACAATGAATCCGGCCTGGTACCAGAGTCTGATCAAGGTGCTGCTCTCGCGCTTCCCACAGAGCTGCAGGCACTTTGTGGATGACTGTGGCATTCAGTACCTGGTAAGAGTTTAGCAGTTTAACTCTGCATTTAAACGGAACTTGTAATGTCATGCCGTCAGCATGCGGGATGTGACAAACAATATGTTTGTCATTAAAGTGGTTTAAGGAAAATAAAATGCTAAGCAGCTGGTCATGAGAATGATCATATACTTGTTATACCTTGTTATTTTACTGTAAAGGAAGCTAATGATTTAGCTAGTTAGTATGTAGCTGTGTAGCCTGATCTTTAGTATGGATGATACTAAGATGATACTTATGATAATAAGAGTGAAAAACCAGGGGAAATATTTTACCTTTTTTTCTGAGTACCTTACTGATTTCAACATGAGCTAGAGTTCTTTCTCTTTATAATAACTAATCAATAGGTTATTTTATTATTATTGTTATTATTATTTGGGAGGTGAGGGGCTGGAAGGATTAATTATCCATATTCTTCAAAATTGAAAAATAAATAAATAAATAAAAAAAAAAAGGAAATACCATTTCCTCAGACTGCCACGGTTTCAATAACATTGAGAAACATCAAAATTGAACTTCATTATAATAAAGACATGAAAAGCACAACCATGGGCTGTCCATATGGAATCTACCTGCAAACACAATCACAGTCTCATCTATAAAAGTACGATGCTTTTATAATTATAATCTCTGACCCCAGGTTTCTGTGTCACCTGGCAGAAATCTGGTGTCCTTTGCACTTCAGAAACCACCATTTACCATTCAAATAGCTTTGGTTTTGAGCATTCAGGCTACAGCAACTCTTTTATTATATTCACTTCTCTTTAATTACATATCCAAATTATATCCCCTGATTATCTTTTGTGTTTTAATTATATCCTGGGATTTTCTTTTTTCGTCCTTTTTTTTTATTTTAAAATTATGCAACAAATTAGCATGAAGTCATTCATCTGTATGAAGCCTTGTCACCTTGAAGTTTTCTAAATTAAACTGAGCTTGTTCCACTTACTTTCTGTGAGGAGGCTCATCTATTTCACATTTTCAGACCTTTGTGGTTTGCAGCGACACATGCGTGCCTTTAAAACGTTAAATTAAAGTCTCAGAAGGGATTACGTGAATTTAACATGGAATAATTGCCAGCATCTCTGGTCTGTCAGGAGGTTCGTTTCTGCATAATTCTCTAAATGAGAGACTGCAGATCAAAAGAAAGGACTTTTGGAAATGCTGCGTTTTTTTTTTCTTCCCATACTTTCCAAACAATGATTGCTGCGGTTAGTGCCTGTGCTAATGCAGTACATGTTTAATGCCTTAATGCTAGCTGACCATAAATGAGTCATGCAGATCAGAATGCAAATTAACTCAAAAGAAAGCAGACAAAAGGCATGGGAATTTTAAACATTACTGTTTTGATTGTTGCCGTTCTTTCCCAGGCTGTCCTTAACCAGAAGTTCACTGATTGCTTCGTGCTCGTCTTCCTGGATTCCCAGGCAGGAAAAACGGTGAGCTAGTCAAATAGTGTCCTTAAACTTTTATTCATTTTATTTTTGAGAGCAGACGTGACAGTGTGTGTGACAAGACGTGGCAGTGTGAATTCACATTTCTGTTCTCCATCCTCCTGCTCACTGCAGAGCTTGAAAGTGGTTTTTAGGGAGCCGTTGCCGTCCCAGGCTCAGCCGAGCAGCAGTCCTCCGCCGCAGCTCGTCTCCATGTACCACCACCTCGAGTCTGTGATCAACACGGCCTGCTATAACCTGTGGACGGGCCTGCTGTAGGATGCTCATGGGTGTGGGCACACTTTAACAAGTTAAAAGCACTGTGAACATTTACCAAGGGTGTATGCACAAGCCTGCTGTCTTTGTGTGTGTGTGTGTGTGTGCGTGTGTGTGTGAGGAAACACACATGCACTATAATCTGAAAACAGGCATTTCGCTGTTGGTTAAAGATTAAAGAACATGCATAACCATTTGAATATTAGCAGCTGGCTTTCAGAAAACTACTGAAAAAAAAAGCCCGATGAGCTGGTGTGAATGGGATTGTAGAAACGTTTTAACTTTGTTGGAGTGCTAGGTGAGGGATGAGCTTTGATATGGTGGTCTGAAGAGATCCAGTGCTGCTGGAATGAGAGGAGAACTACCTCACGCTGAAAGACTCGGATTGAATGACTTCTAAATGTGAAGTGTTTATCGCATTTAGCCTTTACCATTCGTCAAATGCCAATGGTGAGTAGAACAGTCCAATGGCATCATGATGCTTTGCCAAAGTCTGTTGTCTTATTTCATCTTAGATTTCTTCATTAGGCTGTATTTTGGTCTTTCCTCAATAGTTGGCTGATGGTTGATTTCTTATTACTATTTTTTTTTAGCCCCACTAAACAAGTGAGCGCATCAGAGAAAGATGACTGACTGGTGAGTTAATGATTGTGTGACTGAGCACCTTTGACTGAACTTTCCATTTATTTGGTCATTCAGATGCAGTGTATATTGACGCCTGTGCACATTAATGACTGATCTCTAAGTGAATGCGCACGTGTTACCTTTGCCCACATGATGACTCCTGCACATCAATGTGTACATGATAACTAAATTTATTGTTGGCAGTGTTAAAGTAATCACCATTTCTTCCATCAAAATGTGCAAAGTTCCCTTACTGCCATTACTGTCAACCCAGAAGTGCCTAGTTATTCTTTCTTGAGGAAACTGCTGCATTGTCTCAACGTTGTGAGGAGGATCTTTGAAAATCTAATTTTGGTTGTGGCTTAATTCTTTTATTGTTCTGTGATGAAGAGTCTGTGTCTCAGTTTACAGACAGAGCAGCAGGGAGATGTCTACCAATACACACACACACACCCCACAGCTACCTTAGGGCTCAGTGATAGCTGTGTGGTTTGTGTGTGTAAGCCAAATACTAAGGAGGTTTTTCAAGTGCTTCAGTGACTGTACTGTGTTGGATAAGACTATGTTACTATGTTCATGCTTTTATTTGATTTGCTCATTTGACTGAAGGACACTGGACACTGACTCATTGTGTGCATTTCGGCAATATTCTAATCAGAGTGAAATGACTTGTACATAATGTACATACTAAATAATTTGTAAGTATGCAATGTAACAATAAAACAGTTGTTGATACCTGAACTGCTGAGTCCTGGATTGAGAATACAACATGTAGAACACCACTATGTAGGTGTGCACGTACCGTAGAGCATCGCAAATAGCCAACTATGTGGTGGAGGATCCATCCATCCATCCATCCATTATCTATACCGCTGTAGCGGGGTACACCCTGGGCAGGTCGCCAGTCCACCACAGGGCCAACACAGACAAAAAACTGTGGGAGGAAACCCACGCATGCACGGGGAGAACATGCAAACTCCGCACAGAAAGGCAGGGTGACCCGGGGATCGAACCCAGGACCTTCTTGCTGTGAGGCGACAGTGCTATCCACTGCACCGTGGTGGAGGATTCTCTGCAATATAGTGCCAACTGTATAACTATAGTGATAGCGTGTGTGACCTTGTATCAGGCAGAATTGCTGCAGAGTTTTTAAAAAGTCTTTTTTGTTTTTTTAAAGACTTTAAGAACTGAACCCAAGGAAAACTAGTACTACTACATTTTTACTCTCACTTTCTTATATGCTTGCCTTGTCTTCCAAAGTCATGCAAATGTTAAGTAAACCCAGCGGTAAGTTGATAAAAACAGGGAAAATGTAAAATGAGAAACCGGGAAAAAAAACCAAACAAACCAAAATCTCAAAAGATCATTTGTGATTACAGGTCCTGATAATTAAAATTCAACAAATAAATCTATTATAAGATATTTTAAGACTTTTGAAGAATCTGGAGCAAGTCTGGGAAAACAGCAGTTTCAATTCAGCAGAAAATCACACTGTTTGAATGATTGAATGATTTCTACACACTGTGCATTGACAAAGACGTGGACAAACGTGTGTTTAATAAAATGCACGTGGTTTTTAAAAATCCATCCCGACACTCCTGGGGCTGTACGCATACTCATACTCATACCAGCACTACACAAAAAACCCACCTGCCATGTGCACCTATTGTCCTTTTCCTCACATATTACAACATTGGGAAATTTACAACATCATCATAACAATTTTCTTAAATTACTCTCGAGTAGGTATTGACGTACAGGCAGTCCTCAACAAAGGGCTCAGTTCCAGACTTTTATTGTTCCAGACAAAAGGCTCTATCCAAACAGTCCTATCAGTAAATCTATGTGTAATTACTGCCCTAATTTCAGAAAATGCGCCTAAATTTTTCTATCCTCGGCTTCATGCGAGACGTGCTAAATCTCCCTGTATACGGGTGCAAGAGATTTCCTCCTAGATTAAATGTTGCTGACAGAAGCAGCTCCATTATATTCTAATAACACTGAAACCTGGGAACGGTCCCAAACCACACTCTTTATAAACTATATAGGCCACACGGTGGACTATATCAGACTCGGTAACTAGAGTTAAAATTTCGTAAATAGTTGCTGTAGACGTGTCAGCATGTCAGGGAGGTGATGTGTTTTGCTAAGGCAACTCCTCAACAGTGCACAGTGACTTTATTGAAACAGGTCAATCAACTCACAATTACCTATAATTTTGTCTGGAGCTGTAGATCCGCCATCAGCAGCCCACTGTGGATATGTCCTAAAGAGCACAGCGTTTTATTACATGGACCCCATCTAAATAACTGATGTCTTCAGTCCACAGTTTGGATATTCATCACGGAGATTCCACATGAATTATTATACATTGTTTGTTGGATTTCATGAGTGGATATTACAGGCATGTACAAAATCAGAGTGTCCATAATTTGTGCACTAATAGTGACTAGGGTGTGGTTTTAGACATGTGACCTGTCAGTGTTTACTCTCCCAGTATCTTTTCACCCAACCCAGGCCTTCTTCTGTGGAACCTGCAAAGAGTAGAGAACCATTTGAGCTAAAAATGCCTCTTTGAACATTTTAAAATTCGCTATGAGCTGGGCTTTGAGAATAAATATAAATATGATCTACTTTCATCTAAAGACTTCAAATTTGCATCACAAATCTCTTTCTTTTCTTTCAAAGTCGCGGAGATCTCCTCCACTCGTCTCTTTGTGCTAAGGAACTGTTCGGTTTTTGTTTGTGGTTCCGATAATAAAATGGTAGAAGCCAACATATTTAAGCTAGTCTATACTTTCTACGCTTTTTACTGCTGTGCACTTTTTAAAATGTATTCGTTTTGTATTTTTGTTTTAAACATACTTCTATTATGAATAGGTAACGTTAAACATCGATGAGTGATTATTCAGCCGTGGGCTCTCGTTTCAAAATGACAGAGCAAGATACAAGTAGCTTAAACACGTGATCAAGATATATTTTGATCACAGCAGTGAAGCTGGTTTGACTACAATGACCTGTCAACAATAATTACACATAAATACTGGGAGGTGATTTAAAATTTATGAAACGCAAAACCTTAATCAGCTTCAAAAATCTGCAACTGTGACGGAGTTGCATCTTTACGTCCTTGACACTAGATTACAACGCAGAGTTTATATTCTTACAGTTCTGATGCGCTATATATATGTCGGCAAAGCACACTTTTATACTTGAAGGCTTTCGTCTGAAAAATCTCACTGTTGCAAAGGTTTGAGAGACATAAACCAAGTTGCTGGCTGAAACAAACAGGCTCTATTGTAGTTGAGTTTCCACTCCAAATCGGAGCGTTACTGTGGCTAACTACGGGTTTTAAACAGATAAAATTGAATTTTTGTTGAAATTCAGATTCAGAGGAAATACACATTAGAGAACTGGGTTACGCTGGACAATTCCCACAATATGACTGGCCCATTTGGATTGTTTCTTCACTGCATCATAAGAAGGTGAAATTACATCTGCATAAAATTTAAAAATAAAATAAAAAACCCTCAATTTGTTTTTTGGCTTTGTTGCTTCCTTTTATGAATTCAGGGATAGCGTCTTGAAGATACCAGTGCACTACAGAGGCTTATGTCTTACTTGCTCTAGCAGGATTGCCTGAGGTGTTGGATTACTTAAGCAACAAATTAAGATGGAGTACAAAAGACATCAGAAATATTTTAGGTTCTTAGGACAAGTATTGCGAACCACTGCTTCATTTCTACTACTGTAAACTTTAGAAGTCTAGAGAGCATTTGCTGAACACACACACACTCAAATCTCTTTAATCAGAGCTGGTCAAGCACTCACCCAGAGGTTTGTATTCACAACCCACGTATCCCTGGTAGCCCAGTTCCTCCAGCAGTGTAAAGATGTAGGGAAAGTTGATCTCACCGGGACTATCAGGTTCATGGCGATCAGGAACTTGAGCAATCTGGATGTGACCTGCGTGACACAAACACAGGCACTTTTACAGCTAGAAATGTGATTTTGAATCGAATGCGACTGATTGTTTAAAAAGATTTATGGTACAGAGCCATAGCACATTAAATTACCAGTCAAGTTTCTAAGTGCTTTTCATAAAAGAACAAATTACAAGCAGTAATAAAATGAAGGAGATAATCAAGTATGAAAAGATTCAAAATCTAATAATCCTGCAACAATTTTAAGCAGCCACTACTCAACTGGACTTGATCTAGAAGAAGAATGTTTTAATGCATAGTGAAGGAGAGCACTTGTCTGACAGCTGCAGCGGTAATAAGATGTGAAAGAGTATGACTTCAGTTAAAGTTCATTTAAAAGGTGCAGTCTGACCTTTAAAGCCAAGTTATAAAACAATCTTTTCAGACACTCTTCTTTCATAATGGTTGCTTAATGCTGTCATTTTACTTAATTTGATACGCACTGGGGGTTTTTTTGTGCTGTTTAGAATCTTCTGGCAATCACTAATGTCCAGTATAATATTCAGAGTAGGGCTGGGCAATATGGACAAAAATCTTATCAAAATATTTTTTTCCCCATCAGTTGATATCGATATACACCACAATATAAATCAAATCACACTTTCTGTCAAGCTTAGAGGTTCCTTCTTACTCCTAAGTGAGATGTTAAGCTATCATAAGGTTAATTTTGGTTTAAATTAGGGCCGAGCGATATGACCCAAAAATTACATCACAATATTTTCCTGACATTTTCGTGATAATGATATTTATCACGATATATATTTTACTATGAAAATAATGTTCAGAGACGAAAGACCATGACAGCACATGCAAACATGCAGACGCGATCTTGTGCACGTCTGCGGTCAGTCTGGGCTCGTAGGACACCGGTCATAAACACGTGCTGCTCAACGTATTTGCTTTGCTTTTGTTCCCAGTGCTTTGCCCTTGTTTTCCATGTTTTTTTTGCGATACGAGAATTTATAGATATATCGCCCAGACCTAATTCAGAGGAGCCAATATTTATGGTTTAGCCATAGCATTATCTTTATTATTTCAATTTTTTTTTCACCCTATTGCTACATCGATATGGGAAAAATCTGAAAATTTGCTTTAGCTTTCTCAGCTAGGGCTACTTACTGTATACCAACACTACCTCGACACGACACAACTGATGATCTCAAACACAGTTAGAAGGGTTTTTTTCTTTATTTTTATTACTTAAGACACTTCATGTATTAAAGTGATAATGGACTGTGATTTCTCTTTACTTAGTTGAGCAGTTCTGGACATAATATGGATTACTACAGCTGTCGAATAGGGTTATTTCATGTATACCAACTCTGCCTCAGCACAACACAACTAATGGTCTCAAATGCACTGGCAAGAAATTCCACTAAATAACCTTAGACAAGTCACAGCTGTTAAATGAAAAGCGTTCGAGGTGACTATCTCATGAAGCTGGTTAAGATAATGCCAATAGTGTGCAAAGCTGTCATCAAGGTAAACACTGGCTATGATGAAGAATCTAAAATATGAAACATTTTGTTTTAGCACTTTTTTGTTTACCACATAATTGACTGGTACTGTAAGTAAAATTTTGCCTTGCTGTTTTCTTAATTTTGCTTAGTGTACATCTCAAAAAACACCACCAAACAAATTAGCCAGGTAGTTCAGGTTACCTCTACATCCTTTCCAAAATCACATGGGACTGCATTTATTATTTATGCTGTTAGCACCGAGCTGTCTTGTCCACCAACACATGCCACATAGGCTTTTTGTAGAATATCTTCTCCTCTGCGTCTGCTAGGATTTGTAAGCACCGTTCTTGTTAGTGTCTCTGCACTTTTCCTCAAAGCTCCTACCAGTTCCCTCTCCACTTTGTACGTTACTTCTGACCAATCACTGCACAATGTTTGTAGCATGTTTGGATGTTTCTGATTCAGACAGACAATGATCCCCTCAAAACTGATTTGCCCTCCTTCCAATGGCTTCAAAGGCCTGGTCAGAAGAGAGCATAAAACACATAAGAATGCATCCTGTTGCTTTTATAGGTTACCTTCAACTTAGGCTTACAACCGAGTAGCTTTTACTTTGCTTACAACGAATACATTTCCTCTGGAAATTTCAAACCTAGATGTTGAGTGTATTCCTTGCCTATTAAGGGGAAGTATCTCCGGATGTTCTGCGTCAGGTTCCCGTCCATTATCTGCCAGTGGAAAATGTCCTGCAGGAGGGAAGAAACATGACTGGAGAGCACACAGAAACCTCAAGAGAGTTCTGTGATTTAGCGGAAATCTCATGCTTCTCAACTGGTGTTTTATCTCCACTATCCTTAATCACATCTCGCTGTATACCCTCGCGCTAATGTCTCTTCAGAGTAAAAGCTGACAATAGTCAGTGACCTGAGAAGCATTTAACCATTGCCCTGATGGCTAAATTTGTGACTTCAGGCTTCAAAACAATGTTACCAGATCTGACTGAGTTTGCTAAGAAATTAGGAAATATTGGAATGCGGTTTCTTTACCTTCAAAAACCAGTTATAAGCACTTTACTACCATCCATACTAGGCTAAATGCACATGACACGGTCGATCCTGACTGAGCACTTTTTATAACCTTTATGTCAATATCAACTTTATATATGCTACCTATATGCTATATATGCTAGGGTGTCAAACTCAAATTCTGCCTGTGCCACATATGCATTTTTATGCTCCCTCGAAGTGCCATGATGCAAGTCTATTTATTTTTATACCCATTATTCATCATTGATTAACAGAATATATAGATTAGACACTTACAAGTAGAACAGGAATATGGATGGATGCTACACTACAGCTCTGCTGTGAATTCTACATAGTGTTAAAAAAAGGATGGATAGTAGTTACTACAGGCCATTTCAACATATTTTTTTCCAGAGGTCACACTGGCTGTTTGAAATCAGACAGAAGGCCTTGGAGTTGACGAGCAAAAATGTGTGCCCTATTATCAGTAAAATCCAATATATCCAAGGCACTATTCTGTTCAGTATCCTGATGAATTATGCTGGTCTGTAAACGTTAATCGTTGTAACTGTACTTGACTTGTGTATAGGACAGAACTAGGAATATCAGTAGTGCAGTCATGTACATCAGTTTATAGTTGGAATAGTATTGACAATTGTGGGACGAAGGGAAATGCCATGTAACACTAGCTACACGCACACATCTTTTACATTCGGAAGGAAATCATTCCGATCAGTGATTCCGAACGTATCGTTTACATGAAAGCAATCAGATAGATGTGCGTGTTCACATGAAGAAACATTATCCTTGGAGAAGTGGTGAACAGGAGAAGGCGAGAACAGGATAATTCGTTTTGAAATGCTGTCCTGTGCATTTGCTGCCTATTCTGCTCACCAAATCGAGAGGACTGTGGATGAAAGTCTGAAGCAAGGACCGGTGTGACAAAGTTGTGCTACTGCAGGGTAGATGCAGTGGTTTGGGAACATGCTCAAATAGTTTTTAAACCAACTTTTATTCTTCATTAGTTTATTAAAGCAGGAAATACAATTGTCCCTCTTGTAGAAACTAAGGAATGTGCCTCATCTGTAAATGATTATTTAGTTTTTCTTTTTGTGCCGTCATCTGCACTAGCATGGCATAATGTGAAGAGTACAGTATAATGTTATCCTGGTAAACCTTCATACAGATGTGTTGCAGGTATCATTTAGAACACCTGACTAGAATAAGAATAGAGTATATACAAAACACAGTATTAGTGAATATAGAAACAGCTGTGCATGGAAATACTGGTAGTTTGAAATAAATATTACTCATATCTCCTGTTATTATAAGCAACCCTTGTAAATGAAAATCCATTTTTTAGAGCACTCACCATCTGCAGTTTGATGTTTGGATGGTCAACTTTCTGAAGGATTGCAGCCGCTATAAGAAGTAACAAACATCGGTGGGCAGAATAGCAGATACAGTTGGAATATATATAGTACCAGTCAAAGGTTTAGACACACCTACTCCTTCACAGGTTTTTCTTTTCTATATTGTCAAACCTTACTAAAGATATCAAAACTATGAAATAACACATGGAACTTAGTATTAAACAAAAAGTGTTGAAAAACATGAAATATGTTACATATTTTAGATTCTTCATCGTAGCCAGTGTTTACCTTGATGACAGCTTTGCACACTATTGGCATTATCTTAACCAGCTTCATGAGATAGTCACCTCGAACGCTTTTCATTTAACAGCTGTGACTTGTCTAAGGTTATTTAGTGGAATTTCTTGCCAGTGCATTTGAGACCATTAGTTGTGTTGTGCTGAGGCAGAGTTGGTATACATGAAATAACCCTATTCGACAGCTGTAGTAATCCATATTATGTCAAGAACTGCTCAACTAAGTAAAGAGTCCATAATCACTTTAATACATGAAGTGTCTTGAGTAATAAAAATAAAGGAAAAAAAACCCATTTAATAAGAAGGTGTGTCCAAACGTTTGACTGGTACTTTGTTCGTTTACCATGTAAACTCTGTTTCAGACATAAACCACATTTTGAATATGATGTATATTTGAGAGTAAGTACAGTGACTCGAGATGAAATCCAGAGTTACCCTGATGTGGCGAGTCCAGGAAGTATTGAGGGTCAGTTATCCTTGTGTTAATAGGCTCAATCAATCCCATAATGCCCTCCTGAAAATTAAGCAAGCATTGCACTTTCTGTGCTTCAAAACACATATTACTAAATAATACAAACAATGAAAAATACTTAGTACATCACCTTCTTTACATTTAACAGATGAAAATGATTTTTCATATTCACTCATATTTTAAAAGGCAAAGTAAAAATCAAAAGTACAAGGAGTAGCAGTAGGACGCTGGACTATAATGTTTAAAATATACCTCCACTTATCAGAGGAACTGCATCAGTCCTTCAAGAAACTGCCACAGATGTTTCTTGTGTTCTTCCTGACTCTTACGTCATCACTGCCTTTCCAGTTTGAGTCGGTGGTTAAGGTTAAGAACTACTGATCAGTAGGTTAAGCAGTAAAGCTCCGGCACTGCCACTGTTGAGCGAGGCTGTTATCCTTGAACTATTACAGTGAAGTTAGAGCTGACACTGCGCTCTGAACCCAACTTTATTAAAGCTTGGTACATGCAAGAAGGACATGTTTCCATACTGTACACACAAGTATATGCATACGACAATAGAGGCTGTCTCATTTTTCATCACTGTTCGAGCTATTTATGAATTTTATACCCATTACTCAGGGTATAGTTCTCTTTGTGCTTTGCAAAGTGTTTACAATCGGAGATCATAAGGGGTGGTGTGTCCTTGTTTTTCCTGTGTATTATTCCCTGTATATCCAGAATTATCCAAATTCCAATTTCCTTGTTTTCCATTCTCATGTACAAGCTATCCAAGTTGTGTTCTGCCGCTTTTTGGTTTCCGAGTCCTGCCTCCATTTTGGATTGACTACTATTGATTGACTTGCCTTGTGATAAGCTCTAGTTTGTTACAGATATCTCAAAGATTATAACCCAAGTCCTTGTGTTTACAGCTTGGCTTACTGCTAATAGACATTGTAACCTTGACATTAGCCCTACATAAACATTCACCCCCTGCAAGACATGTGTATTCTTCAGCATAAACAAGGCCAGTGCTTCTCTTGCCAATATAACTTTCTCTAATAATACACTAAGCCTTGGTAGAAGAAGACTGGAAGGGTTTAAGGGTTGTTTTACCTTTGCTAGAATATCAGCAGCATGTTTCAAGTTCTGCACAAAGGTTGTTTCCATTTCCACACCAACCTCGGACAGCTTTGCCCCTGCAGGTACACGCCCTGCCATCACATGGATCCTACAGAGAAACAGGAACGCAAGTTCCATTCGAAAAGAATTAGGCAGTGGAATTCAGCAAGTCTAATGCTTAGTGATTCTGCTAGCTTCAGGACATCTCACCCAATTTTAGGTCCTTTTGCTGTAACCCAAAATTCCCACTAGACTGTGTCATGAGAGCAGTGCATAGCACACATTTTCCTTATCATCAAGAAGACAATCGCCCCAAATGTACAAGTGTGTCGATGAAACAAGGGGGTTTGGAAGCAGAGGAAAGGTAATTACAGCACAGCTCATTAAATGTGACATAAGACAGTGGGGCAGTGAATGAGCATATGCATCTTTTTCCTGTTTATCCATGAGTGTTAAACTACATCATTGTGAGGGTCATCTTTACATACATAAAGTTCACTGTGTATAGAACGTGTAGTTGTATGATTTCAATTAACGTTTTTGGAGGTAACCTTTCACTTACACAAATAAAAAAAGGAGAAAACTGTAGATAAAACAAGGGCAAAGCACCCTTGCGTGGACTGGAGTTTTACCTCTAATGCAGTTGTGGATTGAAATACTTGTGAAAAAGGAAAAAGCCCTTTCAGAAACATGTACTGTGTGAATTCATGTGAAGAGGGTAGAGTACATTAACACCGTGAAATAACACACAAGTACGGAATTATGCAGTGCCCAAGAAAAGTGTTAAACAAATCAAAACTGTTTTATATGTTAAATTAAAAATATTTAAATAAAAACAGCTTCATGATGTAACGTCACTCAGGAGGCTTTTTTAATTGCCAAATAAGCTCCTCACTGCTTCTCCTAAGCTCATACTAGTACATACTAACTTTTAAAACTACATACATGTGTGAGAGAGAAATTTCTATTCATTTATCACTTGCTTTTAGTTGGTAAAAAATAAAGTGAGATTAGGTTAATATAGAAATCATTCAGCATGAATGAACACTGTGTATCCGGCCAGCACATGCTAAAGAGCAGAGATATACATCTTTTATTCCAGAAAATATGGAAACTAAACATGTGATTAACAAATTAACAATACCTCTTGCAGTTCAGTGCTTTAGCATATTGTACAGCCTGAGCCAAACCCTGTCTGAAATCCTGCTCTCTCCCCGGCAAAGCACCCAGGCCCAGCTCACCATTCTTTACATCACCTGAAAAATCACACACACACACACACACACACACACACACATTTCATTACTGTTGAGTCTGAAGCAGCTATGAGTAAGAATTAGATCATGCATGTAATTAAGCTGCCTCCACGATACAGCAAGCATTTTTCTGGCACTTCAATCAACCTCTTTAAGATTTCAAGTCTCAACAGTGTCTGAGCTTACAGACTAGAATGTGCTTCATGTGTTACCATGCTTTTTACAGTACAGACTTCAGTTAAATACCCAGTGAGCAGACCAATAGCAACAGTGGCAAAGATGATGCCCTAGAATAGCACCAAGGAAGAAGAACCCTTGAGAGGAACCAATGACTCAGCGAGGTTCAGTCCACAATACTCGTGAGTTTTTTTATTCTTTTTACACATCCGATAGTGTAAATACGATTAGTTATAATGAGGAGTTAAAATGGCTTGATACTATACATGGATACAACATACTAGTTATTAAGTCATTATAGTGTAGGTAAAGGAAGGAAGTAGATGCAGGAATAGAGCAGTGGTTTAAGGGTGACAGGAGCGGCATCCAGATGAGTCAGGAGTTTTTTTCAGGAGTTTTAATTCCAAACAAGCAGACAGAAAGACACATCTGTGCACCAGTATAATTTATTGTACTATAAAAGTACAATAGCAGCTCAGTCCAACACACAATTCCAGCTACCCAAGATTTAGGTCCAAACTAAATCTAACAAAAACTAGTCTAATCCAGACCTCCAGGGGCATTAACAGGGCGGTCAGAGAATCTCTGGATAATGCAATTCATAAAAGGACAGTGGTTCACGATTTCCCTCTTCTAACAGACCTGCTCCATGGTGTTATCAAGTCCCATAAGAAGAGAAAAGGCTTAGAAAGTAGGTCTGAGCAGAAAAGTGGGTCTTCAAGCCTGGAGCTGGACACACTTGCACAAGAAGTGTTAGGATGAAAGTCCCAACTCTCAGTGCCTGTCAGCCAAGACAAACACACCAAAGCTGCTGGCTTTTATGTACACAATAAAACACCAGTACTACAAAGTCTGTTCATTTTCCACCTATGGATTCTGTAGATGTCAATGATTGCATGCCAACTTGTTCTTGTGTTATGTTTCATTATGTTCATCACTGATAACACTTTGTGAGCATGAGTACCTAAACTGCATTAAACACCAGGGGCCAGCTGCACATAAGTTTGATCATTAGTCAGGGGTGTAGTCGAATCTAAACTACAGGTTTAGTGTATTTAGTTTAAAACTTGCGCATTGCTGAATTACGGTTGCGGCACGGACACATTTTCCACCCATGATCAAGATGTGTCTAGACACTCTTTTTTCACGGCGAGATATTTACTTCGAATTCATAAAAGAACAAGAATAAAATCTGTTTGCTTTTCAATAAAGTGGTGAATTAAATTTTGGTTTGTCATCGACCTCAAAATAATGTATTATAGCCATAGGTTTGGTGTATTTTGGCATACACTTTCAAATATTGTTAGGTATAGTATAACCACAGGCTTAGCTGTAAGTTGCTTTAGATAAAATTGTCTGGCAAATGAGCAAATGTAAATGTAATTATTTAATCCAGGCAACACAGTGGCACAGATCCAAGGTCCCTGATACAATCCTGAGCTGGGGTTACTGTCTGTGTGGAGCTTTCACGTGTTCTTCCTGTGTCCATGTGAGTTTCCTCTGGGTTCTCCAGTTTCCTCCAACCTCCTAAAAACATATCAGTTGATGGACTGGTGAATATCAGCTACCCCTATTTGTGAATGAATGTGTGCACAGTGTGGCCCTGTCTAGAGATCCAAGGATGGGCTCTGGATTCACTAAGACTCTGACCAGGATAAAGTGGCTATTACGTATAGCACACTCCACAATTATTGGCACCCATGTAAAGATTTGTAAAAAAGGTTAGAAGAAATCCACCTTTTGGTGAAGTAGCTTCATCTCACACTGAAAAAATGAGAAAAATCTAACCTTTAATTAAAATAAACGTATTCTGAAAAAATCAAGAAATAATTATTTTCAACAAAAACATGCGCCACAATTATTAGCATCCCTCCAATTAATACTTTGTACAACCTCCCTTTGCCTTTAAAACAGCACTGAGGCTTCTCCTGTAACATCTTATTATGACGGAGAATATAGAGCAGGGCATCGGAGACCATTTACAGAATCTCTCCATATCATCCAGAGTCCTAACCCCCCTTTTGTGCGCTCCTCTTCAGCTCACCACACAGGTTTGTAATGGGGTTCAGGTCAGGCGACTGAGACGGCCATCGCAGAGATGTGATTTGGTGGTCAGGCAAACATTTTTGTGTTGATCCACCAAAAGGTGATTCCCCCCCCTTTATCCTTTTTACTAATCTTTAAAGGGGGGTGCCAATAATTTTGCAGGACACTGTGTAGACCTATGGATGAATGAATGGACGAGGTCTTCTCATTGCCCTGTACAGGTTCAAGCTTTCTTTAAGCTGACACCTGAACCTCATCACACACATTTAGTGGTAATGAAGCACTTCAGGTTGGAAGAGAGAGCAGGAGACACCTTCTTCCATTCAGTGCTAAGGGTGTAAAAACTTTCAGAGCCTGTCTGTGAAGACACATGCGGAGGAGGCAAAATGAAAGACTTGTCCAACAGCAGTGCAACAAGCCTTGTGGATCCTGAAGAAGACAGTCGAGATCAGGTAAAGCCAAAAATCTGTCTGATGCTTAAGCAACATTTTCTTTGGCAAAGTTAAATAAGCAGTACAGACTCGGAGCTGTGTAAAGTTCAGTGAGTTGAGTTGACCTTGTCTCCGACATGTTTGTGTGCTCTTACCCGGGGGAGTGTTAATAAGAGCCACCTGCAGCCCTGTTTCCTCTCGGACTTCCTGCAGCTCTCTCGGGTCCGAGCCGTACAGCCAAGCCGCCTCCACAGCCTGGAAACCTGCACGCGCAGCTGCTCGCAGCCGCTCACTCAGCTCGGGCAGCTCCGTGAACAACCAGGACATGTTGGCGCAAAATTTAAGCGAAGTCATGTTCTCTCGTCTGCTTGGCTGTTTGAACCGCTATCTAACCTACCTTAAAAAAACAACCCTGATGTTTAAGTAAGCAAATCATTAACCTCACGCTTACCCTGTTAGCATGCTAGTCTGTTTAAACAGCTGTTTCACAAAGCCAGTTAGCATGTTAAGATTGATTTGTGTTATTGCATAGTTGCTTATTTTGTTGCCAATGTAAATAAATAACCAAATACAGGAAACATCTCGTCTTGGCGTTTCAATTAATTGTTTGTTTGTTTGTCTCAATACACAGAATCCGGCTGATTTTGCTGTCCAATCGGTAAACTTCCGCGTGTGAACTA
>JAQQZU010000036.1:11293895-11305186 GCA_030068025.1 Parauchenoglanis punctatus
TTGTTTGTTTGTTTGTCTCAATACACAGAATCCGGCTGATTTTGCTGTCCAATCGGTAAACTTCCGCGTGTGAACTAGCCAATCATAGTGCGGGAGGCGGGACATTACGAACCAATCACAGTACAATGTTGAAATAACAAAAATACGTTACTGGTTAATGATGGAAAATGTCACATTAAGCTTGTAGTCGTCCTTTCTGGACTCAGGCACAATGCTGTAGATCACTGTACTGATAATGTCATGCTGAGGCATGATACACTGTGTATGTCAATATACCTTAATACCCTAATATTTCCCACTGTGTAGGTCAGTATTTCTCCAAGTTATGTGATATCCTTGACTATCTCATTGATTTGTTTAGAGTGTTGTTGATGTTTCTTATTTATGGTCCTGGAGCAATTTTTTTTATTGCTGTAGCATATCTGACTTGTGTCAGGACTAAAACATGACAATACATGCTGTTACATAAGAAATAAAACACAACAGATCAAGCTGTTGTAAGAAAATGCAGGTTTGGTGTGTTTCAGCAAGACACAAAGCAGAGTGTGTCGTTTTCTTATTCTGCTTATACTACAGCAGTTTACCGATCATTAAGATTGGTTAAAAGTCCACTATGTGGGATATTGAAGGTATCTATTAACAAAAGATAGAGTGTATATATATTACATTATATACTTATGAAATTCATTATTATGTTTTTATTAGTGTACAATTGCGTGTAACTATGAATCATTGTGGTTTTGTGAGCTTAGAATGAGCTTAAGGTGCAGGTCCACTTCTATGGAGCCGCTATGTTGCGCCGTGACAGTAGCACAGAACAGACAAACCTCTACACAGCATCTTTCACGTTTCACGATTTTACAAGGGGCAGCTTGAATCTGGAAGGAAGCACCGGAAAGACAATGAAGACAAGTAAGAAAAAAAGGAATCAGGGTTTGCTGGTTTTGGCTAACAAGTTTGAGAACCCAAATTTTGAAAAAATAGAGGATCATAATTATTTAGCATAAATAAAGGAGTGTGAGTGTAATTACCTGGAAGTACACTGTGGGCACCTGACGGCCACCGTATGTTCTGGTACATGCTTGGAAAAGGAAGGGTAAGGAAGGGGCGTTCAAGTGGTTGAATCCTGCATCGTGGACCATTTAACTTTTAATAATGAATGTCATGTCGTTCTTTTTAAATGTTGTATAACTTTTTAACTATATATTCTATTTTATGTTATATGCTTTATAACTATAGTTATATTTAATGTTATGAATGTCCACGAGACAAGTTAGTTCCTGTTATCACTTACGTTATAGCAACATACTACAATAAACATTGATTTGCTCAGCATACTCGTTTTTTTTTCTCTTGAAATTAATAGAAATTTCTCTCTCCTGTAGTTCTATTGCATTAGTTAATTAGTATAAACCTATCATTTATGTTAACCCAGAACTACTGACAGCCATGATGTTATAGCAAATTAATGCAACCACACTGTGGTATAAAGATAAATAATCAATACCATGGTGGTGTGAAAGGGCCCAATGTAAAATGGTTACTGTTACAGTAACAGGAAGTGGATTATTGTCCAATAAATGTGCATCCAGAAGCTCTTGCACCACAAAAATTTGCTAGTAAGTACTTTAGAATTCTTAAGTAAAATAAATGACGCCATGCTTTTTCCTGTTTATAGTTAAATATGACTTCAAGACAGTTTAGTGATCATTGTTATCAGTTATCAGTGTTATCATTTGCATTATAACAGCTATAAGCAATTGTTTTCTCGCCAGCCCGAACAAAAACAAAGCTGGTCATGAAAAAAACAGTTACAAAGCACTGACACTCGGGGCCTTTCATAAATGTTAAATAAACATCCTTGCAGAATGCTTCACTATGTTTATGATTATGTTTTCCTTTGTTAAATAACAGCATTTAAAAGCGCTGTGGCATAAATATGATTAACATGCTCTTTAATAAACTATCTACTGCACTTGCTGAAGTGTAAAAAAACATTTTAACATTTAGGACTGGGGTGATTTCAGGTGCAGATGGGAATGGAAGGGCTATGGATGTACATTAGAGAGCATAAACCTTGCATCACTTTGACAAGCTGTGTATCTGACTGTAGTAAATGGATCGGAAACTGAAACACTACTGGATAATCTCACGTTCTGAGAGTGATTCAGCCTTGCAGTATATCAATATAGTAGGACCATTCCAGCATTATGGATGTGACAACTGAACTCTTATTGACATGAAAAGTGATCCTCCGCCTGCACAAGCTTACTACCAGTTTGCATATACTAGAATGCAACCTTCTCAGGGAAAAGTGTGTTGATCGCCCTGTTGGAACAGAGCAGTGTGGATGCGTTAAACATGTTGCTTTGTGTGGGAGTGCTGTTTATGTCTAATAGATGAATTCTGTGTTTTCCTCCAGATATTAAAGCAGTTAAATATTCTGTGATTGGACACTACAATTTATTATGATCATAAGTTTTTTCCCTAACTAGATCCCTTTAAATGGGTTGGCAGAGATACTTGAATTTATCATGGCTATCAATTTCAAAAACGATTTTCTTCATCACTCTTTTGAAAGTGAAATATGAATATGCTTGTGCACTTGACATGGTAGGTAAGCAGTAACATAAAGCTTTTTTTTTAAAGTTTTACTTTAAAACCCACACTCTCACCTCATTGCTCAGAGAGAGAGAGAGAGAGAGAGAGAGAGAGAGAGCGCGAGATCAAATCACTGTGGACCAATAGGACACAGGCATGCCACTTTACTTATTACCTCTCTAGCTAAACCCCAAACACATTTCCAATGCCTCATCTTGAGTAAGACTTTGGTAGATCAAGGTCTGTGCCCAGGCTGAAACTGCTAGGCACAATGTATAATTGTGTGTGTGTGTGTGGGGGGGGGTGGTTCTGTGGGACTGTGTAGACCCGGAGCACTGACCCACTTCCTTTTGGGGGTAAATTTCCCTTGTGCTCTGCAGCCCCAACAAACCTGCCATGGCCCCATTCAAGCTGTCTGGGGAGCAACTGTGGCACCCTAGGGAAAAGAGTGGAGAATAGAAACAACGTGGAAGGATTTTGCTTGGGCAACATGCTGAATGGATGCAATACAGCATGGCAAGATTCATCTTTGTCTCCCTGCTTGTCGGCGTCTACTGGGCGAAATCCCTCCCGAGCGGCAAGTTTGAGGGTCTGTGGAGAGCTGGGAGGCAGCCTGTAGGCCTCCAACTGAGCTTCCCTGATTAGCAAGGCTTGGATACGGAAGACCGCTTGCCTTTGGATGATCCACACAGCAAGGCCATACCCTCAAAGATATCGAGGTATATATCATCCTGACACAATATCTTGACATTATTCATTAAGGGAACCCCAGTCAACCATTTCTATTTCCTTAGAGGAAAAACTACATTTTTAAAGTGAGCGCAAGTCCTCTCCATTTGAAAAGGCATTATCTTTAGTTCCAATCTGCCATCTCTCTCAAGGCCTCAGACCACTCACAGGTAAACAAAGTAATAACAAAGCTTTTATAGAGAAAGTAAATTGCGTAGGGGTGAGTTGACACATAATGTTCCTGACTGTTCATTTTTCTTTTCCATTTGACATGTATGGATGTGTTAGTTAACTAGCATGAAGTTTTTATGGATTTCAGGGAGCACCTGTTTGAGGTAGTAACTTGGGGTATCAGATTAAAACAATATATCATAGTGAACATGTTTGGGTGTGAACAGACATGTGACATCATCTGACTATCACAATGAAGATTTTATAACATTTTATAGATGATAGGCATATGTAAATCATCTGATTGGACTGGCAGGTCTCAGGTGGTTCAGCATTGTTGGTATATGATGTGCAAGCAAGACTGTAAAACTGCCTTCTGAGAAAACCATCTCAGCTAGGTACTGTTACAGTGATGCCGATTTATGTTGTGAGGGATTATGCTCCTACTACATCAGAGTTACTGAGTGCATAATCAGCATTAAGGAAACAACAGAACATGGCTAATTATACACAACAAAATTCAGAGTTGATTTTCAGAGCTGAAAATAAATAAATCTAGAGGATTGGCACAAAGGACACATTCTGGGTTTGTACAGAAGAGGATTCCTAATACTAAGCATTTTAGTGTATATGTAAAAGAAATGAAGTTTAAAATGTATGTAATGTAAACAGTTGGCATTGCCATAATGCAATCAGTGCCTCCTCAGTTTATCTTGCTACATTCTACTCTTTGCTTTTCTATGTCTGTTTGTCATTTTAATTTTTACTTCATTAACTTTAGTAGTTTTAAGAACAAGACCTAAATGGCACCACAGTCAACTCTCAACACCGACCCATGCCAATTCTCTCCATTATCTGCTACGTGCCTCTTCCTTTCTATTTTGTGGTGCATGATGGGACAGCCTGAAGTCAATCATTCCACTCTGATTAGCAAATATGTTCTGTTTACTGTTTGTTGCATCAGTTTGTGCTTCTCCCTGTGAAAACACTAAACTTTTAGGAGTACATACATGCAAACCAAAAACACAACAGCTAATCAGAAAACACAACAGCACATTAACATTAACTCAAAAGGTAAAGCTTAGCTCTATGTTGAGCATTTCATGCTTGTTGCTAATTGGATGCTGTGTATGACTACAACATAGAAAGAATAGCATGTTTTCCGTCTGTTATCTAGTCAGCTTAGTGAAGTCAGATGCTATTATAGTGAGCAGTAATTCATTCTTCTGAATGACCAGGCTTTCTTCAGGCAGGTTTTCAGCATTAGCCTACTCACATTAATGCCATGCAAAGTTGACAGCATGTTTAAAAAGAACTTCATATGAATGCCCTTGATAAAAAAAAAAAAATAAATAATGATAATCACGAATAAAAGCATCAGTAGATTCATTTGGGTTCATATTTCCTCTTTCTTCACACCTTTGTGGTTTGAGTTGATGCGTTTCTGAAATTGTTGCTGCTTTTTTGGTTTTGTGATTTTGGATAAGTAGTGTGTTTTGCATTTATGGGTCTCTGCACATACTAAATCAACAAGGTGAAAATATTCTTTCTGCACACTTTTCAACTCGGTTGTTAGTAGTTTGCGAGCAGCAAATGATGTAAACTGCTGTAACAGTTCTGTTCATGTACGGTATAACAAATGCAGCTATAAGAATAACAGCTTTTGTCTGATGGCTCTGATGTAACACAGAAGTACAAATCTTCACACAGTTACAGATACCAAACTAAATAAATAATGGATTCCCATAGTTAAAACCTAGCCGCAGATTCTTACCTGAAATATAGCAGCATTCCTTTTGAGATTACGGATGATGGATGGTGAAACTATCTTCAACTCAAATTGAGACTCATATCGTCAACCTTCAAAATTAAGGTTAAAAGTTTAAAGTATTGGCATGGCATAGTGGTTTAAAGTATTGGCATGATCCACTACCATAAGCTTATGCTACCTCTCATATTCACTGAAATAGTTAATACCAATAATGTTTTTTTTTCTTTTGAAGATTCATCCTGCCATACATACATGCCAGGCTAAATGGTAGTGCACTCAGTTAAAGAAAAACCCCTTAGAGCTAAGAGTTGGGGTTACTGGGGAAGGCAGGAGGGTTACTGGAGCAGGAAATTGAAAACAGGATCTCTTCAGGCTTCTTCAGTCTGAGCACTAACAAGCCTGCTTTAGGGATGACCAAAAGAAACCTCTGCATTTATTGATTTAGACTTCAGGACTGGAGGTATTGGTTACCTCCTGCACTCCCAGTGGCAAACATTAGCACTTAAAATGGTGGACTATATGTAAATTTACCCTACACTTTTAGCAGGAGCAAGGACGAAACGATGAAAAATCCCTTTCTGACACAATTATTCTCACTACCTCAATCTCTCTCTCTTCGTCACACTGCCCTCTCGTCAAATTTAAATGTCATTGGTAGTACTTGAATGATTTGTCTATGTGGTTTTAAATCAATCTAGATTTCATTCTTGTTCACAGATGAGTGAAGGAAATTAACTTAACACCTTTTTTGGATCAAGTTATTCAGCATGATCAGGTGTAATAATTAGCTTGAATGATGGCTACACGTGAGTGATAGACGTGAGCAATAACATCCCTCAGTCTGATATGTTTTATAATAATTATTATGGGATGATTCATTCTTATGTATTGTACAGCAGGACTGAACAAGCCAACTTTAGAAATGCGCTCTGGTTGCTGACTAGAGAAGCGAATTCCCCGAATCTTATTATAGCGCTGGCCCGCTGAATGCTTCCTAACAGCTCAACCTCACCAGAATTACAAACAGCACCGGAGCAGCACGCTGAGCAGAATAGGGAAATAATAATATCCACAGCAACAATGAAATTAATCATGGAAGGAAATGGATTTGCTCTGCAGGGGAGGCAGTAGATCCGAGGCCATATTTGATGCACAGTACATGTCACCAGAAGGAACACAGTAACAAAACAATTTCCTCATTGGACATAGAGGATGGGTAAAGGCTGTGAGACTTGTGGCCTCTCACTTTCTTTATTATACAATGCATGGCCTCAAACATCTGATATTACACCCCTTTGTTATTCCTCTAATATTACTTGAGTAATGGTTCAAAAATATTGCGCTTCAATTATCATTTGAGTCAGAGCACTTGAAAAGGTTTGTTTGAGGGCATTTTGTACATGAAAAATTACAACTGTGCACACACATCTCTATGTATTGCAGACATTTCATTCCAGTGACTGTGGTGGAATTCCAGCACAAGAACACCTCATTTTACTAAATGAGGTACTGATTAGGAGATCACCTGAAATAAATCTTATTTAATGAAGAAAAGTATACAAACAACTGCTGTAGTCATCACTCTCTTCTTACAATAGGACTAATTTGGGTGGCAAAAATAGTTCTAGTAGTACTTTAAATTTAAGTAGAATGCAAAAAATATCTATTCATTTTGCCAAAAGAGTTGAAAAAAAAAAGAAAAAAAAGAAAAGTTTTGAGCAAGAAAAAGAAGATTTCAGTTCTGACTTTACTGGCAGAGAGATACAGTGAGTGTCAGGTTGGTTCTATCCTCAAAATTTCAAAGAGGGCAGTTCATAAGAACAAGATCAAGCAGCAGACATTGGAGACAACAAAGTTACAGACTGGCAGAGGGCAAAAATGACACTCCACTGACTGATGATTGTCAAATCCTTTGAATGTCACTCAACAACTGTAGGATGACATCAAGTGAACTAGAAAAAGAATGGCAAATGGCAGCTGGAATTAAGTGCACAGCAAGGATGGTTCGAAACAGGCTCCTCCCAGTGGGGTTGAAGTCATGTTTTAAAAAAGTCCATCAATGGGAAGTAAAGAAAAGCCAGGCTGATGTTTGCTAAAGATCATAAGGATTGGACTGTAGAGGAGTGGAGTAAGGTCATCTTCTCTAATGAGTCCAGTTTTCAGCGTTTCCCATCACCTGGTCATCTGATGGTTAGACGGAGACCTGGAGATTCCTGCAAGCCACAGTGTCTCGCATACACTGTGAAATTTGGTGAAGGATCAGTGATAATCTGGGGGTGCTTCAGCCAGGCTGGAAAGGGGCAAATTTTTGTTTGTGAAGGACACATGAATTAAGCCATGGTTATCCTGGAAAAAAAATTGCTTCCTTCTGCTCTGACAATGTCCTCTAATTCTGAGAATTGGTTTTCCAGCAGGATGATGCTACATGTCACAGAGCCAGTCAAGGTGTGGATGGAGAACCACAAGATCAATATATCATATATATATACTGTGACGTCTGTTGCTATGCAGCCCCACCATCTACAGATAGCAAGCGCTACTGGATTATTATTATTATATAATTATTATATAATTATTATTATGCGGCCATTATCCGGAGGTGATTGCCCTGTGCAAAGCCACCTCGCAGAACATTGCAAGGATCCCCAAAGACATTCTAACCGACCACGACATTGCATTCATCTCCAGGTTGATAAAAGACCTTTCTACACACGTCTAAACACATACAACATCTACACACGTCTGTCTACCATCCACAGACCTCCGATCTGGTGGAAAGGTTCACCCAGACACTGAAGCGTATGTTACACCGGGTCATCAATATTTAAGGACAGAACTTGGACCTACTCCTCCCCTACATGTTATTCGCCGTCCGAGAAACACCTCAGGCCTTGACAGGGTTTACCCGCTTGAGCTCCTGTTCGGGCGGCAGCCTTGGGAACTGTTGGATGATGCCAAGGAAGCCTGGGAGTCCCAGGCCTCACCATACTGCTCCGTAGTGGAATACATCTGGGAGATGCAGGAGCAGATCACTAAGGTGTGGCCCATCATCAAAGAACACATGGCAGCAGCCCAGCAGGAGCAGCAGCGCGCATATAACATCCGTGCCCAGGTGTGTGAATTCCAGGTCGGAGATAAAGTGCAGCTCCTTGTCCCCAGTGCCACATGTAAGTTAGTAACATGCTGGCAAGGCCGATACATGGTGGTAGAGTGAGTAGTCCTAGTGAACTACCGCCGACAGCAGCCAGGTAAGCGCATCAAAACACGAACTTACCACATTCATTTATTAAAACGTTGGATAGCTAGTGCATGTGCTTCTTCTCAATCTTCCCCCAATCATACCCCATGCTGCGAGTGGACGAGCTGGTGGAGAGGCTGGGCTCACGGCAAACCCCAAAAAGTGCCATTTGGGGCTTACAGAAGCACAGTACCTGGGGTACAGCATCGGCAGGGGCCTTCTAAAACCGCAGGAGAAGAAGATCAAGGCGGTACGGCAGTATCCACGGACCGGAACATGGGCTATAATAACGACAATACCCTAACTGAGAACTACTTAAATGACAAATGCACAAACAAGCAGGTGTCAGTTGGCTGTCTGTCTAGTGTAGATATGTGGGCATTATTCTGTAAGTTAAATTAGACCAAACACAACACAAAAAAGGATGATTATAATATAAAAAACTTGGACAGCTATCGTCACATACGCATACACATATGAACACAAATACACTGGCCAAAACTCTCTGCCACACTTTTGCCATTCCTGATACAAATCTAGGTATATCCCAGGAACAGGACAGAGAACTGGATCTCATTGTGAAAGAACTATTTCTATGGATAATATGTGCATGCTTTTATTCTTCTAAGTAAACCCAGATAAAATGCTCTCAGCTTTATTATAGTTTATATAATTTAATATTGCTTTGGTAGTTTTATCTTATGTAGTTTTTTTTCTCGAGCTCTGCTTCAGGTTTGTTTGATCATATGAAGACAATGGAAAGTAAGAAGCACTTCATGGCATTATGGCTCAAATGGAAAACCCATTCTACATTCTACATCCTGTTCAGCTTGCTCTCTCAGCCTTTTCCATCCATTTCTCTCCACAGCACGTTGACGCTTCGCCCCTGCACTGTCAATTATTCATGCCTCCAACAATTACTCCTCAGCAAAAGTAATGCAAAGAATGTGCAATGGGCAGAGCTATTAAAAATTCAGATATGCTGTATGCATTACCTTATTGTTTCTCCTAATGTCCTGTAGTCAGAAAAAAAGATTCTCTAGATGCTTCACAGATCTACATTTAAAGAGCTTGAGATAGAAACATTTGATATAATATGAATTGTGAAAAGATTGATAATTGAACCTTAATAATATAAAAAAGAAAATAGGAAAAATTGAGTGATTTGAATCAATTTTTCATACGGCTCCATGAGTCAAAGCAATAGGTCAGGCACAATCTAGTAGAAGACAGCAGCTGATTGATTATTGTCTGTCCAAGCAAAGGAGTAATGACCTTTCTCTTACTGTGGAGGGGGTGTGGCCTCTGAATCATTCTCATTAAAGAAGGTGTGGCTTCTGTGTATATCCCAGTGAAGTATATGTCTGTCCCAGTGAGGGAGCTGTAGCCTCCCTGTCTGTACTTGTGGAGTAGGAGTCTCCTTGCTGTAGCTGTCCCAGTGAGGCAGGTGTGACCTCTGTTTCTATGCCAGTGAAACCGGCGTGGCCTCTCTGTTTCTGTCCTAGTGAAGCAGGCCTGGCCTCTTGGTCTATCAGTCGCAGTGATGGCTGTATGCCTTCCATTTCTCAAACATTTCTGCAGTGCTTCCACAATACTGAATCACACTGTGAAGTAAACTGTGATGAATGAATGAATGAATGAATGAATGAATTCAAACTTTGACTACTCTTGTGGTTAGGGGTAAACTGTGTACCTTTCATTCTTGATTGATACATCAGTATGGGTTTCCAGATTCTAGCCTTGCTTTTATAAGCTATTACACTCTACACTGAATTTGCTGCTCTCTCTATCTCAGAAAGGGAGATAGCCCATTTAATATGAAAGCAAGTCCAAAGGAGCCTGCCCCAGTGTGTTAGAACTGTAACTCATCTCAGGCTCCTATGACCACCTTTACAAGTGCCCTATTTCCAGACCCAGACTTCATTAGCTGCCAGGAGACAGCCAGGCTGCGGCTGCCAATAATGAGTGTTTCACTGGTTTCTGTCACACGCACATGAGCTAGCAACCCGCAAAAGCCCTTTACTGCCAAATAGGAAAATAATTAAAGTAATCTATTTATAATGGCTCTTCAAGCTAAAAGAGCACAGTTGATTATATTTTTTTCAGATACACCAACTTGAACAGACTCACGGATGGGAAAACAATTGCCACCATAGAGGGAGGGAGGGAGTGTCTAGCGCTAACTTGAACAGACAGCTTGCTGAACCTTTTGCCTCGGCTTGACCAAGGCTGTTCCCGTGAGTAGAAAATCACATGGGAAGAGAGAGATGAAGAGAGAGAGATAGAAATTTTCAGCTTTATCACATGCAGACAGAGGAGAGGTTTAGTATTCTACCAGTGCTTTGTAACCGAACCAACAGACCTTATGTCTCTGCCACCTACTATATCGTCCACACAATAGTAATCACATTTGATTTCACAGCCTGCTGTCCATGGTCTTGATTGCTTTTAAAGATTTAATGATTATTGATGAAAGTGGCCTCTTCTCTGTTTTGATGAGCTATAGTGTTTATGTTTTGGCTTCTGTTATCTCACTTCTAATCAAATGAATGGTGTCTTTATCTTTTATTTGTTATAAATGCAGCTTGATCACTGTCTGTATTTTTGCCCAAATCCTTGTAATATCATCTTACTAAAAATCTTACTTAAATAATATTAAGCATCAGTGGACTTCATCTGGTTCTGAGCCATGATAAGAAGCAATGTTTATGCTATATAAATCTGATATTAACATGGCTTTAAAAATACAAACAGTTTACTAATGGAAGAACATGGAAAAAA
>JAQQZU010000036.1:11313253-11337660 GCA_030068025.1 Parauchenoglanis punctatus
ATAAGTTTATATTCAGAATTTATATACTTTTGTGAAGCTGCTTTGAGACAATGTCTGTTGTTAAAAGCTCTATACAAATAAAATTGAATTGAATTGAATAGAACTATACTATATTGCACCACTTAAGACAAATTACTAATGATATAGTCAATAGCAGGTAAATAGATGGATTTCAGAGTCAGTGAAAAATATTTTTTCATACATGCTCACACTTGTTAAAGTTTCACCGTATAAAGATGGCCTAAAACTTGTGGAACCCAACAAATTATGCAAAAGTTAGACTGTACTCCAGCCAGAGCATGGAAGTTGTTTCTATGGTAACAGGCAGTGACTCCAGTCAATATGCATAATGCTGGGTTGCTTTCATATTGACCCAGAGATGCCTGGCAAGACATCATTGAGAACCATCATCCTAAAACAGTGTGCAGTTTTATTAATGAATAAATTAACTCCTGTGTGTTGGCCTCAACACATCATTACAAACCCCTAAGCTATTATTGATTGACTATTTTCATTTATTGCTGCAAAATGAAGAGAAGAATATTTTTATATGCACTTCAGAGCAAAGTAATTAATTTTTACATTAATATTAATAATTAATTATATGAATTAATATTAGTACGCATTTCTTATTTTCTATAATTACCTACTTATTGCCTACTTCTGGTTGAAAACTGTTTTTTAAAAAGAGAGCCTTAGCTGGGCTCGGATGAATGATAAACACCTCAGTTCTGGGCTCTAGTCTAATTCTCTGTGCTCCTCATATTGAGACAATCACAGTGGTCACTTCTGCAATGCTGTGTTGCGCCATTTGAGACTGATTGCTGTGCAAATACAGCATAACATAGTAACTGCAACAGACAGGGAGACCACCTTGACTGATCTTTTTAATTAATCCCAGCTCAAAAGGGCCATAAATTGTAATTGCTGTCCTTCGGCCACAGCCCAGGGTGCTGGCATGGACTAGGAGTGGAGGGTGATAAATGAGAAGTTGTTACTGCGCAGCTAGAAGCACAGGCCTGGAAAATAAATATTCTAATCAGCCACTGTGGTGTGGCAAAACAGCCACTGAGAAGAGATGTGATAAAGAGGCAGTTGGGTTACTGTTGGGTGTGTACAAGTCTTAGGCACCCTGTTTTTTTAATACAAATTTTCTTATAGATATATGATATAAAAAAACATATATTTTATGAATTCTGCATCATTGAGTCAGTACAAAAACATTTTAGATTTCCACACATTACTTTTCCAAAAAATAATTTGCATTTGAAAAATGTTTGTATGTTATTAAAGAAAGAAATATATTATGTAAGAGATCACAAAACTGAACAAAAAAGTTGTCACAGCAAATACTGACTTTGTTTACTTTATTTCTGTTTACTGCACATTGTAGGATTTTTCTTTTAACTAGAAAGATTTAATGTCATTTCATTTTAATATAAATTCTTGCATGTGACTTTTGCACAGTACTGCATATATGCGGAGTCTCCCAAAACTCTGGAACCATAGGCAATTTTTTTAATTACAATACTGATATTAAAACAAATTCTCAAATCAATATCCTTGGACTTCACAGCACTTGTGTAAACACTGAATACAAGAGTGCTGAACATTCCTTAATGTATCAGAACTGATGCTGTTGCATTGCTACATGCTGAAATGATGTGGGGCCTGCATGAATCGGCCTTTTTTGTTCAGCACGTCCAACAGATGCTTGAGATCTGGGGAATTTGGAGGCCAACACCACAAATTCTTTGTCATGTTCCTCAAACCATTCCCGAACTATTTTTTTGCTGTGTGGCAGGGTTCATTATCCTGCAGAAAGAGGCCACTGCCATTAGGGAATACCATTGACATGGTATTGGGTGCCCATGACCCTGTCAGAAGTTCACTGGATGTTCTTCCTTGGACCACTCTTGGTAGGCACTTACCACTGTGCACTGGGAACACCCCAAAAGACCTGTCATTTTGAGGATGCTCTAACCCACTCATCTAGCCATCACAATTTGGCCCTTGTCAAAGTCGCTCAGCAGCCTTTCCTTGCCCATTGGTCCTGCTTCCCATGCATCAACTTCAAGAACAAACTGTTCACATGTTACCTAATTTATCCCACTCCTTGATAGGTGCCTTTGTAAGGAAATAATTGAATTTTATTGGCCTCACCTGTCAGTGGCTTAATGTTATGGCTGATTGGTGTGCCAAAGGAAAAAAAATGCCTAATATGTAATCTGTAAAATAAAAAACATTATACTACACACAAGTTTACTTCAGAAGCATCTTGTTATATTATTTAATATTTAAATATACAATTAATATATATTTAGTTCTGTTTGACCCATATATCAGGGGTAAACAAACAATAACTATATTAGATAGACCACTGGGCAAGTAAAAGCTTCAGTGTGCTGTCCAGTTCTATGCTTTGATTGCCCAAAATCTGATCATGTTGAAAGTGGTAGCTAACATAATCTAATAATATACAGTGGGGGAAATATTCCTCACATTAACTTTTTTCTATGAAACATATTTCAACCTCAAGAACTGGCTGCTCCTTTGCTCTCATTACAGGTGCCACTGTAATGAGATAATCAACGCTATTCACTTCACATGTCGGTGGTTTTAATGTTATGGCTACTTGAGACACACACACACACACACACACACACACACACACACACTGGGGTCCAAAAGTCTCAGACCACTTCTGAAAATGTTTCTGTTTGGCATTCTATTTCAGTTTAACACAAAGGTTATCATTACAAAATGATATTATCAGCAATAACATGAATGAAAAGTACAATCCAACCACATTTTCAAAAAAAAGTTCAGAGGCTGTGTAAAATGTGAAAAAAACAGAATGTGATGATTTGCAAATCATGTAAACCCATATTTAATTGACAATGGAACAGACAACATGCCAAATGGTGAAACTGAGAAATTTTATTGTTTTTTTGAAAAATATATGCTCATTTTGAATATGATGCCAGCAACATGGTTCAAAAAAGTTGGGACAGGGGAACAAAGGAGTGGAAAAGTTGTGTATTGCTAAAAAGAAACACCCAGTGGAACCTCTCACAACTAATTAGGTTAAAAAGAACATCCAAGGGAATCTTTCAGCATGTATGATGGGGAGGGGTTAACCACTCTGTGAAAAACTGTGTGGGCAAATAATGCAACAATTTAAGAATAATGTTACTTAATGTAAAATTGCAATGATTTCGGGATTTCCTTATCTACAGTACATAAGATTCTGGAGAATCTGGAGAAATCTCTGTACACAAGGGACAGGGCCAAAAAACCAATATTGGATGGCTATAATTTTCAGGTCCTTTATTAAATTATTTATTCATTACATGATCACATTCTGTTTTTATTTACATTTTACACAGCATCTAACCTTTTTTAGAAATGTGGATGTTCATATATTTCAGAATTTCTTAGTATTGGTTTGTTCCCTGGGTGGCATAGTGGTGCAGTGGTTAGCACCGTCACCTCACAGCAAGAAAGGTCTGGGTTTGACCCTTCTGGGTGACTGGGCCCTTTCTGTGCAGACTTTTCATATTATCTCCACGCCTGCACGAGTTTTTTCCGGGTTCTCTGGTTTCCTCCTACAAGCCAAACGCATGCAGATTAGGTCAGCTGGCTACTCTAAATTGGACTGCCTTTGGAACAGGATACCAGGTTTGATTCCTGGTCAAGGCAAGTGGTAACAGTGCCTTTGAAACAACAGACTAGGGGACTACCAGGGTTTGATTCCTGGTCAGTGCAACAACTTCCAGTATGGGTCCCCAGGCTTAGAACCCTAATGCTGATACAAGCCTACCTCAGAACATGAGCAAGAGACATAAACACAAAGCCATACCATCTCGGATGTCACCTGAATTAACAAGGTCTGCATTGGCATGGAACAAGGCACACCTGGACTCGGTCTGAAAACTTGAAATTGATGGAATGCTACTATAACAGCAAGGCTACATGTACTGAATGTAGGAACTCTGTATGACCAGAAGACCAACATCCACTCTGACTAAGAAACTACTCTAACATCAAAGCTACTCTCATAGATGGAACTTGAAAGACTACAACCACAGATTGGACTTTTCCATCACTAAAGATGATGGAAATGATGAGCAGTCTTTGGTGCAGACAAGTGTACAAGTACATGACACATTGTCACTCTAATCCTGGAAATGCTTGGGTACAAGTTCAAGACCAAGAATGGAGAAGAAGGTTGGAAGCCAAGATCAGGGAAGTTCGGAGGAAAATCAGTCGGCTTGCAGAAGTGCAGAAAGCACTCAGGAGTGACAGGTCCTGGGTTGTGAAGAAGTACAGCAAGATGTCCATAGGTGAGGCTCTAGAGAATGCCAATCAGAGACTCACAAAGACTCACAGCTCTTGCGACAAGACTGAAGAGATACACCAGAGAAGCAAAGGCTAAAAGTATAAATCGCATGTTCTACATTGGCCAACTACAGGCCAATAGCCTGCCTCTCCGCAACATGGAAGCTGTTGTCCTCTCATAGCAGATAAGCTAGGCAGACACATGAGTAAAGCTCAGAAAGGAATTGTGACCAACACCAGAGGGTCAAAGTACCAGCTACTGGTCGATAGCGCAATCAATCAAGACTCAAAGACTAGGCAGACCAACCTGAGCACAGCATGGATTGACTACAAGAAGGCCTATGATTCGATGCCACACATGTGGATATTTGGATTCACAGCATTCCACCCACCTAAACTTCGTTGCCAAACAGGTACACCCCACTGATGGCAACGGTATTCTGCAGTGGCATTGGCCTCTTTCAGCAGGAAATTTAGTTATTATGATTAGTTTTATTTTTCTTAATGTATGGGTTTGTGTTTGTTCAAACTCTTTATTTTTTATGTTCTTTAATTAATGCCAATACTTTAAAATGTTTTTCACAAAATGTTCTTGATAGTATTTTTAGTCTCTGACCTATTGAGCCAACATAAAAATGTATTTTTGTAAACTACAAAGCATTTCTATAAATTTCTCTGGATAAGGGTATCTGCTAAATGCTGTACACATAATGAAAATAAGCATTTTAAACTCAAAAGTATATTCTAGACATATGAGTGCAGTTGTCCATGCAAATTATATGATTTGAAGTGGATCAAGTTGAGGTTTACATTATTTAGTCATCTTATACATTAATTTACACACACTGGGGATCAGGAGGAGGATATGAACAGTTTTCTGAGTTTACAGGATTTTCAGATTTTAGCAGCTTTAAAACCTGTAAGGAGGCCCTTAAAGTCCTTCATTTGTTATTCTAGCACATCACACAGCTGCTCAATCAGCTACCTTTGAGTTTCTGAAGGGATAAATCCTATTCTTACAAAAGATATTATTTTATTTTTAATTTTGATAATGGTTGTGGACAGTGCTTTCTAACACATTACTCCAAAATCCCTCATAAGTGTTCAACTGGGTTGAGATCTTATGACTTTGAAAGTCACATCTTATGATTTGAATCTTTTTCATCCACCTCAAACCATTACCTGAGCTCTCATACCCTGTCAATGTGACCATTTTTATTCTGGAAGAAACTCTCATTAGTATAAAGTGTTTTTCATTGTAGGATAAAGGAGATGCTCTAATAAAATACAAAGGAAAGAATAATTTTGTGTTAGGGACTGAATATTAATATGTTTTCCAGCTTGAATAGAATATAATATATTCTAAACAGATACAAATACAGATATGAATAGGAAGCACACCATTCCTTTTTTCCTTTATAAAGCTTGCCAGAAAGGTTCACATATCATCAGGTTAAGACTAGAGGTGTGCAAGAACTGGGATTACTCGGGAAGCAAAAAAAGCAGTTTCACAAATAGGAGGGTAAGATATGAAGATTGTAATCAGAAGCGAGCAGTTAGATATTAAGCTCACAGGACAAAAAATGACCATTTTCAGTAATCTGAATGTTAACATTGCATGTACATCCTTAGTAACTTCCTGGTCAGGTTTAAATTAAGTTAAATTAATTAACATGCTAACATGCGGGCGGCACGGTGGTGCAGTTAGCACTGTCACCTCACAGCAAGAAGGTCCTGTGTTTGATCCCCGGGTCACCCAGGGTACCTTTCTGTGCGGAGTTCTCCCCATGCATGCGTGGGTTTCCTCCCACAGTTCAAAGACATGTAGATTAGGTCAACTGGCTACTCTAAATTGCCCATAGGTGTGAATGTGAGCGTGTGTGGCAGTTTGTCTGTGTCGGCCCTGTGGTGGACTGGCGACCTGCCCAGGATGTACACTGCCTCTCGCCGAAGTTTGCTGAGGTTGGCTCCAGCTTCCCCCGCGACCCAGACGGATAAAGTGGTATAGATAATGGTTGGATGGATGGATACAATTTATTTGGACATCCTTGCACTAAGGGAACAAGTGGACCATCACAATGCTAGTAAAGCATATGCCCCCCATGGTATAACCAAGATACAGGTTTCCTTTAATTTGTCACCCATCTGTATGTGTACTGTATGTAAAATTCTTGTTTGTGGTCATTGCCCAAGGGCAACTAATAGAGTCTACAGTATATTTGATATTAAACAATAGTGCAGTAAAAGGGCAGTGTCACGTCAGCATTGGGTTCAGCTGTGATATTGCCAATTGCAAATTAATTTCCCATCAGCTACATCAGATCACATAACTATGTCACATACCCACTTATTCACATTCACCTGTTTTGTGTTATGTGGTATGAGGTTCTTCTCTATAGTTCTTGTGCATTTGTTGTGTGACACCTGTTTGGTGCCTTGTTTCTCTAGCTCTTGTTTTGCTCTGTGTGTGTTCCTTAGTTTTGACTGTGTTTGTTTTGTTTGTCTCTTGTCTGATTAAAAAGCCTACATTTCATTCATTCCATCACTTACAGGAAGTTTCTTGTAGTAATCAATAGTTTTGTCTTCATGAATACAAAACAGTGCAATACAGTGCAAGAATGGTAAGAAACCAATATTAATCAGTAAACCAATCAATCATTTTCTAATCTGTCCAGTTTCAATTGCTATCATGAGTAGGCAATGAAAAATCTGGAAAGCCAAACAAAAATAAGAAGAATTAAATGATTTGAGATATGCATAACATTTATTCTTGGTAATACTGTATATCACCCAACTTGAGAAATGTTTTGTGGATTGCTTTATTGGCCTCAAGTTTGGGTTTTTGTGCTTTACAGCATGTATTAAAGGGCAGATATAACATTACAAACACAAAATGTAATCTCTTCACATAAAACCTGATACTTAAAAAAAACTGTGATTATCACTGCTTTACTGAATTTTTGGAGGAATCATGGATTTTTATGGCATGTGTGAGAAAGATATTTGCTCTCAGAAAAGAATTCTTACACAAGGGAACTGGCTTTATAATTAGGAAAAGTCAGCAGTGTGCAGTAGCCTTATTAACTGACAGTCCTTGTCCCTTTTTTGCCCATCACAGGAAGCCTGCTCACAAAAGGGGAGTCACTAGAAATAACATCTATTATCCCCATCATTGTCATTCATATTAGCCTTCTAATTAAGGCTCATCCATGACTGGTCTTTTAAAATGGGTGGAGAATGGATTGAAATGTCATTTCTTGGCCACACTGCTCAGGTATTGTGTTTCAGGAGTCCCCGTCACATCCAGCTGGCTCCGGGAATGACAGAGGAAGAAGCCGGGAGGCCAGTAATTGGGAGGCTGTCAAAGAGAGAGGGAGAGAAAGTCACGCTCACATCCCATCAGCACCTCATCAGCCTCAGGATGGTGTGTGTGTAGCAGGGGGAAAAGAGCTGTCTGCCTGCTGTCAGCAGCCTCGGCTCTGCTTTGTATTAAAGATTGTTGTGCCATATCTTGAGGTCTTGTTGACAGAAGAGAGTAGAAATGAAAAGAGCTGTGCTTCTCTATAGATAGCAGCAGGTATTTTTCGGTATCTGTTTGCTCAGTTAGTGTTTTTTTTTTTTAATGTTTCTTAATCATCCACACCAGTTGAGGGAGCTGTGGGCATCTTCCTGCTGTGCCGGTACTGTTCAAGAAAGTTGCAAACAAAAGGGAACAAAAATCTCAACAGATATGGAAGTTCATATCAGCAGACATGATTTATTATTTTATTTTATTAATTTTGTTATTTATTATTATTTTTAGTGCACAATATATCATATTCTCGTGCACATACACACCTCACAGTTCACATAGGTAAATTTGTGCCTTCCTTCTAAAGTACAGAACTAATTGAATGAATGAATGTACTTGAGGCATGTATGCTGTTTATATATTCTCCACCATTGTTGTCCTTCACATTGAAATTTTACTATAGCATTTGATATTGAGTTAGCTTGATAAGATAAGATAAGATAAGAACTTTATTTATCCCGAGGGAAATTCTTGTCATTGGCATGTTCAGTGCAACAAGAGAAATAAAGATAGTACAATGAAGATTTTAAAAGAGACCAGTAGCAATTGTGCAAATATACAAAAATATGACAGTATATGACAATTGTGCAAATATATAAAAAATATGACAGATTATTATTAAATACAGATTATTAGTGCAAGTTATGAAAAGTGACTTATTACTTGTGCCTGAATAAAATGAGATAGCAGCTTGTGATGACAGGATGAGACTAACATACAGCCATAAAGGCTGAAAAAGATCACTTACAGAATGTAGAGGAGTTATAAAGCCTTATTGCCACAGCTAGAAAGTTCGGTTGGCATTCGGTTCTGAATTTGGGGGCAATGAGTCTTTTGCTGTGTGTACTCTGGTGGTTCATCAAGGAGGCATGCATTTGGTGGGAGGGGTTGTCCATGATACTGAGGAGCTTTTTCAGCATTCTCCTCTCGGACACCTCCGTCAGATCCTCTAGTCTGACGCCTAGGACAGAACCAGCCTTTTTAATCAGCTTGTTCAGCCTGTTGTAATCAGCTGTCTTCACTGCACTGCCCCACACTCCCCACACACAAAAAACTCCATACTGTCCACCACAGAGTTATAAAACATGGTCAGCATTTTCCTACATACATTAAACGACCTAAGCCTCCTCATTAGGTAGAGCTGGCTATGCCCTTTCTTGAGAACAGTGTCTATGTTCTTGGACCAGTCAAGTTTACTGTCAATGTGTACAACCAGGTACCTATAGTCCTCAACTACTTCAACCTCCGTTCCTCTGATAGTGACAGGGGTGGGAGGAGGAGCCCGCTTCCTAAAGTCCACCACCAGTTCCTTTGTCTTTGTGATGTTTAGCTGTAAATGATTCCGCTCGCACCACCCAATAAAGCTGTCCACCACACCCCTGTATTCCTCCTCCTGACCATCCCTGATACAGGCCACAATGTCATCAGAGAATTTCTGCAGGTGACATGACTGAGACCTGTACCTGAAGTCAGACGTGTAGATGGTGAAGAGGAAAGGTGATAGGACAGTTCCCTGCGGCGCCCTCGTGTTGCTCATGATGCTTTCTGAGCGGCAGCTCTTCAGTCGGACATGCTGTGGTCGATTGGTTGATCACCAAGTAGCTTAAAGCAATGGGTTTCTATTACTTTAGTTTTATACAGGGGCTACAAGGCTAATGTGTCTTATAGGTAAGGAAAGTTTGCAGCTACCAGTTTAGCTTCATTTACACTGTATATTTATATAACACTTTTTACTTTGAAAGTCATTGTCTGAATCAGAACTAATCAATGATTTTTGAGGTGCTAAACTGGAAGCTATAACCATGCCTGACATGTAAGATTATAATATTTAGTGATTGGCAACAAGCTTGACTTTCATGCATTCATTTTCAGTAATTGCTTTATATTGGTTAGGATTGCTATGTATCCACAGCCTATCCCAGGAACACTGGGTGTGAGGTGAGAATACACCCAGGATGGGACACAGCTCCTTTGCAGTTAGCCATGGATACACTCATTCACAGTTAAGAGAAACTTATCATATCCAATTTGCCTACTGAATGCCTCATTTTAGGAGGTGGGAGGAAACTGGAGAACCTGGAGGAAACCCACGTAACTCACAGAGTGAAAATCAAAGCAGGATCTGTGTAGTGGTTGCTGCGGCACCATGAAGTTTATTTCTAAAGCACATTTTGTCCTCAAAGTATTTCACAGGGTTCTGCGTAACTCCATCATTAATTAAGAAATAAATGTAAATAATTAAAAAAAAGAAAGAAACTAAAGAAGATTAGAATTTGAGTTCACATCTATGACTCTCTGTGTCCTTATTTCTTTTTTGTCAAACCAATCTGTTGTCCCAGAGGTTGGTATTCTTTTTTAAGATTTGGAAAAGCAGAAAGTTGAGGATATAGTAGATGCTCTGCTATGTCATGTCATCTCTCTAAATCCTGGAATTTATGGCCCTGATCACTGGTGGGTGGAAATTGCTTTCTGAAAGTTTCACCGTGGTGTTGAGATGTCAACTTCTGCTTTGCTCTTTCTCTGCTCTGTGTATTGTGAGATACAAACACTGAAAAGAATGGTGAGGCGTAACCATAGTGATTATATTTTTGTATCTCGTTGGAAGTAGTTCCTATTGCCTATGAGACAGTAGTTCTCATAGTCTTAGGTTTCTAAATTACTTTCCTTCCTGAAAAACTCCAATAGAGAGCATGCAGAAGTTTTTCTGTACCTGAATAACAACAGATAATGTTAAACCTAGCTCTTTAAGATGCTATATTCAGTGAAAGTATCTGCTGAATCCTTTACCTATGGCTTTTGAGCTTCTGTGTGTATCGGCTTTTGTCAGTGTCTTTGCACCATTAGGTTTGCAAAAACAATGTTAATTCTTTTTTCAAGCAGGGTTCTTGTTTGTTTGGTGTTTTTATTCAATTCAGTGATTCATTTGTATATTTGCTTAGTTCTTTGCTCTAGTGTGTTCTTTTGTTTACCATAGGATGAATAAATTCCTGCAGTTATCCAGACATCAAAAGTATATGTTCTTGAAATGTATGCAGAAAATTTTGTTCTTGAAGACCTAAATACCCATTATGTTAAGTGATGCAGCACAAATCAAGGAGACATTTAGCTAGTGAGGGTTTTTTGAGAACAGCTATTCACTACTATTCTGACTCATTCAAATACATATAATTATTCTGAATTCCCCCCTTTTATATTGATTGCCTTCCAACATGTCTCCTTTATTTACATTACAATTTCTTATAAACTCTAATGATTTAAGAGAATGGAGGCTTTTTTGCATTATGTTATGCCAATGATTCGTGTTTCACACTTATACACCGCAATGTATAGGAATTGAGCGTTATATGTACTATGTTGTCATTTAGTTTTTTTGGGGGGTTTTTTGGGTTTTGTATGGAAGCTCCTCTTTTACCTTTCAAAAATTTGAAAATTCCACCAGATGTTCGTCTGACTTTTTGCCATTTAAAACAGTTTCCAGCAAGTAATTATTTCATCAAGGTTTTGATAGTACATGAATGAATTCGTAATGATATCATCATGAGATGATTATGCATAGTCTTCATTCCAGTTAATCCCAAAGGTGTGCAGTGCGGTTGAGGTCAGGGTTCTGTGCAGCCCACATGAATTATTCTTCCCCAGCTTTGGCATACCATGTCTTCATGGAGCTTACTTTGTGCACAGGGGTGTTGTCATGTTGGAACAGGTTGGGTTAGGCACCTTAATTCCATTTATGAGAATTCTTAGAAAACTACAACATACAAGGACATTCTAGACAATTGTATGCTTGTTTGTTTAAGCTGGTTGGAGAAAGCTCACCAATGGGTGTGATGTTCAGGTGTCCATATACTTTTGTCCATATAATATATTTGATGCTTGTAGACTGGTGACCTGTCCAGGGTGTATGCTCTCCTTGCCTAATCTGTCCACATCGATCCCACAGAGGAGTGGGAATAAAGATGTATAAGAAGAAGAGGAAATGTATTTGATGATTGTACATGTTTTAATAATTCATACACTGCTTTACAGGAAGCCGTTAACAGCTGCAATCCTTTTTTCTAGTTTTAATTTAAACTTTCTGTTGTTTCCTACAATGGCAACTGATCAGGGATGTAGCCAGCTATAAGGTCATCAGAGTCTGGACCTCTGTAATTTTTTTAAGAGCTAAAAATACCTGAATACCTGAAGAATAAAAAAATCAGCAGCCGAAAATGTTTCTGTGCTAAGTGCATTCTTAATTCAGTTCAAATGTGTTATTAATAGTGTCTGCTGTGTGTGTGTCTGTGTGAGAAAGCGCTAGAGAACTCAGTATCAGCATGATAGAGGATCTGTGACTCGTGAACCACACAAACACACTTCACTGAAAGCCGTTTGAATTTATGTTGTGTGCGTTTGATCATAGAGCATTGTGAGGGAGGGTGCGAGCCAGGCAGCAGCACTTCCACAGAAAGCAGTTCGAAATTACACACTTTGGGAATCAGCACCGAGGAAGCAGCACTGAGGCTTGTTTGTGAACTTGAAGGCAGCATATCATTCTGTAAGACAAAATAGTGATTGTTATCTGTAAAAACTTTCCAAAATATCAACCTGGTATAGCATCTGAAGTGAAGATAATTGTATGAGACATGTTAAATATAAGTGTAGGCTAGGCTACTCTGGCCATGTTAAAGGTTGGGTTTCTTTCATATTACTCCTAATGGGCTAGATTAGGCTAATTAATTAATTTCCCACAACAACAACAACAACAACAACAAAAAAAACAGCTTATGAAGGGGATGGTATCAATAATAGTGTCCATAGAAACATTTTGAAGCCAAATGTGGATATCAAAACAAGTCTATTTGATGTTAGCTTGTAATGGTGTGTTAATATCAATCAATACTTATGTTTATACATGGATACATGTAACATTCAATTATGTGCTTCATACTGATAATATTTTATTGCTCTATAATGCTCTTTTGACATAGGCCAAAACTCATTCAGTAATGTACAGCCGTATAATAGCGCCTCATAGCTTGCTGTAGCCTAAAGTATCAATTCATTGACATTAACTCTAATTTGACACCACCTATATACCTCAGAAAATAAGATGCACAGAGCAGGGCAGACATATCAAAGTAATAAAACCAAATACATTAGATACATTTCTTACAAAGAAGCCTAATTTACATTAGCCACATGATGAAGAGATGGGTAAAGAGGGAGGCAGCCAGCAGGAAAGAATGGAGGATGACAGAGAGCAGAGGGATGCACACACACTGCAGGGATGGTTAGTGGAGTATCTTTTTGCTCTCTGCTCTAGCAAGGTCACCCAGAGTGAAATAAGTTTAAAATTACTCTTACTCTTGGCACATACATGATGTATATTGTATTTTTTAGAATTTGTGTTTTTCAGAATTTCATCACCAATAAAAAAGTTTTTATTGCAAATGGAAATAGGCCCCCTATACGTGTGTGTAATGTGTAATGTAATGTGTGATTGACGAGATGACACAAACCCCATGTCCCGGACCTCACTATTTTTCATACCCTTGCTATGGCCCTGCAACTGATGTTCATTAACCATCTTTTGCGTTAAAGGTGGGTTGGTTTTCTTCATGATAATGGTTGACTAAAGGATTTTATGCAACATCGTTTTTTGTCAAAAGCAACAATAAAGTTGGTCCAAGAAAGTAATTGAGCTGGCTGGAGACTGAGAGCAATGGAAAGAATTGGATTAAGATTTTGTCACACATGTTTTGTTAGCAATACATAGTTTGAATAATTCTGGAGTTGACAGTCATCTAGTTTACACAGTAAGTTACATCAGGCTGATATAAAAACATCTGCCAAGAGTACAGACTGCTGCCAGTCACATAGGTGAGAATATGTTTGATTTGATGTCTTCACCAGATACACATGCAAACCTTTTTCCTTTTTCACAGACAGGGAGTTCAGTCTTCATGTCAGCTGTGTTATATTTTGCTCACTGGATTTTGTAGCTTAAAGTGTTGAGGTTTTGAAAAAGTTAGGCTGTATCAATCCCTTCTCCAGCCTACCACATGACACACTGTACTGTTCTGCCAAGTTGTGATGGATTGGTCATTGGATTCCTCAATGAAAGCGCTAAAATGGCAAAATGATGGATAAATGGTTGAAGTTTCAGCAGATGTAAACATAAATCAATCTAATTTTCATTCATGAAACCATTCAATCTGCATTTTACTCACAAGATGCAGATGTTGTAGCTGCTGGGTACCTTTGAGGGATGCACATCTGGTGTAGCTGGAGATTAATAACCCACTGGGGGAATCAAATTGGATCCACAGGTGTTTCCTTGGTGCTATGGACAACACGCATTCTCATTAGCATGGAAATGGAGCTGGCTGCCTATATGAGACATTGTAAGAACAGAAATAGCACAAGAAAGAAAACCAGCCCTCATTTATCCATACATGCAATCATTTTTCTTCTACTTTTTTATGGTTTTTGAGGTTTGTATTTGAATGTGTTTGAGTGAAGGCTCTTACCAGTGTTTATTTGATGGGAGAACATTAATGTTAAAAGAACATTAATAAAATGTTCATCTAATGGTTAGCAGGTATTGCTTTGACAGCAGCTATCCATTGCTCTTGATAGCTATTTTAACTTGATAGCTATTTTATTTCAGTATTAACAACAACCAGTCAGTCAGCTACTGAAATTTCTGCAAAAGCCATTTGTTTGACATTGAACACACACACATTACCAATAACATTAGGACGGATTTCATAAGTATGCTAGTTGGGTTATGGTGTGCTTGGAATAGCCATGTGTCCCAAATAATGAGTTATTAACTCACCCTACTGAACTTACTGCCAGCTCATTCTACGTTAGTCATGTCAATGTCAGCGAATTTCCAGTTCATGTCCATGTGATAAATGTCCTTCCTAGATGCATTCGTATTAATGAAATGTCTCCAGCTGAAATTATTTAAGTTCTCTGGATAGATTTAAGATTGATTTCCACAATGAATGTACTCTGCAGTTAGTTGGACCTCAGTATGGGGAGAAGGGGGTGGATCCAATGGGCAGACATTCCAAATGAGTGGGTGGACCTGACTTTGGCTCTCGTCTCTACTGTGCAGACTCTGACTCCAAATTTGACAGCACATCAGATGTATTTTGGCTTAATTTCTATAGAATGGAAGGCAATAGAGCCATGCCTTCTATGTTTTCTACAGTCGATGCTCTGATCAATTTGCACTAGTGACTTCTGTAAGCCACTGTGTATACGAGCATCTGTTAAAAGATGTACACAGAGGTGCCTAAGCACACAGTACAGCCATAACATTTATGATGTCAAAAGAATGTTGATTCATTCAACTGAGCACATGAACAGTTAGTCTTTTGGTTCTCAACAAAACAGTGTGGCTGGGTCTGAGTGGGAGAAATCGAAATCAGTTGACTGAATCCTAAAAGGTTTAAAGTAATTTTTTGTTTTTATGAAAACTGTATGAATAGACAGGGCGTTCAATAAAAGCACAAGGCAGAATGTGCTGTGCTTTGCCATTTAATATTTTCTTTCAGCGTGTAAGCTGTCACAATTTTCTTTCTTTTTTATATACTGAGTATTGTGTGTTCTTGTTTGTGCAGACAAGCTGTTTGATTTGTTTGAGAGTTTCCCTCCATGACAGTAACAAAAGTGTAAACGCCAATTTTTATAATGTACTTTTTTCAAATCTACAAATGTCTACAAATAAGTCAGAAAAAAACTTTTACTACAGTAGTAGATGATTTATTATGACATGCAAGATTATGGACATTGAATGGACCAGAGCTGCTAATTATTAATGCAGACATTTCTTCAGGTTGCTGTGGAATATCAGTTTAACCACTGTTTTATAATTTATGCTGTTAGCATGGAGGCATCTGTCTATATACTCAAAGGTTTTTAGGTGAAATTCTGTCTTTTCTCTGAGTAGATTATTCTTCTTGGCAATGTTGGCACCTCTGCTATACATGGACATGCAAATGTTCAGATGTTTACTTCCTGTTTCATTATCTTAGTGACCTGCACATTCTAATGTTTTCATTTGTTCCTTTGCTAAGATTTGTCTTATTCGTTTACACTGATTTAATTATTATGTCAAAGAGTCTCAAAGAACACAAGAACTACACAAAGAGGTCTATTAGTCCCTCACTAAGCTGGAAATGTGTGTGTGTGTGTGTGTGTGTGTGTGTGTGTTTTCCTTGTGTTCGTTACTTCACAAACTGGTTTAAGCAAGGCTTTAATTGGATTAATGTTTTAAAGTATGCCTCAGGATGGAGGCCTAATTATATTAGACTGTGCCATGTCCTCCATTTACACATTTCTCTTGGTGAATGAGGTGGGTGAGGAGTTCAAGAGTCCAATACCAAATATCAACACACTAATGACTCTTGTCCTTTACAATACTACATGCTGGAGCTTCCTCTAATTAATCCATGGAAGAAACATGATGCACAGCCTAATGCATTTTACTAATGTCATTCTTCCATACTAATTAATAAAAATATGTTTTCAACTTCAGATTGACCTGTAAGCTCTATGGGGAGAGAACAGATTTTGGGAAAGAAGCACATTCTGTTATTGTATTTTACTTTTCACCAGGAATGCATGATTTTGCAAGCAAAACATTGTGTACTCTCTTTAATCTCAATGCATTCTGGCAGACATATTAAACATTATATTGCCAACTGCCAATAAAATCTGCATTTCAGCAGAACTGAGTCGGCATTTCAGAGACTGGGTACAGAATCAGCAGTCCTGAGATAATTAGATTTAAGAAAATGATCGACACTTCGTGTGTGCAAATGGAGGATTTTATGCACAGTCAAGTTATTGAAATTTTAAACAAAGTCTTGTGCAAAAGACAAGAGACACAGACAAAACCAAATACATGCATCCATGTGTCTTTGTCTTGCATCTACGTTTGATGTGCCGTTTTCTCATTTGTTTCATTTCAGTGTTTGCTGCTGTAGAAACTGGAAAACCAACACAACCTTTCACCACTTTAACATATTAGACTTGGCTCACCAGTTCATTAACGAGTCTTTTATATGGTTAAATGTGTGTGTGTGTGTGTGTGTGTGTGTGTGTTTGTGTGTGTGTATGGATTCTGAAGTTATGAAGCAGGGAATTTCAAAAGGAGACCAACTATGGCAGCTATTTGTAAGGCCATTCCAAACTGAATTGATGTAAAGCATTTACTTTTAACGGCCTTTTAAAGCAGTGATTTTGAAAGGGAACAACCAAGTGATTTCTTGCACTTTTTAATTTTACACTGAATGTGAAAATGGCTGTGGTAACCATTGAGTTGACCTGCATGTAGGTTAACTTCATGTGTGAAAATGATATTTAGTATTAGTAAATTGTGACTAAACTTAATAAAATACCTGGAGATATTGATGAGGCAATAAGCTCTTGATTTTTATATTTTGCCACTATAGATAAAAGCCCATGGCTCATATGATTGATTGGATTTGGTTGCTTTTGTAAAGTTATAAAATAAAACTGATGTCATTCTATCCATTCAACTGCTGCATACTATTGCTTTTTGTTGACTAACTCTGAATGGGGGAAAATGTGGTCTCAGCGATGGTGGGATAATGACCCACTATGCCTTTTTTTTTTTATACTTTGGAGCAAGAAAAGGTTTGTACTTCTTCCAGCACTGTTCAGGTATAAAAAGTAAATCTTTTCCTGTGTTTTTAAGAGTGGACTTAAGGCAGCATCTGAGGAATTTACTTAGCCTTACTTTAGGAAAGCCTCTGGTTTGCTTTGGGAGATTTACTGAGATTTAATGGAGACACAGGTAAACCAGAAGTGTGTATAGAAAAGAGAATGGGATCCTTTGGCAAATACACCTACAGCATACTGCTTCAATTGGCTCAATTTATCTAGCTCAGATTTATGTGTGCCTGAAATGAGAACAAGTAAGCTTTGTTTTGCCAGACTGCAGTTCACCAACCAGTCATTTGAGATGGCATGCACCATAGCAATTACAAGAAGCGGCAAGAGATTTCTTATTTTTTCTGCCATTCTTATTCTGACAAATGTCTTTAGTTGGGTATTCATCTCCAGTTTCTACAATCCGGCTTTTAATTATTGAATCTGTGGGCTGCTTATGAATAAGAACTGCTAGCTAATCCTGCTGCTGGAGGTGGTGTTTTGTACTACAGGATGTGAGATGTGTATCTGGGAGCAGGAAAATTGCAACCCCCCCCTTCTTTCTTTCTTTCTTTCTGTTACTTCATTCCTTAAATTTCCTTCCTTTTCTTTGTTTCAGAAATACATTCTCCATCTCATTTGGACTGTACAGTGACACTAGGATATTTTCAATATTTTGTTTGTAAAGGCAACACTCACATAGCTTATTTGTGAATTACACTAGAGGTTGCTTATGTCATACATTGTCCTATATGAAATTGGCATTGGCATTTATTAGCAGAATTGGGCTGCATAATAATGGATAAGAAGGTAATAATGATTATTTATCACAATTATTTATTGACAAAATAATTTTATTGTATATTTAAAAAAACAGGCTTTTCAGTCACATTGGATATTATATTTAGACAGCGCCTTCTATTCACTTTAACTTAGTGGGTCCTGTCTTACACCTGGCACAAAGTAGCACCAAGTGCGATGCCTTTGCTAGTTTGCTAGTCTTTGCTAGTTGTCATTTTCCTGTCCAACATTGTTTAAATAGCAAATCCACTTGTGCCCATCTGAGCCCCCATGGGCATGTTGGTCTTAAAATAAGGTGTGATCAGGCACATTGCTTTCTTGAGGCAGCTGAAACCTGCAAAAGACTAAAAATAAAAAGATTACAATGTGAAAAATATATTTTTTTTATTTGTTGGAATGCTGCTGTTGCTGTAGATGCTGATCTGTTTCCTCTGAGAAGCGTTTTTACTTACTACCTAGCAAATCCACCATTATAATGGCAAAAACATGACCAATAATTACATTTTTATTTACTATGTAGCTCTGTTAGGAAAGGATGACCTTGTCTGAAATGATAAACACATGTACACATTAATTGAAAATTGTCAAAATTGGTCAACAGCCAACCTAAAAACTGGGCTGAGTAGTTGAGAGTTAAGTGCTAACAATGCCTCTCTGGCAGTTCTGGGATTTTAACTCACAAGCTTCTAGTCACTAGCACAGAGCCTTAGCCACTGAGCTCCTGCTGTCATGTATTAAATATGCTCCTGTACAAGTCTAATTTGAAGATATTTGGAATTCCAGAGAATTTCACACTGTCATGACTTTCTCTTCTTTCTGTCACTTCCTGTCTTCCATTTTTCTCTCTATTCTCTTTTTTAAAAAATTACTTCTGTCTCTTATTCAAACCCATTCTGAGTCTCAGAAGCAAGAACAGCCATGGTTAAGGTAAAGGCCTTTCATAGCTCCTGATGAAAAAGATAATTAACAGCTTCACACCTGCCAACTGTATAATGAATGAAAGTTTTCTCTTATCCTCTCCCTCACTCTCCTCAGTAGAGGTAGGATTTTGTACATGGCTGTTTTTAGATTTTTATTTCTTCAGCTCTAATCCATTTTGGGAATAAGCCTGGTTTTATGTGCCTGATGTTTTAGGGTTCCAATCTCTGCCTCTTTGCAAAATGTCAGTGTGCTCCTGGAACAATCCTCATTATCCCGCCAGTCCTGTAATGCAAGATAACAAAAACAGCTGTTACCAACCACAGAAAAAAAACCCAGCATAAAAATAAGCCTCAAGGACATCAAATTGACTTGCCAAATTCTTTCTCACCTAATTCTTGACCTAGTAATGTGTGCTGTTATAATGAGGCTATGTTTTGAGATGTGTAGCTTGGCACGGGGTTATTAGTGATGCAGCTCATGTGTGGATGCTTATATGCAGATCCTTTTCACTGAACAGACTTTGCCTGCTCCAAAGGATATACACTTACCAAAGCAAAAAAAGGCTGCAATAATAGTTGGGCCAGAAAATGCAAATCAGATAAAAGGATATCAGAATAGACCGCAGTAGTGTTGGCCTATTTTAGAAATGAATCAGCTATATTCATAATGGTAATAAGGGACTTAGTTTCCTGTTTTATGAAGCTTTCCTGTTTGCTGTTTTACAAAGCTGTTTATCTAGCTAATTGTGCAGTTTACATGATCCTAAATTGGTAGATGTAACCTACAGCTACTCCTGGACAGAACACAGGGGTGGTAACAGTAGTTTTGACGTGTTCATGATAGCATTGTGCAGTATGTTGAATATCAGGATATATAACTGTTAATCAGTACATGCCTAGTAAATTAAAGAGAAATTACATCACATTTTTCAATGCAAACTATAAATTTGACCAGTTGTAAATGTCTACAATATCTTGAGGATCCTTTTGTTCAGGACTTTGAAATGTCTGTCAAACACTTGAGTCATTGATCAGCTCAGTAGAAAGGAAAGGATGAAAAAGAAAATAAAGGAAAACTCTTTTTTTCAGGGTGTACATGATCAGTCTTTGCGTGCACTATACAATAAATATACAGGAAAATACACTTCAATAAACAGTATAAATAACAACAAGAGAAATATGAGGTTAAACTGGTTGAAATAATGCAAAGCTAAGCAGAATTAGACAGATTATGGGATCATAAACCATCACAAATAACAGCAAAAGTAGGCGTAGATGCATAAAGGAGAAATTGATAAGTTAACATGTCATTTAGAAGTCATCTGGACGATTCTGCAGAATAGATTGCTGATGCAAGTAAAGGTGCGATGAGCTGGTACATTCTTGAAGAAACCCTGAGGGTAAAGAGTCTGTGAGATGGGTGGGAGGGATTATTCACCATACAAGAGAGACCTGTTTATTCTGAAACATTTTCTGTAAAGACTCTATGCCTCCACAGTGTAAATATACAGTATGCCTCAAACCACATCCTATTCTTCACTAATGTCACTTGCTGATGTGGTTACGTTATAGCGTACTATAATCCATACACACTGTGTAATATATCCCCCGCATTCACATTGGCAGTCACATGATGTGACAAAGCTGCTGGAAGTTGTTTCAGTTTTCAATGAGAGTTGGTGATCGACAATGACAGGAAGCTGTCCTTAAGCAAAGTGAAGTGAACAACATAAAATGAAGCAATGTGGTGAGTGCTAATGGGGGTGAAAGTTGGTGGTATGCTTCCTTGTTTTCCCCCCACTGTGAAATATAATTAGTGTAATTTTTGGCATTTTGACCACAAACAATTCCCATATTCAGCTCCTGAAATTGCATGTGATTCTTGGGGTCTAGGTTAAGTGCTTGAACTAAGTTGAAAGGATGTATTTTTCTTTCAGAATTCTTATTATATTTTTAGTAGAAATACAATTGGATTAAAATTAAATTTTTTAGCCAGCGAACATCTGATTTATGGTGGTAATGCATATATGACCGACCAGTGATTTGAGACACATAAGGTGAAAAATCACTGGCAGTATGAATATATAGTTATCAGGGATGCCCAACTTCAACTTTTCCAACTTCAACAAAATCCAACTTTTGCCATCTTTAAATCATCTTTTTCTTCAGTATCACTATTTGGTTCATGCATATAATGACATTTAATGACACACCTCCCCACAAAACTGGAATACAGAATTGTCCCATACAGAAATTGTGGAGGTTTATGACAGCTCTTGGAGCAGATATTTCTGGTGAAATTTGGAAAGATTTAAAAAACTATGGGATTTCCATGAACTGAAGCATTTTTTAAACTCAGCATCTTTTGTATGTACTTTATCTCAATCACAAGTTTAAGCATTTTAATAAAAACCTTAAAGAAAATTGCTTTTAAAGATTCCATTACTCTTCCACTTACAGATACCAGTAACTTAATTGTCTAAAACAACTGTTTTATATATATATATATATATATATATATATATATATATATATACATAATACATAAATAATATATATACGAAATACATAAATTCCGGTTATAAATTTTAAACATATGTATCAATAAATGTGTCCCTAATGAGCAAGCCAGAGGCAACGGTGGCAAGTAAAAACTCCCTGAAACAACATGTGGAAGAAACCTTGAGAGGAACCAGACTCAAAAGGCAACTCACCTTTATTTGGGTGACACTAGATAGTGCAATTACAAATAATTCCCAACTATAACAGTGTATTCTATGGTCAAAAGTACAAGTGTGTAGCCAGTAAATTCATTATAGTTTCAACATGAAGCATATTTTGTTGAAGTTATCATCTGTTCACTGACAGAGGCTTGAGTACACATGAAATATGTACCTCCTCAAAATGTTTCTCAATGTGTCATGAATGTGTTTTTTAATAAATGCATTGCTAATAACTTATAAATAGATATAGAAAAAAGTTCAGTAACACAACTTTTCAGTCAACACAGAATGATAATTGATGGCTGTTGTTTTCTTTTCCACCTGTTTTGACATAAACCTTTCATAAAGTTCCCAGCATTGCTTTATAAAATATTTATGAAATGCTTATGAATGTGTTATAAAGGTAATATATTTGTACCTTTCACCTATCATTTTTTTCTCTCAATATGCCATGCATGACAAATTGAATTTGCCATAAATCCTAAATAAATCATACTGTAAATGCAAATGAGATAAAAAAACAACCCATGAATCACCCAATAACACTTTATACTGTAGAATGGTATTACTCCACCAGGCTGTGCGGACATAATAATGGTAAGTCAACATGCCGTTATTTTGAATACAATTCCACTGAGCAGTGCAGTGTGTGTGTGTGTGTGTGCATATATCTGAGCATGTGTTGTCTATCCACAGGGCTAATTAGTTCTCATTCAGATGGACAGAGTGTGCTTGGAGGAAGTAGTCGCTGAGCCCATTAGGGCAGGTCTTTTAATCCGAGTCCTGACCCGAGAGACAGGCAGATTAACTACAGAACAGCAGGCCACAGGGCCGGCACACACTTTAATGAGCAGGAGAGCCACAGGGAGGAGGAAATACAGAGAGAGAGACAAAGAAGTGAGTAACAGAGAGAGAGAGTGTAGACAAGCCTGCTAACACATGTCTAAAATCTCATGAGCGTGTAAGCCTCATTCTGCATGTCTCGCATCTCCATGCTCTCTTCAATTCCTCCTGGATGATTTCATTTGCACCGAGGCCTCAGGGACTTGGTAAAGGTGTTGCACGTAGGCAACATTCCTTCAGAAGCACTGCTCTAGCTCCTCTGTCTGTCTCTCATCCATCATGGTGATTGTTCTCTTCGGTAGCAGCAGATTAAGGGTGAAAGGGTGAGGGTTCACCCTCCTCCTTCATAGTTTGAGAGCACAGCTGTAATCGTTTCTGAAGCCTGTGCTTGCTCTTGAGTCCAATTCATTTCTGCTCTGATCAGTTATGAGGCAAACCTGGCGATGTCTCTGTAAATTGGCTCTCTGCACACGCTGATGTATTGCAGTAGGAGGAAGGGAACTGAGTTTGCTAGAATAAGTGCAAAAGCTCAAGGGGACATAAAGTGCAAAAAGTTCAAGAATTGTTTTTACACTTCTGAAAGTGGTAGTGTGTTGGAAATAAAAATGGAAAGCAGGATACTGACTACTTACATCTTACAGTGTTGTTTAGCAGAAAACTTATTGCCCTTTCCCCATCATGCTTCGGTAAGGATATTATTGATCCTTTATTAAGCAGGACATTCAGATCAAAGCATCTCTGGATGTAAATGTTTATAGTCTACATTTCACTGTCAAAGTGAAATCCAGACTTTTGGTTCATTTGCCATTTCATCAAATGTTAAGGCTCAGGTTACAGACCTTGCTCCTAGAGTACCCCCGGTCCAACACTTATTAGTGTATTCAATTAATCAACTAATGAATTGCCCTCTCTGAGTTGTAGGGTTAAAACAGGGGTAAACACTAAAATGTGCAAAGTTTTCCAATACCAGTACTTGGAGCCAATGCACTAAATGATGTGTGGGAAGGGGTGGGGCAGGAAACTGACATGAAAGCATAATCAAAATCCATGTTATCATCTCCTTAATCCATGTCATTTTTACAGGCCTGTTCCCATTCAAGTAGACACAAGACACTCTTATATGATATATGTAACTGCCTGGCAACATGGCCAAGATGTCCACCAAGCAGACAGACTTTAGCATAAAAGCCTAAGCACATGGTATGTAGCTATATGTAAATGATAATGTAGCTAGCTAGCTATTTCATTACACAATTGTTTGAATGTTATGTTTTTACATAGGTATTTCTTTTTGCATAGGTATTTCTTATTTAGGTCATTGCATAGGTACAGTGGGGCAAAAAAGTATTTAGTCAGCCACCAATTGTGCAAGTTCTCCCACTTAAAAAGATGAGAGAGGCCTGCAATTTTCATCAAAGGCATACCTCAACTATGAGAGACAAAATGAGAAAAAAAAATCCATAAAATCACATTGTCTGATTTTTAAAGAATTTATTTGCAAATTATGGTGGAAAATAAGTATTTGGTCTCCTACAAACA
>JAQQZU010000036.1:11338981-11351172 GCA_030068025.1 Parauchenoglanis punctatus
ATTGTCCAGAGAGCAGACATTGGAAAGTGTTATGGATGGTAGGGCCGGCCGGGTAGGATTAGCACTTAGCCTAGCACAGACCCCCGCCCGCTTGCCGCGCTTCCGCTTCCTCGCACACCGCTTTTGGCGGGCCCTCGCCCGGCCGCTGGCATCGACTGCATAGTTTGCATTCCAGATATAAAAGGACAGCAATCCATATGAATAATATGATTTCAAATTAAGGTTTACATTAGTTATTTTTCTAACGCATAACTTTATACACACTCAGGATCACCCGTAGAATATGAAAGTTTTTCTGATTTATGTGATTTTCATGAATACCAGATTTCTTATGTAAACATTCTTACGAAGGATTTACGTGTTAATTCTTTTAAGGCTTTTGTTTGAACTATAACTGACACATCATTTACTGTTTTAACTATATAAATAATTTACTGTTGTGCAGGCTCTTTTTATTATTCAGGGACAAGTGTATTTTGGTATTCTGCATTTTGGCAGATCAGCCTGGATCACAGTCTCATTGAGTTTATATGCAGTCCAAATAGACTTATAAATTCAAATAGCAAGGTAAATGTATATATATTTTATTTTCATATAGTTTTCAACTGTAACTGCTGTATCTCAAGTGGTCTCTATGCTGAGTTTATAGTTATACAATTACAACGCACAATTTGTCAGGCCTCCTCTACCTTGTCCATCAGTGGAAAGGGATCACCAGTGGGCCACTGCAAGCCAGATCTTATTTGGGTACTGACCCATGATTGTGAAGTAAAAATTTAAGTCTACAGCCAAAGTGCATAGTGTTTGTTTTTTTCTCAGTTAGCTGGCTATGACTAATTACACTCAAAAACAAATTCTTTGGTCTTTCCACATAAACTGTACCAAGTAACTGGCATACACAAATTGTTTGTAGCAGGATGCACTTAAAAACTGACAATGCTGAATGCTGAAACAGACCTTCTTCCATGGGTGACAACAAGCTAAAATGTAAATTTAACAAGTACAGAAAGTTAGCTCTGAGACCCAGAAGGCATGGAAGTTGTGTCTGGAGTCTTCATTACGTGGAATAGGGATAGAATAATAGTTGTGTTTGGTGCATATCATAGTAACCTCAGATTTGAGATCTCTCCCATAGTCCTCTGGGATGAAGTGCTGCTTGGACTGCACTCAAACATGTTTTCATAGTTTTTCTCAGTCATAACAATATTAACATCTATCATTAAAGCTTCTAACCACACTACATACTGCAGACACCTCAAATCCCAAACATTCCATATTTGAACTTCTTTCTTCCAGATGCTACAAATCAAAACAGCCTAAACATCCAGACACAAGAACAGTTTTTTCCCAGTGGCCAGCAATCCTACTAATGGACATAGGTCTTAAAGGACTTTTTCATTCTTCAATTCAGATCCATTCTTAGAACCTGACGTACCTTTCCTCTAAATACTGTGCAATAAATTCATTTATGCATAGATGTTTAAATACACATTAGAACCCTGTAGAAGGTATGCATTATACATATTTATTGTATTTCTAATTTTGATTTCTGAACACTGAACATAAAGAACATGAACATAAAGAATCTTAGAATACAGCAACATAGGGAAACAACAGTGTTTTAATATATACAAGATTCTCATATGGGAATCTTTCATGGAATTTCAAGCAATTTAACTTGATTCAAGAATTCATTTTTTGCATCTATTTTTTATGATGATGATTGTGCAATGTTATTATTGTTTTTTATTAAAGACAAAACAAATTGATATACATTTGTTGTGTCCTTCTGGTAATATGCAGTAAAGTGCAAAAGTTTGCTGTTAATAGTATATTTATACTGAAAAAGAAATTGTTTCCAACTTAATTCAACTCAATTCAATTAAATTTTATTTGTATAGCGCTTTTAACAACAGACATTGTCACAACGCAGCGTCACAAAAGTATATAAATTCTGAATATAAACTTATTACTCTATACATTTATCTATATATATCCCTAATGAACAAGCCTGTGGTGGCACACTGTATAGTGCAATTACAACTAACAAACTTTAATACTAGGGTCAAGTTTAGAGTGCAAGACTGTTTAGAGTGCAAGACTGTTAATATATCTTCTGTAAATTTGCCATTATAAATGGAATAGTTCAACAACATTTCTGCATAGTTTACACCTCTGTGTCCTCTGTGGAAAGCTCCCCTATCATTGCACTGATGGAGATTACAGAATCAATATATATTGAATGGTCATGAGGAGACATTAGTTAAAGTATTGAGAGGAATGTAGAGTTGTGTTTGGTGGCATTGTATTGTTATGATGGCAAAAAAAGTTTCTGATTTAAGCTTAAAGAATGACTCCACTTTGTAATGGCCAAACTAGGAGCTGCTGCCTGGAGCAGGCTGTTATTGATTACTGAAGAAACAGATTCCTTTGAACAATAACACCGTTAAGGAAATAAATTATGCTAGTAAAATCTCTGCTTTATTGCACCCTTCCAGCTTGCCTGTATCACCGTAATATTTAGTGACTGGCTTGCTTTTATCTCTTATACCAAGGAACTAGCACCTAGCATCAATACACATGTGGATGTTTGTTTTGCAGTTGAGAGCCATATTAGACTTGATATATGATGTAAACCTGGAGCTGAAGCTAATAGTTTGGAAGGTATCTTGCTGATCTGTTAGTCCACATATTACAAATTTCAAGTGCTGCTTGTCATTTATTTGCTTCCGTGGGTAAAACTATCAATCAACTGTATGAAAAATGGCAATGAGTGAGAGCCAGGATGAGGTGTGTATGTTAAAGACTCAGGAAGGAAATACTGAAGCTGGAAAGCCAGTTTAAATAGCCATATTTGGTGCTATAGGTAAGCATTTATAGATTTATGTTGATGACTTTTTTTGGTTTTGAAGATGATTACCCTGATAGCAAGCATGTTTGGATTGGATGACCATAGGAATCATTAAACAATCCTGGCAGTCAAATTCATCTATTAATGCATCAGACTCAAAATGAATATGGGTGCATCTGTAAAACAACACACCAAATTTCATAAAAAAAAAATATGATAATCATATACAAGCCAATATCTTGGTTTAATCTGTTACCTTCCTATTTACTGCTATTCAAAACATGTCAAGTGACTTCTGTCATAGACTAGATGTTAGTGATCCATGTGGAAGAATCGCCTACCTGAATGGGTACAAACATTCTGACAGGTCCGTATGGATTTGCAAGGAATTAACAAAAATATTCTCAGATGGTTTAACTTGCCATTAGACCATGGAGGTGGTTGTAAAGAGTGATTACTGTTATCAAGGTGGCCTTTTTGACATTTTTAATTCAAATGGACACTTCAAGTTGTACCTAGAAGACAAAATGGGAAAACAAAGCTACTGAAAATTAGGAGCAGGAGCAATGCTTAATATTTAAAAAAAAATTATGACCGCTAATTTACTACAAAGAAATTGGACTTCTGTGCAACTCTAAGTACCTATGCAACTCTTTCGTTTGTACACAACAGATGATGGAACTTCACTGCTGTAATTAGCTAGCTAGTTATCAAGCTAGTTAATTAGCTAGAAGTCTAACAAGCCAACATGACACTGATATTAGCATGCAAATTGCCAAGGAGATCATTTCAAATACCTTGTTCTTGCTGCCAAAGTCGAGTATGTTACTTTCCACTCCCTAAACTCCCAGTCACTCATTACAAATTTCCTAATTGTGAATGGCTATTGATAACACTTACTGTTTCTTGGCCAACAAGATCTATAAAATCAGCCAGTTGTCTCAAATATATGTCACTCTCAGATCTTTGGGGCCCCGTGTAATGAATATCATGTTTTGACAACAGCTAACATTAACCATTTCAGCTATCATGAACCATATCATTAGCTCTTTGGTTGCGTGACTGAGGAAGGACATTTGTCCGAAGCATCCTTTGTGTGTCTGGAAACTTTGTGTACTACACTTAACTTTAACTGTTATTGCTGAACTACACTGCAGTCACTCCCTGGATTCTTCTTCAGAATTTTATATATACTGTATAAAGTCTTACCATTATCTTGCTGTGAGACTCTGAGTCTTATTGTTTCTCCATTTATAGGGTCCCCAGTTTTGCCTTTTGGTTCTCCTTTTTTTCTTACCTATGACTTTAAACATTGTCAAGGATATGCTTGCTGGTGGTTCTGTTATTAAATACCTGCTGTGTTGTTGGATCTGGTCATTACATCTAGTGCTAAAACATTTTTGATGGATTTTCCTTGCTGACTCAGAGTCAGGGGATCAGTGGTAATTCTGCATCTGGAAAATGAGCCCTAAACATCTGTTCTCTCATCTTGTGATCAGAAACCCGGAACACAAGATGGGCAGGGAATCACCACAGTCTCTTTTGAGACAGATGGTGGTTATATGCAGTCAAATGCAACTTAATGAAAGATGTGAACCTGTTCGAGAGTTGAACCATCCAGACATGGAATGTGATTTAGTCAGTATTTTCACATCTGAGTTAATTATGCACAGGAATCCTTAACAAGCAAACCAGCAATGCATCTTCATAATCCATGAGATGAGTTTCATTTCTCAGTGGTCCTCAATAAGCAGAAACAAACCTATTATTAAGCTCTGCATCTTGAAAAGGGACCACACAGTCATCTGTTCAAGGAGATTTACCTTTCTTCATGCCTTCAAAGAACTTTAGCTTCCACAGTCATTTTTCTTTCATGAACTCTGTGACTGGTGCTGCATAATTCTGAAAAAAAAAGAGGTATGACATTTCTGAATTTCTGAATGGTTTGACTGCACAAGATGGGAAAGTTGTGGTGAAGCCTCTGTGAAACAGCCTACTGTCACCTATTTTGAGGAGTAACAATAAAAAGCATTCTCTGAAAAAAAAAACTGCTTAGAACTAAGAATAAAAAGTTGCCTCAATTGTACAACTTTTGATAACAAGTGACAGGCAAAGGTTTTAAATATTCAGCATCTAACACCACACAAATTCTCTTTATGCTTCTTGTTTTCATCGTTGCTGCTCCATCTTCACCATGTTCATGCCCTGTGCATTGCCACCTGTTTCTTGTTTGTAGTCTAATTACTGTCTTGTTAATCAGAGTATACACACACACAGACACTGACACACACACACACACACACACATATATATATATGGCTTCAAAGAACTCTTCACATACTCAAACATTTTCTTCTATATACATATTTCTTCTCAATACAGGCTTTCCTGAAAACTGAAAGTAACCTCAATCCCCCTAAAAGTGAATAGAGAGAAAATCACATTTAAAAGCATCAGCCAAATAAGCAAACTTAAATGTATGTAATGTGTATATTTATATCTTTATATAGTGCAGCTCCATATTGCTGTGTATAGAATAGTGTCATCAGCTACAGCATAATAAGCACTTAATATTTATATACCTGGTCTACGGCTAATCAGCAATCTCTGGCTCTTACTGAAACTGATAGACACAATTCATCAAGGTCACGTAAAGGCAACACAGCATGTTAAATAGTAGCTCGTAGATATATTGGATGTGTCTTAGCATTTCATGCTGTTTGATAAAGTGTAGGCATTGGCTTTACTTCTAAAGCTCATCTGTAACAGATCTGCTCATGTAGAGATAGGAAGCTGCGACAGGCGGTTCCCATGATGCTCAGCATAAATTACACAGAGAAATCAGCAGGACTGATGAACAGCCGGTGTGTGCCTCATTTAGCGTCCTGCACTGCTGTTTGTGCCATATAGTTTCACCATCTTTCTCCACTAAAACTTTGGGCTCCATTCAGGAGTTAAGGAGGCTTTGATAATATCTGTCTAATAACACCAGCAAAAAGTTTTGCACTAGTGCCAGCATTGATGTGAGGCCATAAACTAATCTCACCAAAGAATATATTTCCTAATGGCTGCCGTGCATACATTGATTCATGTACTTTTACATTGGTATTACATGAGATGTTATGTTAATTATTATGTTTTTCTACATGAAGTTTAGCTTTTTTTGCACAAGGGGGTAAGTATGGGGGAGTATAGTGACTGTGTTGAACAGTCTTTCTGATACTGATTTGTTCATGAAATGAAGGAAGCTCCTTTCGTCCCCATTTTTTCATGAATTTTATCTTGCCCATTCCCTCCCATTTGCTAATTCTTAACTAACACGCAGCAAACATGCTTCCTCTCAGACAAGTGAATTCAACCTCCACATCTTTTCAAACTGCTGCTCATGCCGTATCACAGGACAATATAACACACTTGGGGGTAAGCATTATCAACCTTGTTCTGCATACATAGCTCACAGACTCCCACAGTTGGGTAGTGTTGCTGTGTTTGACAAGGAAAAGACACTAATGCCATCCCTCTCACCCAGAGAGCCAATTTTGGTTCTATTGACTCCGGGCCACAAATGGCTGTAGCATCTTTGTGCTTTGAACTTGCAATTTCTTGACAATAGGGGAAACATTTTTCTGTTGCACCACTCAGGAGCTCTTTTCTTGTAATTTCCACTAAACAAGTGAACTGTCCTCAGCATCGATGAATTTCTGTATGTGACCCCTCGTATGTGACCCCTCTCTATGACAGATAGTAACGTTGGTGGGTCATTGTTTGCTTCCAGCAAATACATTGACAACAGGCAGGCTCAAAATGAGTTTGTAGTGCATGATTAATTGGCATATCATTAAAATCCCCTAACAGAGACAAAATTACATTTAAAATTCAATTGTTAAAAGGAAAAATCGGGTTCCGTGGCAAGTTATGCATTTAATAACATAGACTTAATCAGAATCAATTGCACTAAATATTGTGAAGGGTAGAATGGATAGGGATATTTACACTGTTATACAGCACAAACCCTGCAAAGTTTTTCCCCACACAAGAGTTGTAGATCTTGTTAGCTGATCGCTAGCTTCAGCTTCCCCATGGTTTTCCCTTTGAGAGTTAATGTTGACCTGCTCCCGCACGTTTAGCGCATTTAGTGAGTGAACAGACTAAATTGTAAATAAATGCTTGTGCTTCATAAAGGCATTTGTGAGCATCAAGGACAGGAATCAAAAGATTACTCACATGTAAGAGCATCTGGATGTAGTGCATTTAAACGAGCTATCAATCAGTTCTCTCCGATGGGAAGAAGCTTCAGAGATGGAGAGAAGGCAGGAAGGAAAAGGAGACAAGTAGAGAGAAAAGATGTAAGCACATAATAGAGTGGTTAGTGGTTAGAGGGTGAATAAAGAGATCATTAGAATTAATAGGGGGGAAGAGAATGAGAATGGTACAATGGCACAGTGGTTAATTTTTCCTCCTCAGAAATCCTTGATCAATCCTGAGCTCATGTTACTGTCTGTGCAGAGTTTCACATGTTCTTCTGGTGTTCATATGGGTTTCTGCTGACCTTCCTAAAACATGCCTGGCTCTGCTAAATTGCCCACAGGTGTGAATGAGCAGGTGAATGTGTATGCATGGTGCTCTGCAATGGTATCCCATCCAGGGTGTGTTCCTACCTCACACCCCGTATTCCTGGGATAGACTCCAGGTCCACCATCTAGAGCCACCGTGAAAGAGCTGTGTAGAAGATGAACAAGAAATTTTTTCTTCCCCTGACTTTTGAAAGAATAAGAAAGAAAGGCCATAAGAATTGTAACTACATACAAATAGGCTATTCATTTAGAACACATAGTGTGGTCTAAACAGATGCAAATACAGATATAAATAGGAGGTGTTTTTTTTTGGTTCTGTTTTTTTGGTTATTTTTAGCAAGCTTGCTAAAAGGTTCACAGGGCATCTATTTTAGAGTAGATGTGTGCATCCGGAATGGGCTCTCACAGGACATAGCAAAAATGTCATGCAGGCAGGAGGCTTTTTCTTTCATGCAGATGCAAGTGGGACAAAGAAAGACCATGTTTATTATAAACATGATTGTGTCATGCTGCACAATGCATTTATGTAGTACCTACCTGGTCAGAGTCACGGCGGTTTAAATTAGGCTACGTTTTGTTATATATATGGGAAATAGAGCAAACTACAGTATAATTGTTAAAAAATGTCACTGAGAGGCACAAACAAAAATAAAAACTGTGCAAGCGTGATTATGAAAAGAATTCAGTCAGTATTCACAGACCCTGCTGGCATTGCTACCTCTGAGTTTCTTGTTTAGGGTTCAGAAAGTTGAGGCCACGCCCATTACTGGTTTAAATCTGAATACAAATACTAATAGAAATATTTTTAGCACTCAACAGAAACATATATCTGCCTTGCAGTACACTGCTAGAAGAAAGTGAGGCTGAGGGGAGGTCAAACTGAGAAAGAATGGAGGTAGGAGGAAGAAAGTGGAAAAACTGAGGTAGGGCATGATGGCTGAGAATAAAAAAAACTTGATGAGTTGGGGGAGGGAGGTAAAACAATGAAATGACAGGAAGAGGAGACATAGTGGGAGAAGAAAGTAAAGGTGGGAGATGGGGAAAGGAAGGGAAGTGGAAAAAAAAGTGATTAAGATAGAGAAGAAAGCAAGAGAAAGAGTGGGTGTGTTGGGGAAAGAAAGAGAGAGACAAAGAGTGAGAGAGAGAGAGAGAGAGAGAGAGAGAGAGAGAGAGAGAGAGAGAATGCCCAGAGGAGTGTTATGTCCTCATTCCTGCCTCTTGCTGATCACAATCAGTTCTATGCCTGTCTACATTCTGTTTCAACCTCTCTTTTGATCTGTTGCTCTGCTAATCACTTCAGAGGATTAGGGTGATTTACACACACACACACACACACACACACTCACACACACACACACACGCACATAAAGGTTATGTTCTGTTCCAGGAAGGTCCGAAAGACTTTGTGTTAATATATCTATGGTGTATTTGATTTGTGTGTGTATGATTGTTTTTCCAAATGAGTACAAAGTATGCTTAATTAAGTTTCACAGGAGTTCGTGTGTGTGTGTGTGTCTGTGCGTGCTGATTGGAGTGAGGTGTCAGATTGAGACATTCATCAGAAACTTCTAGTGGAATTAAATCACAGTGTAAATCACTGTTAACTAAATCACTGTGTTACTGTGACCTGACCCATAGTGTCCATTCATGCAACTCATACACTACACACGCACGCACACACAACAACAACAACAACAACAACAACAACAATCAATCAATCAAACAACAAAAGTTTGTGGACACCTGACCTCTTCCAGATTTAGTCTGCCTTTGGTGTTACAGTACCCTTCGTTTTTTGTAAAGGCTTTCTTTTTCTAGATTTTGGAGCATGGCTGTGGGAATTTGCCCATTCAGCCACACAGCATTAGTGAAGTCAGGTATTAGTGTTGTCAGACAAGGAGTTCTGGAGCACAGTCAACAACCCAGTTCATCCCAAAGGTGTTCAGTGGGGTTGATCAGGGCTCTGTGCAGGAAGCTCGAGTTCTTCCACACCAGCCTTGGCAAACCATGTGTTCATGGACTTTGTGCACAGAGGCACTGCTATGCTGGGACATTTTGGGCCTCTTAGTCGCATTGATTTGAAATGCCACCTCAAATAAGAACACCCTATACAATAACATACTTGCAACTTTGTTGCAACAGTTTGACGAGGGTTCGCATATGAGTGTGATGGTAAGGTGTCCACATAGTTTTGGCCATATAGTGCTTATTAAGGTTCAAACGTCTGAGTACATTTACAAGAATAGTTTTTATTTAATCAGTTATCATGCTAATTCAGGATTTACTCTAATTAATAACTGACTACCATTTTTTGATTAATGACTACAATTTCTTGATTATCTGCTACCTTCAGCCATCCTTGAGTATACCATGATTTACAACATTGAAATTTTGAAAGGGGTTCACCACAGCACATTTTGGTGATGATATCCACCATCTCACCATGTGATCAGGTGAAGTCACCTTCACATAACTTTTCTCATATAATTATTCAACATTATTCAGTAGTACACAACTGACTAGAGTCAGCAACTAAATGCATTTTTTAACTTTAAGGAATAAAAAGCAGTATATTAAAAATATATACATTAATGGTAATCAGTGATATCACATCTTTTGAATTTGTATTAGTAAAGAATAACATTGTAAAATACACAGTTTGGCAAAAACAAAAATAAGACCCGCAATTCTTTGTAGTGGCTGTTTATAGGAGGAGTATAAAGATATAAGGAGGAGAAACAGATTCAGAAGTGCATCTACACAGACACAGATGGAGGAAATGTGAAGCTTGAGCGAACCCATAAAATATGAAATGCCTATTTTCATTTTTCCCAATGCTCCACCTGTTAATCCAATGCACATTACTCAGCGGCATGTCAAATCCCCTGAGTGTGTTAAGATTAACACAGGACTGAGTTTCATGAAGAGCATTCGCAGTGATGCTGTCCCCTGTGTATTGTTTTAGTTAGAGACAAATTGTCAAAATCAGCTGTTATAGAGCTGTTTTAAATGGCAAGGAATGTCTTAGAACTTATGCGACTGATGCCAATTACGTGAATGTAGAATACGTCCAGTAAGGTCTGGAAGACAGAAAGCAAAAGCGGCAAGCTAACAAGCTGTATCCAGTAGCAATTTCAGTAATATCACATGAGAAATTTGCTTTTAGTTAGATTGTCTCTGTCTCTCTTGCTCTCTCTCCTTTTACTTTTATGCTCTGTTTGGCTGTAAAATTGAACATCTAAAATGGATCTTTTAAAGCTCGAGTTGTCAATTGAAAATTCTTTTGAAATTTGTCTTGCTGGCACCAACCAACAAATACTTACATATAATATGTAATATTTCAATTTTTGTATGTATTTAGGGCAGTTTTCTTTTTTTAGCCTTTGAACATCAGTTTATTTGCAGAAAATACGACAGCTCAGTGAGTTTGAAACGTAAATTTGTGAATGCTTTAAGGTTTGGTAATAAACTATTTATTAGCAAGCAATCTTTCATTTACTAATTAAAGTACATCCTTGTTAATATACTACATTGGTAAATGTATTAACTAAGCAATAAAAAAAAACATATTTTAACTTTGTAAAAACATTTAAAGTTGGCAGGATTTCTCAACTCCTGTGAATCCACTAAATGCAGGATGTTATAAGGTTCCTAGGTTCATTGTCATTGTCATAGACAACAAAATGTTGTACACCCAAGCATGGAGTAAAAGACAACTATTTACATCCCAACCTCCATACATACCTCCCATCTACTCACATTTACATACATCAGCTATTGCACAAATTCAGGGGTATGCAAAAGTTTTTAGTTCCTGCATTTTAGTTATTTGCATATACTTAAGAAATGTAGAATTGCACCTACTGTAGAAGGTGACAGGTATATTGTGCACACAAACATGCTCATATCCAACCCCTCAAGCATTCCTCTCATCCACCCATACTGTACATATTAGTTACTGCACAAATTCTGAGTAATCCACAAACTTTGGTTATTGCATGTACTATAGTTATTGAGCAATTTCTGGATATTTTACATAATGCAGTTATGCCACAGGTTATTGCACATACTATAGTTATTTATATGGCATGTAGTTTCCTGTGACCTGTGCACTGTTCATGATTCCTGCCTTAAGAATGAAGCTGTACCCAATATGCTGTGCTAATTCTAACTTAGCAGTAGCTTTTGGTGGTAACTCATGCAGCTGGTGAAATGGTCTACCCTTTATCATAAAGGTATTCTAGATTAGGAGAGCAATGACCATTGACAACTTGTGTATTGGTTGACCAATCCTTATTTACATAATATATACAGTATGTAGACCAGCAACAGACCTTTTAAAGGAGTCAGCCATGTGGTCAGCTTGCAGGGGAGTGCAAGCTCTATAGCTGCCTCAGGTATGCTCCAAATTAGGCAGGTTTTAGTGTAGATCATGACACTAAAGTCATTTATTGTCCTCTGTGAGGTGATATAAAGTAGTATTTCACTCATTTTGTTGACTTGCGGCTGGTGCTTGTAAGGAATACATGGAGAAGCCAGGGGCTTGTGAGGTGTAGATTTTAGTCTAGCTCACATCCTGAAACTCTTTCCTCACTTGAAACATTTTTGCGCACACACACATAGATGGTGAGAGAGAGAGAGAGAGAGAGAAGGTGGAAGGTGAAGAAGGTTGAAGTAAAGATGTACCATGTTTGGTTATGCTTGATAAATGGTTATGATGTATCTGAATTATAAATGTATTGTTATGTTTGTATTATATATATTAT
>JAQQZU010000036.1:11362684-11379857 GCA_030068025.1 Parauchenoglanis punctatus
CAACACAGACAAACAACCACACACGCTCGCATTCACACCTATGGGCAATTTAGAGTAGCCAGTTGACCTAATCTGAACGTCTTTGGACTGTGGGAGGAAACCCGGAGCACCCGGAGGAAACCCACACATGCACGGGGAGAACATTCAAACTCCACACAGAAAGGCACCCTGGGTGACCCGGGGATCGAACACAGGGCCTTCTTGCTGTGAGGCGACAGTGCTAACCACCACACCACCGTGCCACAGAGTATTATTATTAGTATTATTATTATTAGTAGTAGTAGTAGTGGTAGTTCTGTAAACTGTCTAACACAAAAGGATAAAATAAAAGTGAGCTGGATGGGCAGGGCAAGAGTCCTTGTTGTCTGCTTTTCCTTTAGCCTGGTCCAGGCCTTTCGTCCCAACATGTGTCTGTTGGGTTTAAACCAGGTCAACTTCTATCTTTATTCTTCACTTTTTATGTCAAGCTATATTTTTATACATAAAAATGTACTTTATACATGTATTTATAGATATGGTGTCCACAATCACTCTCAGTCTCTGCATGAAAACTTTAATGATCTCAAAAAAACTGTCTAAAATACATTAAAAAATTCAGTTAACATAAATAAATTCAGTTAATACAAACTCTATGGGTTTGACATGGGGTTCAGTTATGGAAACAAATGGACACACTGACCACATTTCATAGCTGATTAATAATCCTGTCTGGTTATAACTATGTATCCAGTCTATCTGGGTGGAGATCTTGAGCAGGCTGTCTGATATCCTCAGCTTCAGCATCCCAATCTATCCCTCTCATTCACTTCCTAAATATAGTAATGTATCCTCAGTTCAAATCACTCTGCAACTAAATTAATTTGTACTCATACTGTTAAAAATGCCAAGAAAAAAATGCTACTTGGCATACTGCACTAACATAAATGGAATACTGCATTGACAATCTCTTAACAGAACATTCATCTTTTGAAAAACTCATAGCAAAACTTTAATGCAGGACCTATCCTAGCAAGACAACTGGGTCCCTTGTTTATATACTGTGGCTAAAAGTAAATCCCAATAGTGTCAAGTTCTATCTGTACTTTTGACTCATCAAAGGCATTGATGTGTATTATACCAATCAAAGCTTTGACACACCTCATCAAATATGCAGCATATGTGGTAAGAATTATGACATGTTAGTTTAAACAGACTGTCATGATCTGTCCCTCACTGCACGCACAGCGTGATCTATGAACTTCTTCCGAGTGCAGCATGCTCCCGATGGTCTCAGTCACGCACAGCGGTGCAACACGTACTTCCAAGTTATGACAGGAACTACAACTGGGACTAACGTTCCCAGAATGCTCCCACCCAAGATGGCCGACACGCTTGGGCTTTGTGGTGCGTGACTGTTAATTGGATGCAACAGCATCCAATCTACACACACCCTCACACATCTTAAAAGGGCTCTCAGTTACTCTTTTTGTGAAGTTTGTTACTCAGTTACTCAGTTTGTGAAGCATTAGTTAGTTCAGTGCCTCTGTTTTTGCTATTGCCAAGCCTTATTTTTTTTGTGATTGTCATTCTGGTTTCCTGATTCTGGTTTTCGACTTTGGATTTTGTCTTTTTGCCTGCCCTTTGTGATTATCGTAGTAGATCACCTGACCTTGATTCAGTTTTTGGACTGTGAGTTTACCTGCAGTTTGTCTCCGTCTGTTAATAAACACATTTACTTTTACTCCTACTTGCACATGTGTCCCTGCACACCCTGCATACCTGACACAATTTCTTGTTAGAATGCATGTTACTAGAAAATTACCCAGATAATAGTAGGAGAATGATATCAGAACATATGCTAACATGTGATAGTAAAAAAAAAATTAGAAGATGAGGAATGAAGAAATGGAGAGAAATAAATAGAGAAAAGAATGGGGAGCTGTCCTGTGAAACCTGTGGGAAGTGCGACTTTATTAAAACAAGAAAAAGGGGACTGAATACACAATCTGCCATCTATGAAACTTAATTTATGTCCCGTTAACGCCCCCTAATAGTGATACTCCCAATTTGCAGGCTTAACCAGGCAAATCGTCACCATCTGCCTTTTACTGAACAGCATCGCCTAGGGTAGGCCAAAACTGTGTTAGAAACGGAAAAAACTCACACCTTTAAAAGTACCAATACTCAACAGCTGGCTAGTCCTAGCAGGAGATTGTTAATAGCCACCATATCTAGACCAATTTAGCAGCAGTGGAAGCATCTCCTTGGCTAATAAGAGCAGGTCTTCTGAGTAAATGGCGCTGCGTGACAGCTGCTTTGTGTGCCTGATCTTAGCAGAATGAAACTCTAAGGCTGATGGTCATAGACACAAGTAATAGCACCATGTAGATGAGACCACACAGCAAAAAAAACATGATTTGAAGATGCACCTATAATTATGTTTAATTTACTAAGACTGTAGTTATTCCCATAAATAACACAAGGGGCAGCCTGCTAATTTCAGTCTGGACACCACCCATGGGCTTGTATTATTAAATTCATTGTCAAGCAAAGAATATTTGAAGAATAATAGACCAATTCATTACAGCAGTAGACTACAGCAGGAGGCAGAGCTTTTTCTTTCATAGTCCTCCATTTATGGCACAGTCTTCCAATTAGTGTTTGGGACGCAAAGCTTTTCTTAATAGGTTTCTCATAGTTACGGTTGTAGGTATGCAGAGTTCGTTGGCACAGAGAGGTTTGGTAAACTGGGACGCTTGGATGTTGTGAACATCCCAGCCTTTGTTCTTTTTAAGTTCAAATAATACAGATTATGTACTGTCTATAAGACTGGCTTCTGTAATTATCATAGAACACCATGGCTTACATAGGTTTTCAACCCTCATGAACAGAAATGGATTTTATTTGGACTATATGTCATGAATCTGCAAAAAAGATTCCATAATATTAAAGTGGGAGTAAAAATCTATTCAACTGTAAAATTAGTTACAAACATGTTTTACAATAATTTAAAAGGTAAAAGGTACTATTAAGTATTCACTTCCACTGCTGTTATAGCCCTAAACTAGCTCTGCTGCAAGCAGTTGTCATTAGAAGTAATATAATTAGTCCACCTGCATGCAAATAAAAATAAAACTTTCGCTGAGATGCCCCAAAGTTTGTTACAGAACATCTTATCAATCTTCATCTTAAACTTGTGAAAGAGACCTAGGAGTTATCGAAACAAGTTCAGGACAAAGTACTGTAAAATTACAAATCAAGGGGTTGGTTATTAAAAAACAAATTAAAATCCACACACGTAAGACCCGGAGAACATCTTCCACGCAGTGAAGCATGGAAGTGGAAGCATCAAGTTGTGGGGATGCAGTTAATCAGCAGGAACTTGGTCAGGGTTGATGGAAAGATGGATGGAGCCAAATGCAGGGCAATCCTAGAAAAGAAACCCTGTTCCAGTCTTGAGACGGGCACAGAGATTCACCTTCCAACAGGACATAGACTCTAAGCATACTGCCAAAGCTACCCTGGAGTGGTTCAAAACCATGAAGCTGAATGTATTACAAAGGCCAGAAAAGGCCCTACATTAAGAAAGTTTGGCAATACTATTTTCCATACTATTTGCCAATTTTTGTTCATTGTAATTGTCCAACCTGACAGAGCCTGAGCAATTTTCCCAAGAAGAATGGAGCAAAATATCAGGATCCAAATGTGCAAAGCTGCCAGAGACATATCCCTGCTATAATTGCAGCCAAAGGTGGTTCAATCAAGTATTGGTCCAGAGGGTACTTATGCATGGCACTGTGTTGTTTGCCTCATATTGTGGTTATGGTTCACTTTTGGAAAACATGATATTTTAATGAACATGTATGAAAAACAGGATTAGTTTAGACAGACCAGTTCTTTGCCTGGTTTAGCTCTTAGTTGACATACTGTCAGTACTTCCTGGAGATACTTAGTCTAAAAATGTGCAGTAGGTTGTCCAATATTGTCATATTTTAGGCCCCCTATTGTTATCCTTTTATATCCAGCCTCAACTGGACATCTATTTCCCAAACATAATGCTGGCTTTCACTTCTACACTGATTACACACAATTATATTTATCAGTATAATTTCCCAGTATGTTATTTGCATTACTGCTTGTTACAGTCACTATCTGTGTCATCAAATGCACTTCATTTGCCTGCCACTCAAACCTGACCCTCACATTCTCTGCTCCACTATTAACCTCCAGTCATAATGATGGAGGAATGATCATTTATATTTGCCTAACTTCCATTTAATTTCTCAGTGTGATATTAAGCAAGATCTCATAGTAATAGCATATTTGGACATATTTGGAATATTAAAAATATTGAGATTCATGATTTGTGTATTTAGATATTCTAGATCATCTGGTTAGACAGATGCTTACTTAATCCAGATGAAGCAAGGGTGAAGGAGGAGATGTTTCCTCCACAAACTCTCTAAGATCAGGACACTATACTGACACTGACACTGATCATTGTCATATTTATACCATAGCTACTTCCTAGCACTATGAATAATTTATTGGCTATTTGTTTTGTTTACCTGTTCACCCATTAATGTGTCAAAATGGTTATATCTTGGAAGTAATTGAAATGAAACTCTGCCATTCCTTTATTTATTCATCTTCAGTAACTGCATAATCATGATCAAAGACATGGTGTACATGGAGTCTATCCTAGAAACACTGGGTGTAAAACAGGAATACACCCTATATGGGAGTCCATCACAGGCCTTCAGAAACACACATACCTATTCACACAATCATCAGCAATTTATATTTGCCAATCCACCTACAGTCATGTTTTTCGAAAGTGAGTGGAAATCAAAGAACCCCCAGAGGAACCTTCACACCAACTGTAAGGATTGATCTGGGAGATCCTGGAGCTGTGAGGTGGCAACGCTACCAGCTGCACTACAGTGCTTATTTCTCTGTTCCTGTTACCTATAATTAATGTTTCCACTTACTATACATCATCACCTTTCTGCGTAGATTCATGTAATTAATACATGTAAGCCATCAGATAGTGGTGAAGATATAGGCCCCCTATATGTATACCTTTATACCAAGCTTAAACTATTTTTTATGATCGCTGGTATGGTTACGTTCCAACATACTATAGCATACCATCATTTTTGGACCTGTGATGCAGTTTTGGACTGGATAAAAATGAGCGAAATTGCAATATAAGAAAATAACTGATGTTTTCCAGCTAATCAAAAAGGTAATTTTCCACAGTTATTGTATAATTACTGTAAAACACATCTCCAAGCAGTCAGAAAAATATAGCTTCAGAAACTAAATATTTTTAGTAGGGTGATGCATTCAAATCTGTCAAATTCTTACCGACTCAAATAGACAGCTGACAGGTCACACATACCTTTTACTCAGCATAGCTGAACTATAGTAATTTGGATGTTGATGACTGTTTAATTCCTACTGAATGTTGTTTATTTCTACCAAGCAGTGATTTGATAAACCACTACTCTATCCAAATGCCTCATCTGTTCTTCTTTTTTAAACTCCAAACTTGTAAGTACTGTATGTAGCTGATTTTTATCTTTAACTGAGACATGCCATTCTCATCATGCTATCATGGTAAACTAACATGATAAAGATATCAGACCACTTTTGGTAGTAAAGATGTCAGTTTGTCAAAGGAGTTCATTTCTTTCAGTTATTCTGTTAATAGTTAATAATTAATAATTCTGCCTTCACTATTCTACTAATAATGTGTATAGTCGTAGAATAAAAAATGTAATTGCACTGCTACACTAGTGTTTTGTGTATAGATCACTTTATATTGTTCAGGATTCTTGGTGAGGCTTCCATGGATATTCTCATCTGGATTCTGATTTGTTCCTTCTGTAATCATAAAGACTATCCTGTGTTCATCCCAGAACTCTTATTCACAATAGGCTCATTCATACATCCTTACATACATCTTTATTACTGTTTACATTTACACTCCTACAACTGTATAATTCCATTACTGGGTGTCACCCAGCAGAAGATTGCTTTCAAGTCTGGTCCTTCCTGCATGTCATCTCAGGGAGTTTGTCTTGATATTGTCACCTCTGGCTTGCTCATTAGGGATCTAAATCTTCATCAAGATTTTTGCTTATGCTGCTTTGTGCCAATGTCTATTGTTAAAATTGATGCAAATTGAATTGAAAAATTAAATTGATAAATTGAATTAACCCTTGTATGGTGTTCCGGGCCTCGAGACCCATTTTCAATATTTAGTAAAAGAAAAATACAGCAATCAATTCTTATTTCAACCTGACACTCTTTGGTCTTGGCTCATTTGCTCTGAAGTTGCTCATGTTGAAAAACTCATTTTTATTGAGTGCCCCCTGTGCACCCTCCCTACACATTTATATAACATACGAAGTGCTTGGGTCTACTGGACCTGCAAGTAATGACAGTATAGAAACTGTGTGGAAAAAACACATAACCATGACATAAATGACAAAGAAGTGTTGACCCCTGATGTTTACTTTGTCTGTATCATCCTCGCAACTTTATGTACTTTTATTTATTGTGTGTGAAATTGTAAAATGTTTTGAATTTTTTACATATCAACCACAGAAACCTCTCTATTCCTATATTCCCTTATTATATTTTACACACACACACACACACACACACACACACAAACCTATACTTATACAAAAGTGTGTATAAGGAGCAATGTTTCAGCAAATTCATTTTAAAAGATTACTTTGCATTAGCATAATTACACAATAATGTGATCTCTTAAAGAGGTGTGGTCCAGACTTTTGACAAGTAAAGCACAATGTCTTTGTTAAGCCAACAACAATTTAGCCCTTGAAAGATTGACTGGCTTATAAGTCATTTTTGTGGACCAATAAATCAGCTTGATCTCTGAATTTATGCTCCTGCCTCATTCATGTATTTGCTAGTTTGTCCCACCAATGCCAAAGCAACTATTGTCATTCTATGTTGTCACCTTCCCTGCATGCTTTTATATCTAAACATTGAAACTGACTGCTTATTGCTGTTTTTAACAAACTGTGTCTGTACACAAAAGAGCTAACAATTACGTTCACAGTTAGTTTTCCATAGAAAAGAGAGAGCAGGTATTAGATAATGATGTAAATGACGGAGAAAAATTCTATTAGTTGCAGCTGACAAACACCAACAAAAATTGAGTGTACATTGGTATTTTTAAACATATTCTCAGGTTAACTTTTTATCCATCCTATGGTGTGTTTGTGTGTGAGTGTGAAAACTTTGTCTCTTTGAGTATGATGCGTTTTAAACACGGGTTTATACATGAGGTTTCTAGCTCTTTTTGTGCTTTTCCTTTAATACCATATTTAAATCAGCTCATTAATGGTTTCATAACAACTTGTGATGACACCAGTTCAGAGCAAAACCTCAAGTGATGTAACCTTAATAAGAAATTAAAATAGGGTAATTAACATAACGCCAAATCTGTTTTATATTCTTAGGTTTGTGCATGTAGATATCGTCCTCAATTCAAATCAGAAGTGTTTAACCGACTGCGCTGAAAAGTGATTTTGTGTTGTCTCTTTGTTGACTTAAATGGACATTTGCGATTATTGCCTTGCTGAAGTATAAATTTATTTCCAAACAGCTTGTTGTTATGAAGGTAGAATCTAATAGTTGCTTTTCAAATTTAATAAGCCCAAGAATTGCAAATTGCAATTCGAACATAATCTCTGGTAACACTTTATTTTGAGGAACACATTTAAGGGGATTATTTTTAAGATAATTTAAGGGCTTGCTATTTATTTAGTTAAGCTCAAATTAGACAACTAAAATGTTTATTCATGCTGTATTAGTTTTTATTCATAAAAACCTGTATATTACATAACTGGATCATGTTAAATAATTGCATTATTATTCATGATAATCTACAATAAACACTTATTTTTCTTTTTCAAACTTTGCTATGCAAACTATTGAACATGGAAACTTAAAAACACATCTTATTATTCCTCAATCTCGTATTTAATGTTGAAAGCTTAGGTTCTAGTGTCAAGTGAGTTTGTGGATTTAAAAGCTAATAAATGCTGAATAAGTCACTAATACTTTAACATGTGTCCTTTATTCTAAAGTGGATTTCAGTCATTACTCATTGGGGAATAAAATGTGCTTTATGGCTCATTGTCATCATAATTTGGTTGTTTTTAATTATTGTTTTTAACTTTAATTATTTAGTGTTCACACAATTCATAGCCTGTTTCCCTGTCAGCTGAAGAACACAAAGCTAAACACAGAGAACCCTTAAAGCCATAAACTGTACAAGTCACCTGATGCACCTTAGAACTTAAAGGTCTAACATGGTCAATTAAAACGAATAAGATGTGAATTTAGGATATTGGTTTTTGTATAACAAGGTTTCAATAAAGTGTGTAGTGTACATTATGACAACTAATAATGGAATTATTGGTCATTTTTACACAACAAAACTCCAGTAATGTAGCAAGTCAGATATTTATGAATAAAGACTATTACATGGTGAATAGACATTTTATCAAATAACGATACCTTTGTGAACCACTTAAATGTGCTACCAAATCTCTTAGCAATGCTGAGAGTAGGTTACAACATTGCTGGTGAATTATATTTGCCACAGATCAAAATCATTACATTTATTATGGAAATGGAAAGGCACATAACTTCATGTGTATCCATGCATTACACAAATAAGATATTCATCTTAAAATTCATGTTCCACATACATTTGTTTAGTCCTGCTTTTCTCTCAAACACCCTTTCAAACTATTTTTAAAAGATACTTTTGTGGTATGTTCATCCATTCATGCCTGGCTGCTATAATCTAGCAAGACTACACCTTCTCGCCTATTTATTGCCGTACCTATCATTTCATTTTCTCTTAAAAATTTACATGAAGAGGATTTTTTTTTTTTTACTTTTGTGTAATCACCATCACCTGATAATCACTCGCAGCTGCTGTAGGTGGCCCCATATGTACAGCCTAAATATCACCATGAGATTATTGTGGGTGGTAATACATAGAAACCATAAAGATGGCTGTGGATGTTCTTTCTTTGATAGCCTTTGGTCTACAATTGCTTTGAACAGTTTTGCACTCAAGTGTCCATCATTGACTAGTCAATTACACCAACACAATAGACTTCAAGCTAAATAATGAATTCAGAAATGACTCTGATGCTCATACTCATAAATTGCTCAGAAGATTGATGGATTTACTGTACATGCAGTGTATCACTGATAACAGCCTTAAGTGATTACATGCAGTGAAATGCCCCCTAGATCTGGTGTCCATTTAGGTTAATTTATTTAAGCCCACTTCACCTCCATAACAGGTCATCAGTAGTGATTGATAGAGTGCATGTGAAACACAACAGCAGTTTAATAAAAATGAACAAGGTGAATTTATTAATGATTAATTTTTTTAAATGCCTTCAGACAAACTAGAAGTAAATAAAAATTCAACTGCTCATTCATGTGTTTCCATTTGATTCTGTAAGTTGCTGAGGAGGCTGCCAAATTAATGTAAAAACATAAAATGTAACACCCAACAGATTTCGCATGGGTAATTATTTCAGTTAGGTGCAGAACATGCTGGGTTTGATGAGGCATTCTTTGAAGATGTGCATAATTATCAGTGTGTTAGCATGCCTATTTTAATGTGCTGTGATTTAGCTTCACTCAATTATGGAAGGGAAAAAGTAAATATTGGTCTGACTCTCATTAAATCATTACGAAAAGGCTATAGTTTATTTTTTTTTAACTCCGTACTTCACAAATAGATGTGTAATTTATAGATTATGCAGAGCTGTATATGTTACTGAAGAATAGGCTAATGAATATTCATTGTCGTATTCTGCTTTTCTTTACACATATGGCGTCATACTGATCAGGAGTTTTCTCTGCATTTTAACCATGATGAAACATCTGACATACATCCCTCTAATCTGCTATTATGGAAGTTGCACTTTGCGTGTAGCACTTATGTCTCACCATCTCTCATCAATGCATGAATCCTAAGTGTTCATTTATTCATTTATCATTGATCTTTAGTAACTGATTTATCCTGGTCAGGGAGACAGTGCATGTTGAGATGTTCATTGCAGGGCACATTCATACACTAATTCACATTTTTAAACACATATATTATGCAATTCACAAACTGAATAAAGCAATAATAGAACTAATGTGAAATAAAAACAGAAGAAGAACAAACAGACAGAAAAAGGACAATAAAAGGCAAAAGTCAGTCTTTTCATACTGAGGTGTCTTACTGTGAAAATAAGGTGTCCGTGTTGTGTATGTCAATGATGCTTCCTACTCAAGTGTGAGAATATTGCAGGAGGAAAAATGTGCAATGTGCACAAAAATAATGCAATCAAATGACTATAACATCTGACTAAATAAAAAAACCAGCAAAATGAGAAAAACAAACTGAAGACAGTAATAAATAAGAGCATGTAGAGTTGTTGTTGTTGATGTTGTTTTTCAAAGAATATCAATCAATCTCATTTTTCAGATTTTCAGATTTTAGCCACTTGGTTCCTGGTATGATCTGAGTGAGCTAGCAGGAGCATATCAACCAGTCAAATATCTGAACACACTAGATTGAATATACGGCATGTTTCCTTATTTTAAGAAATAAGAGCTTTTTATCTCTTTTATGAACACCAATACAATACACTGCTAAAAAGTTCCTGTAAATTTTACAGTCATTTACATGCAACAGGATTGCCAGTAAAGTTCCAATTGTAAAATATGTTTACAGTAAAGTACTATAACTTACATAGCATTTAATAACATGTAATTCAGTACATTTGCTCATTTAGTTGATGCTTTAAAGAACAGAGCCTTACAATTGATGCACAGCAAACTTCTCAGAGTTGATTTAACACTATAGAAATTTCTGTCTGCAGTTTGCAGCTAAGCTGAAGGTTAAGCATCTTGCTCGAGGCTCCAACCATAGCAGCAATTCTTCTTACAGTGTATAGTATATTTAGAAAATATACAGTGAAATAGCTTTGGAGATATTCTCATTTTAATTTTATAGTTTGTTACTTCCAGGGAAACGATTACATTTTTGGATAACTTGTCCCGTACTTCTTATGTGTTCATCCAATTAAATGTTCTCTAGAACATATAGCTTTACAGTATAAATACTGTAGGCCATGATCTGCAGTAGCAGCATGTAAGCAGCAAACATTATTTTGTCTGTGCCGTCTGAGCGCTGTTCTTCCCACACTCTATTCCCATTTCAACCATCGCTTGGTTGAGAAGAAAAATCGTTGGACTTTATTCATTTTCAAAAAGGTGAAATTTAAGTGGAAAGAAGGTGTGATGGCACTTTTTGGAGGTGGGTTTTACCGAGTTGGGGCTGTTCAAAGCCAGAATGTTTTGCTTCCTCAGACTGATTGAGAACACATTTCTGTCATTTTCACACTGTTTGGATTTCTCCATCAGTAAGAGTGAGTAATATCACTTTATCTCCCAAATAGACTTGTCAGATGGCTCCCAGTGATGACCCTGCAGGTTTCCATCACCATCAGTGCCACTGACAGTTGACCTTGGCTCAAAAATATGCAGCATAACTCCAAAAGCATGTCATCTCAACATACAATATCAAAAGTTTATGGGGACTTTGAAGACATTTTGAAAAATAATTTTGTCATATTTCCTAGACACATTTAAACAGTAAAGTTAATGCCCATGTATATATTTAGTTATTAATCAAAATATTTTTAAAAGCACTTTTTATTTTGAGCAAGTAGATTTTACTTGAAATTAAATTTCCCCCAAAGGCAAGTTCATTTAGAAACTAAGTAAAAGCTGCAAACAACTGCTCTTGGATGAACCCCTCTCACTGGTGAGGCTGGTTGTGAGGATGCCAAGAGTGCACAAAGCTTTATCATCAAAACTGTTAACAATTTAAAATATCAAATAGTATTGTCTGGTTTGACACTTTTCTTAATCACAGCATAATTTTATAGGTGCTAATACACAGTGCTACTGTTTTCATTAACATTATGAAAAAGTGGAAAATAGTAGAAATGAAGAAACCCTTCTATGAACACTAATTTTGAATTGGTAGTCTGCACCTTGCAAAGCTAGATTAATTCTAAAACCCAATGAAGGGATTAAATCACTAGGACAATGTGATCCCTCACTTTTGTACACATGATTCTGATATCAGCATTTTGAGCGTGCAAGTGACTTAGCTCTTAGGTTGGCAGCATTAATGAATATTGTATTAATCCAGTGTACAAAGACATTTTGTCATTATCAGCAGTGTCATTGCACGCAGTTTTCAAAGACATTTGCATGAAGTTCTGTGACGTCCAATAAATAATCTGATTTAATTTATGCTCAAACAATGTGCCAGTAGACTTAGGCATCAGGAACTAAAGACATGTAAATGTGGATGGGTTTTTTTTTTGTTTTTTTTAACGGCAATAAAATTTGTGTTCGTTGTTATCCCACCACCAAAAAAGAGGGACTCCAGGCAATACAGTATAAAATTTGGATGTGAGAGTGTAGCATGATTATGACCAGTGAACTAGTCTGACCCATTAAATGTAGTCTAATGTGTTAAAAACAGCACTGAAGTCTAGGAGAACAATAGATGGCCAGGCTGCATGAATTAACCCTCACATCAGTATGAACTCAGAAAAGTGTTGTTTCAGTATATGTGAGACACAACTGCAAAACCAACTTTTCTTTACTCTTGTTTCTCTTGACTAATGGATAGTACTTCTAAAACATTTTGCCATGAAATGGCATATTGGAGATCTGTAGTTATTAAGCACTGAGGAGCTTCTTCACTCAGGTCAGCCAATATATATTTTGGGGCTATGTGGGGAAAATGGCATTCTGTTATGACATATTGACTACATTCAGGCCATTATCCAATAATGAGCTAAAAGAAGAAGAAGACTGCTTGAAGAAATAGGTAAGGGGTCAGGTTTGACATGACATCAGTAAGAGCAACATGACATTAATATGTGTTCTAAAATCAATATGTGAAAAGGTTGGCATCTCTGAAAAAGCTTTTTCATCTCTGCAATGTGGTAGAGAAGCCAGATTGGGGGCAATTACTTGCTTTGCTGCCACTTAGTAGAAAAGTTACATCAATATTTACACAGAGAAATTTGTGCATATTCAGACTTTGTCTATGCACACACTTAAGTGAATTTTCTGGATGTGCCATTAATATTATGCAAATTACTTGTATGTAGTTCATGCTGCAGAGGTAGATAGTTTTCTTAAGTAGAAGTGTCTGAGACAGGGTTTCTCAATAATACCTACACCATCACCTTTAATAAGTGTCTAATAACAGAAATACAAAAATACTAGCATCTCTCAAGTAATAAGGGACAATCAGATGGCCATTCATTTCTGGCAAATAAATCAATGTTCAAACATTGAGTTTAAAGAAATATATTTTCATTTTCAGGGCAGCACGGAGGTCCAGCAGGTAGCAATATCACCTCACAGCTCCAACATCCCTGATTCGATCCTGACCTCAGCTGCATGTTCCCCCAGTGTCTGCAGGTCTCCAGTTTTCCTCCCATGCTGGTAGGTGGTTTAGACACTCTACTTTGAATAAGTGTATGAAGGTCCCTCCAGGATGAATTCCTGCCTCAAGCCCAGTGTTCCTGGGACAGCCTCCGGATCCGCTGTAACTGTGACCAGGATAAAGTGGTTATACAATAAATGATAGATGCCTCATAGCTGTAATTAGGGACTAGTAGTCATGCCATAGCAAAGGACTGTTAGGTAACTCAATTTTAGTTCTAAGCCATTTTTCTTCCAGTGCTATCTTAAGAGAAGACTAGCATTAGCTCTTCATATTCCACTTTACCTCTTTTTCCCCCTCTGTTCTTCTTTTTCTCTTCTCATACCCCATCTTTCTTTCTTTATGAGCCCCTCTTTGCTGTCTTGCTCTTATAAGTCAGTATATCCAACATATCTCTCTATTTGTCATCCTAGCAATTTGTGCTGTCCATTTGATGGATGCCATGGTGATTTTGGAGAAGTCAAGTATCAGCTTTAAAGTTTTCACAGTGAGATAACTGTTTGCATCCCAGTGAGGGTGTATTTGTGTTTGTGTATGTGTATCTGTACCTGTATAAAACTTGAGTGAAAGGAAATTAACACACTTCTGTTACTGTGTGTGTGTGTGTGTGTGTGTGTGTGTGTGTGTGTGTGTGTGTGTGTGTGTGGGTGGGTGGGTGTCCTGTGCAGATTCACTTATCTGTGGCTGGATATGAAGGCCTGGTATTGTTTGAATCCCATGTCAGACTCAAAATTGTTTATTAAAACCATTCCCCGCTGGGCCTCAATACAAAATGTGTCAAAATGACACAACAACAGAGTGTCCATGTCATACGCCTTCAGTGTTTTTGCTCTTCATCAACCCTAAGATTGTGACAAAACTGCCAGGAGAAACAGAGTTTCAGATCTGAGATCAGCCCTGGGGACAAGGGAGTATGATTCAAATCATTACAGAGATATGACATAATACAGATTTAGTGTGTGAATGTGTGGGAGTATAGTGCCTCACAATTGACTGATGTCCCATCCTGTGTATTCCTGAGATAGGCCTCAGATACACTGACCAGGATAAAGTAGTTACTGAAATGTATGAATGAACAAATAATGAATGGAAAAAAGTTCCATTCAAAGCTCTGTAAATAAAAATTAATATAACCAGTGCTAGCCTAGTTTGTAGTTTTGTGGCTTTACACATCAAGACACTTTTTATTTGACTTTGGAAAAAACACACAAGTCAGTCATACAAAACAATAATATAAATAGAACAAATTATAGTTTTCAAAGATGATTCAGTCATTCTTCATTAATGTCTGTCCAAAACAATAATATAAATAGAACAAATTATAGTTCTCAAAGATGATTCAGTCATCCTTCATTAATGTCTGTCCAAAACAGTGTGTCCTTATTATGATTATAAACCCGACTATGGAGAATTGAAATGAAGATTGCAAGAGTTGTCATTGTGATTTTGCGAAAGCAGTAGTTGAGCTCCCATGTGACTGCTAGTGCCAAGCTTTATTTTCTCGTGTTTGATTTCATGTGCATGACTTTGTTCTGTTTACCTGGTTTCCTGAGTTTTCTTCCTAGCTTGTGATATTCTGTTTGTCTGATCATTTGACCCTTGCCTGCATATCAATTTTGAGTTTGCCTCACGTATCTGTACTTTTGCCTCAAGTTTTATATAAAGCTCTGCAACCGCAGCTGGATCCTCTCCTGAGTCTGTTTTCATGACAGAAGTGAACCACTTCTGATAAAGGCTAACGTAAAGGCCCATCTGGAGTTTACTAGAAGGAATGTGACAAAATCTGAAACCTTTAAAAAAAGATTTTGAGCCATTTGGTCTAAAAGTAAAACATGGTATATTTGGTGAAGACTAAACACTAATGTTTTTAACACTCACCAACACCCAGGTAACACCATTCCTACTATAAACAATGGTGGTGGTAGCATCATTCTATATTGCTTTACACCAGGATGAAGTGGAAATCTTGTTGCCAGGGCAACATGAATGGAACCAAGTACAAGCAAAAACACAGATGAGTAGATCCTGTTTCAGCCAGACATTTGTATCAAGGGTGAAAATGTACATCCAAACACAACAATGAGCCAGTGCAGGGTAAAACTAGAAAGGAATGACTTGGGGAAAAAAAAGAAGGATTGCCAATTTAAAGCTCAGACAACTGAAAATCTTTGGCATAAGTTGAAAATTGCTCTTCACTAACATTCTCCATCTAAATTGGCAGAGTTGGATATGCATTGAGGAATGGAAGACAATTGCGAAATCAGAATGTGCAAAGCTCATATAGACTTATCTGAGATAACTCAAACCTGTAATTGGTGCAAAAGTACAATGCTGTAAGTACTGACTCTGTGAATGGGGGGTGAATACTTATCAATGAAGCAGTGTTTAGAGTTTATATATTTTTAAATAATTCTGAGGACAGCTAACTAATTTGTTTAATTTCTGTGGAGAGTCATTTCAAAAGGAGCAAAAATAAATCCCATTCTTAAATTTGATGTTGCAACACAGCAAAACGAGAAATAATCACTTATACATTCTGTAGGCATTGAACAAAAATGCTTTCGAAGCTAGGAACGATTAGTGTGGTACCTCAGTTGCACTTTTGACTGATTTGTGAGACTACTCCCTCACATTTCTAGGCATGTTTATATTTTCCTGTCATAATACATCAAAAGGTGGTCAGAAATTCATGGTTTTTATTTATTTATGGTTGAATATTTTTATTCTGATAGCTTCAAAGACCTTTATTATTAATTGATGCATGATCATTGGTTGTCATGCCCCTAATTCTAATCTTGTTATTTATTTTGCCACTGTTTTGCAAAGGATCCAAACAGTAGCAAATTTTGGCATGTATGTCAATAAAAAAGGTCTCTGGTAAGTCAAATGTATCCAAATATATTTCTGTCTCATATGAGGTCCATTGGCTAGCACTGTCTAGCACTAACACAAATTGGTTAGCACTAGTAAAAAGGGTCTGGGCTCGAACTTGCCAACCAACTGAGGCCTTTCTTTGCAAAGTTGCATGCTCTCCTGTGCCAGAATGAGTTTTCTCGGGGTGATCTGGTTTCCTTCTGGTTTCCTCTGGGTGATCTGGTTTCCGTTCAAAGATATGCAGATTAGGTCAACTGTCTACTCTAAATTGCCCAGAGGTTTGAATGTGAGTGTGAATGGGTGTTCGTCTCTTGTTCGTGATAGATTGGTGACCTGTCCAGGGTGTACCCCACCTCTTGCCTGAAGTCGGCTGGGATTGGTTTCAGCTTCCCTGTAACCCTGACAGATAAACGGTATTGATAATGAATGAATGGATAATCATTTCCTGAATGAAAAACAATCAGATGTAGAACATATTGTGTAACTTAGTGTTAACTAATAAAGCCATTGGTAGCGCATGTTAAGCTCGACTGTTTACAGCATTTATGAGATGCGTAAATAAGCATTCAACAAGACAACAACCCTAAACACTGCTCAAAATCTACTAAGGCGTTCATGCAGAGGAACAAGTACAACGTTCTGGAATGGCCATCTCAGTCCCCAGACCTGAATATAATTGAAAATCTGTGGTGTGAGTTAAAGAGAGCTGTCCAT
>JAQQZU010000036.1:11398378-11415392 GCA_030068025.1 Parauchenoglanis punctatus
ATTATCACAGATGTTGTAATTTTGTGATTCTCTCTCTCTCTCTCGGTTGCTATGGAAGCAAAGATTGGTGAAAGAGAGTATTTCTGTGTATATGTGTGTCCTCTGCAGGCCAGGGTTTTGCTCGGTGAACTAAGTGTTATCAGTAATCTGAAATGACCTTCTGTCACACTGCTTGCAGTGTTGCCCCATCCCTTTCATTTTTCTCACATGCCCCACACGGATTCCTGTAATTTCTTTCCTACTCAATCAGCATTTTATTCCAAATCAATTCAAATTTATTAAAATGTTTTATATAAGGATCAAAAGATGACAGGGTGTGCTGTTAAAGGAAATTAATCCTCAACAGGGTGGTGTGATGTAGGCCAACGCAAAACACTGTTACTGTCACATGCAACCTACAGCATCCTACAACATTACAAGTTTCTGTTGCCACATACATTATAGCAGCTCTAAAGAGCTTCCTACAACTTCATCCTTTCTCTCTCTCTCTTGAAAAACACAGCTTGTTGTGTCACTGAAATATTGGAAAGCTCAAAGTTCTTGCCCTGCTTTCCACTCTCCTCCCCACTGTAGCCAAGGAACTATGACTGTTCTCAGCCACAAATACCACTGGGAGTGCTTGGCCAAATATTCATTTAGCACTCATGTTTGACACACACAATTAATGTCCAATTTGATTAATTAAACTCTGGCTGATGAGTCCCCTGGTGCAGCTTTTTTTAGATCATAGTAGTAAGCTGATTATCTTATTAGCATCTCTGTAAAAACATGTACAGAGGAAGGACAACTTTTCAACTTAATTTAGCAAGATAACATATATAAGTTAATACGAGTTATGATGGCGGCATGGTGGTGTGGTGGTTAGCACTGTTGCCTCACAGCAAGAAGGTCCTGGGTTTGATCCCCGGATCACCCAGGGTGCCTTTCTGTGTGGAGTTTGCATGTTCTCCCCGTACATGCGTGGGTTTCCTCCCACAGTCCAAAGACATGCTGATTAGGTCAACTGGTTAGTCTAAGTTGCCCATAGGTGTGAATGCGAGCGTGTGTGTCTCTGTGTTGGCCCTGTGGTGGACTGGCGACCTGCCCAGGGTGTACCCTGCCTCTCACCCTGTGTCTGCTAAGATTGGCTCCAGTTTCCCCCGAAACCCAGACAGATAAAGCGGTATAGATAATGGAAGGATGGATGAGTCGTGGTGAATCTATTCATTCAGTCATCATTTTTTTTCTGTCTAACAACCATAATAATATTTTCAGACAGACATTGACACAACATGAAAACATGTCTACAGGTCATTCATTTTTGGTGAAAGCTGGAGATTTCCAGTACTGGTAGACTTTGATACCATTTAGATCTTGAAGTAGGCAGGTCGCAAAGTTTGGCAAATTGCAAAGTTTGGCAAATTGATTTGGTGACTAATAGGAGTGAGGGACAATGGTATGTTTTGTTGTTTGTTTGTCTGTTTTAAAACTGACTATGAATCATTTTGGTGATCAATTATTTGGTGACAATGCAGGTTTTCCCCAATTACAGGTTGTAAAGTAAATTCATGATTAACTTCTCAACAGATTTAAAATGTTCAAATATCACCTGTTTTCTTAATGATGATGCAGTATTCTCTTTTCAGATAACAAAGTGTTCTTAATGGTTCAAATGTAAAATAAAAATTATTATTATTATTATTGTTATTATTATTATTATCTTCATAGCACAAATTATTATAATTAATACTATAATTAATTATATTAATCATATGAATTCACAAAACCAGTAACAAGTAATTAATGCTTAACAATTACATTTATTAATGACTGTGTACACATGACTCTGTTGTGTGTTAATGTATATGCTTCATTATTTCATGTGGCACTAAGTATTAGCTCATGTATTAATTAATCATCAAGAAAGCATTAGTTCACGCATTAATATATGCTTAGTTGTGCACCCAAATTATAAAGTGTTTCCAATTTTATATACATTCTGCAGCTAGCTTGTGTAGATATCACACAAGCCTGGTGTTACCAGTGAAATCTTGGGAACTAGCAGTAAATAAAAGATAGGAAGGGCCACGAGTAACCGGCGCAGAATGATTTGGGTGATGAAAATGGGGGAAATCACTGTGAGTTTGAGTGATTACAGGGTTAGTGCACTGTCTCATTGAAGGCACTATATAATATACAAGCTGCATTCGTCAGCCTCTTACATTTGTCACCCATTTTAAAAGAACTACAAAATATGATTTTATTTCATCTCATTATGATGAAAAATGTTATTATTTTAAAGCACAGCATATAGTTATTCTATGCTACTGCCATTTGTAAGATATGACTATTGTAACATTCACTACATTTTGTTATACCTCATTCAATCAATTGTCTTCTAAATATTTGTATAAGCAATAGTTGCCTAACAGTCAGGGGTATTTCACTTGCATTTTTTCTTCACTGGTTTTCAAGTGTTTCTTCCAGTCAAGGCGAAATGTGTTTCTCAGTGTTAAACCAGACCCTCTTTGCCAGAGTATAATAACCAAATTGGATATTAATTGTGTGCATCAAACATGACGGCTAAATTAATATTTGGCCAAGCACTCTCACTGTTATTTGTTGCAGATGACAGTCATAGTTCATTGGCCACAGTGGGGAGGAGAGCTGGGAAACAAACACAGCAAATATGACAATTAAACTGGACCAGATTGGAGAGTTTGGTGCTGTCACCTTTCCTCTAAAAACGATCAAGTTTGTTATTATGTGAACTGCAGCCGTGTTTGCCCCCCACTTTTCACTTTCAGCCAAGATGCCGTAGTTATTTCTGTCAAAGCGCTCAAACAGTCTTGTTTCCAGCAAGAGTGAAATGTTTTTCTCTGAAGTAAGCCACGTTCTTTTTAGCCAGGCATGCTGTCTCATAAGTTTCTTTTTGTATTATAAATGCCATGTAATGGCTGGTGTCTCATCCAGGGTATGTCCTTGCTTTTCCCTCAGTGTTTCTGGGATGTGCTCTAGCTCAATAGCAGCATTGATCAGGATGAAGTGGTTACTGGATATTAATGTATGAATGAATGTATTATAAGGCACTCAACTTGTTTTTACCACCACCTTATTTTGTGTGAATGAGTGAGTGCATTGATTGAGTTAACAATTTAATATGCTGACAGCTAACCTTTATTTGGTTGACCATTTGACCATCAGGGACTTTAGGACATCAGGGTCCCATAATGTGAATATAAATCATGTATTGATGCAGTTCTGTCTACATACCACACTGCCGTTTGGCCCCTGAACTTATGCATAGCATAACCTCTATAGCAGCCTGTGTGTGTGTGTGTGTGTGTGTCTTTATGTGTTTGTACCAGGCATCCAAAATGTAGCTTTTGTCTGTCATGGACTGCCACTGCATCATAGGATTAGTCTTCATAATTCATTCATTTATTGAGTAATTTTCTGAGGACGACCTACATACAAACACCAGCTCCAACAAGGAAATGATATTAATACAATTAATATTAAACATGCATAAAATGAAGTATTAAAATACAGCAGTAAAAACATATATCAATTATATAGATAGGAGGATCATAACATGTATAGGTTAACCAGTTTTCATCAAGCAAACTATCACTTAAATAATGTAACCTTTCATGTATTGTTATAGAAGCATATGTTTTAGTAGATTTATAGGCTTGGTCATGAATCTGTCAGTTTTTCAATAAAAACTAAGAAATTCTAAGAATGTGGTGTATAATATTTGAGTCACGTTTTTGTGCCATATTGTATTAACATGTGTACAATGTGTATCAGCCAATAGTATAAGCCTACTTCCCAGGAAATGATAGAGTCATAAGTTCTTGCTTTCTCATCCAGACTAAACTCATTCATCCCTCTCTGGGCCCTTCTCCACTCCCTGGATTAGGGGACTCTCTGATGTCACATTTTCTTTGGAGCTGTGAGATTTCTAGGCTGCTATAAGAGCCATGGGAGGTTTTAGCTTGCTGAGCAGTGAAACCAATCCCACTGTAAAGAGTCAAACTGTTATATCTGCAGGGTTTACTCTAATTTTACAGTGTTGCGCTCTCGTGTCAGACAAGAATCCAATGATGAGTTTCTCTTTTCCCAATTTGCTCTGTATTTTGGCTCTTTGTCTCTTTCGTTCTTTGTGGCATTATGCTTCTGAGAAACACTTGTGTTCTGGTGTGGCCCTCAATGCAGAAACATTTTTTTCATTATTTAACACTAACATTAAGAGCTGTTGTTTACACAAACAACATTTTACACAGATTTAAAAAAAAATGTAGATTAACAGCACTGCATTGCTTCGTGCATTTGACCAATCAAAGTACATTTACGTCATGATTCCTAATGTGCTGGGAGAGTACCTACCATGAATTAGGAGCTTAAAAAGACCGTCTTCTTTGAAATTATCTGTGTGAACCATTCATCATTTAATTGTTTACTTCATGTATTATTCACTTAGCTTAATACCTTCATTGACCCATGTATTCAGTAAGCATTTATGCCCATGCATTTAATATTCTGCCTAGTTTTCTTGTACTTTATTTAAGAGTGAAACTAATTATGCACATCTTAATTGTGTCCTTATTCCTCTCAATTGAAAATTCAAAGAAATTCAATTTGAGTTCCACATTGCTGGAATTTCTCAGCTGGCAATAGCATGTACATTAAATTAAATGTACATTCAATACATTAAATGTATGAACATTTTTAAACAATTGCATTTAAAGGGTAAAAAATACAGATTAGTAATTTTCTTGAACTTGCACACCTAATCACATCATGAAGTTGTTTTAGAGCATAAGAAAATCAGCAACCCATGCTGGAATAGAGTGCAGGAGAACACTGATGGAACACCATGGCACCGTGATGCACAGTGTGACGTGTGACGATCTAGTCTCTCCAAAACCAGAGCACAGAGGATTTCCTTGGAAATAGTAGCAATAAATCAGACCATGCTGTAGTGAGATATAAAGAAGAAAGTGACAGAGACAGAATAGGGGATGATTCAAATGGAAGGACACAGAGGACCACAGGCAAAAAAAAGGTGATTTAGTAAAAAAGGAATACTGGAAAGCCATAGTGCTTTGGTAGTAAATATTTCAACTTGAGCATAACTGATCCATTAGGAAAATACTTGAAAATAAATTCATTCATTCATCTTCAGTAGCACATTATCCTCTTCAGGGACATAGGGGATTCACAGCCACTCACAGGAACACTGACCATGAGGAGGAAATACACTATACTCCATCACAGTGCATCACACACTAATTCACACCTAATTCCAAATCTGGGTTCCTCCAGGTTCTCTGGTATTCTGGTATAAAACAGGTACATAGTTGGTTTGGCTAAGATAATTTGCCCATGGGTATGAATGTGAATGAGGGTGTGAATGTGTTCATGGTGGCCTTTTATGGACTGGTTCCCCAGCCAGGGTGTATTCCCGTCTCACGTCCAGTGACCCCGGGACAGGCTCCAAATACACCACAATCCTGACAACAGATAAAGTGATTACTAAGAGAGAGAGTCAGTGAGTAACTGAGTGACTGAGTGAACAGTTATTATGAGTGTTAGCAGTAAGTGTTATGGTTATTTAAAAAAAAATATGTTTAACTAAAAGTACTGCCACTTAAAATAGGCATGTAATGATTCACCCAATACACAACATGAGTCGTTTCTATTCACGATGTTGGGTTCATGATTTGATTTTGCCACAGTATTTAATAAATATATAAAATTATTAAAATATTTTAAACAAAAAATGAAACATTTATTTTCCAATTCTTTTCAATATATACTTCTGTTTCATTTTCTTAATAACCATCATTATGTATTTACAATCATTTGTAAAGTTTGGAGTAAAATATAATAACCTAGTAGTAACATGTTTTTTCTTAATAATTATAAACATTTGTGAAGGCTTTAGTGAGCATGAAACAACTACCTCCATTTGCTTCTCTTTTCTTTTTCTCTTGGCAGTCTGTAAAAAGATCAATTTCTTTTTGAAACTGTTTATAAAGTCAATTTCACAAAAGCTCTTTCCCCTTTTAGATCAGTTTTTCATGGCATTAGAGCCATTCAGTTATGTGATTATAGCTGTTACTTCTACCTATGATAATGTCACGTGTATTCCCCCTATTGTGAGTTATTGTGTCCTCTGCTGTCTAAACAACACAGATAAAGCTAGGAAAAACTAAGGGATCAATCGTGGTAAATGTTTTATTTCCATTTCATCATAAACTTGTACTGCGATTTATAGATGTATAATATATCATTACATGCTTATTTAAAACTACACTAAAACTTACAAATACAAAAAGCTATTCAAGTACTTATAATAACTCATTTACCAATACTGCGGATGTATGAAAAAATTACAGGTTGCCAATTGTGTCTAAGGATGTGTATCCTGTTAACTGTTCTGTTCAGATAATGAACAGTACAAGCGGTGGGAGTAGAGATTTTGTCTGCTGTGCTGCTTCTGTCTTTGTGTCAAAATAATAAATAAACAACAAATAAATATAACACAACACACACTGTGCCAGCTAGCAAACATCCAGTAGCACTCAATGCAGTGTGGTACTGTGCACACATCACAAGCATTTTTAATATTATCACATAGTTCATGCTTGCCACAGCTTAAGGTTTTACTTTTTTCTTTGCTTTAATACAGCCAGTGAAGTCCTGCAGAGCTTAGTAATTAGCTGATGGCTTTGTGTCAGGGGTGTTAAATCAGGGAAGAGACTAAATTTGTCTGAGTCAGGCACTGCTAATCTACAGTCTGCTTGAAACATGAATGCTCCACCAACTGTGTCAATTGGCAAAACAATTGATTTAAGAATAGTTAATTCTTTTCTTGTGGGTATTTTATACACACTTTTAACTCCACTCCACGGCAGGAGATTTAAATGTCAGGATTCGATGTCCTGCATAGTTTCTCCCAGCAGAAAAAGTCATCAAGTTCATAAATGGCTTTGCTATTATACCACAACGCTGTTGAATTCTCAAATTAGAAGACACGGATTAACACTATATAACAGCACGGCTCTGACAGTAGCTCAAGCTGTAATATAAATGATATGTTTGTATTAATGTGCTGATTCTAATGCTTTACATTTTCTATTGTAACAGCTCAGGGACTTGTATAGCAGATGCTACACAATAATCTGAGGCAAGTTTCTCAAAGCATGTTATTTAACAAAGTACAAAATTGTAGTTGTTTATGTGGTACAGTATTCTGTTAGGAGATGTTTATTTAACATTAACTTCAAGAAAAAAGAGCATGGTGAGGGAGCAACTGTTTATAGTAGCTATAATGTTAATGATAATAGGTACTTGTTTCACAGATTTTCCGTAACATTCAATTTCTGGTTAAAAAGAACAATCTGTTGTTTATTATAAAATAAATTTGTAATAATTGAAAAATGGCTGTGGTATAAGTGGAATAACACAAAATGATAAATAAATAAATAAATAAATAAGACAAAATGATTTATAAGTGTATATATAATCAACTACTTACACTTACAACAAATGGTTTCATTAATTATTCACAAGCCCTTGAGGAATACTTCTCCCCCTACCACCGGATATACTGTATGACAGTTGACATAGTCTTGCTAGTTAAGTCTCTTAGCTAGTAAGTTAGTTAGTTAGCAAGCATATATGAGCATACATTAAATTACCAGTACTTCAAAAGTACTTCAGCTGAACTTTTCATGCTTTAAAATGTCCCCCATGATGGGTTATAACTATTTATCTCCACTACACAAAGCAGCTGTTCACAGTTTCTTTAGCGAAATAAATGTTACTGTTTGACATTGCCCTAATGTACAGACACTGTTTTAGAGACTATGTTAATTTTGCTTATATTTGGTACATGACATATTTGACACATTTACTAATAGTAGGACATTGAATTATTTTAGTCTAAATGAAGAAACACATACAAAAATAAATATCACAGTATTCTCATGTTAGTACACCTCTCTTTCCACTCCTGAATGTGTTCCCATGAATCAAGAGCCTGTGAACTTAATGGTCTACTATGTAGGATTCAATCACTTGAATGCCCCCTCCCTTTCCAGGCATGTATTAGCATGTACGGTGGCTGTCAGGTGCCCACAGCGTTCCTCCAAGTACCTACATTCACACTCCTTTTCTTTTTCCATGCTAAATAATAAGTATGATCCTCCATTTTTCAAAATTTGGCCAAGACTGATTCATCTTATTGTCTTCCTCTTCCTTGTCTTCTGAGTGTAGCGATGCAACTTGGCAGCTTAGTAGAGGTGGACTCGCTCCCTATATATATTTAAAGGGCTCATTCTAAGCTTAGGAAAAGACAATGATTTGTAGTTACAGGTAATTATACACAAATGAAAACATACTTATGCATTCCATAAGAATATTATGGAATATATACTCCATTTCTGCTAATAGGTAACCTCAAACTCCTACATAGGTGACCTTTAACAGCGACATTGTAAAACAGTATTTGTATATCAGGGCAAGAGATATCAACTGCTTCCTCAATTTTAATGTAGGTTTGTTTTTGCTTAAGGAATCTTTGAATGTGAGTGTCATTATTTCTCAGATTGGTTTCACAGAGTCATATTTATAAATAAAAGACACAATGGTCTTGCAGGTATGGCTGCAATGCCCTCTGCTTTTCAACCATAACTTAATTGGGACTTTACTAAAGTAAAGAACATCCACATCAAATTGGGGATCCTGGAGCGAGGCAGCTACTGTGGCAGTGTGTCGTCTCAAATATGGATTACTGAATTTACTGGTGGTTCTTGTACAGTGTGGTACATTGACCAATGCCTCTGCTGATGTAATCCACTGCAGAGTCTTAGATTCATGTTCACAGGCTGAAACAACATGCATGGTTACCCACAATGCTTACACAAAGGTAACATGGTATTACATGCCAATTATCTGAATCTATCGGATTAAAATTCATAGAAACATATTTTTTAACTGTTAAGATTCCGGGGATAACTGTGCAACTTATTTCTCAACTATGTTGCATGCAGCTTGTTTGCTAATTGGGAAAGATGTAGTAGTTTAAGGTTACTGTTAATACATGTTTTTAACATTCTTCTTTTCATACCTTTAGACAATTTGGAATATTTGTTCAGTTGCTGTTGTCATTTGTTTACTGGCTAAACAATGTCACTGGATAAACATTGTCCTGCAAAAGTAGATTATATCACTTAATCACAGAAGACAATTTGTGTGGGGGAAAATGGAGTTCAATCTAGTTATCACATGGTGCAAGTGTAGACATTAAATAAATCATAATTAAGAGAGGGGGTTATCTTAGAACACGGGCAGTTTAAATCACATATTATTCTCAAATATGGCTGAAAGTAGAGGATGATAAGATAAACAACACCTTCCCAATTAGCAAACCAGGTTAATTTTGGGTTATTCAGAATTGTATTTGTGATATTTAGGTAAGCCTGCTGTAAAATAAGCCAGCTAGCATTGCATTTTTGGGCTTTTCACTGGAATACTTTAGTTTTGTTACTGTAAAGGGAACTTAAAAACTAGCTAGCTGATAGCTCAATAAAATAAGCTTAGATCTTAAACACAACTAACTGACACAAATGTTTTGTCATGATTTCAATGGCCTCACATGAATCAATGATTATGAAAGATGCAAATACTTTACTGGCAATTGCTGAACTGTTAAATGAATAGCTACTAATCTATTGTAAAATCTAATACATGTTCCTTTATGCAGTCACACCCTCTGAAAAACATGCATATTGGCATGTTTTTCATCTTCAGCTGTTTTTGTTTACTTGCTTGCTTGCTGTTTAGCTGCTTTTAAGTCATTTTCAAAATGGTTACTGTTTGCTCAGCTTTATGTTCTTGCCATCATCCAAGCTGACAGAATGACTTTCTATTGTAGGCCAGAAATAAAAAATAAACATGTTGTCTACTTCCTATAAAGTGCAAATGCATATGTTAGCCAGTAAGAGTAACAGGAGGCTTTTATTGCTATACCACAGTGCTCAATGCTGATTTTCTATAGCAGCATCTCTGACACTAGTGCAGACTGTTTACATTAATGTGCTCAAACAATAATACATTATTATTTCTGTTGTAACAACTTACACAGGGACTTGAATGACAGAGATTAATCATGAATATGGTGACGTTTTCTGTGAGAAGATTAACATCTTTGTTATATAGCATTTTTAGAAGGAGTCTCTAGTGTCAGCATTGTGTAACAGTCAGTGGTTAAGCTGTAACTTTAAGTTTTCTAAAAGTTTTTAAACTTTACTGACAGTTACAGATTTACCTGTGACATTTTTTATGAAGTTATTGTTTTATAACTGGATCTTTACTGAAACAAAATAATGTCACAAATGTAGACTCGTGTATAACATTATGAATGATCAGATCAAGTCAAATCAAGTCAAGTCAAGTGGCTTTTATTGTCATTTCAACCATATACATGTAATACAGTTTACAGTGAAACGAGACAACGTTTCTCCAGGACCAAGGTGCTACATACAAGACAACACAAAAGTACAAAAAGGTGTATGTGTGCAACAGTAGACAACAGAAGACAACATAAAGTGCATGTGTGCAAACATGTGCAGACATGGCAAAAACAACATAAGGCGCAAAGTGTGCACAAGACAAGACAAGACAAAAACAAGACAGAGCAGTGCTAATCCGAATATAATGAGGTAAGGGTTTAATGTTTAGTATATGAAATCCAGTAAAATTGGTGTTCGTTTATATAACTTTTATAAGCATTTTATATGAGATTGAGTTGGTGATGCCTAATATAATAATTATTTTAAATATGTAGCTTGTATTATTAGTGCTGTATATTTTATTGTACCGCACTCAGTGATAAAGCTAAAATTGTATCTGGAATTTGGCTCTGAGATGAAAAAATCCATCTGTAAATTGGCTTTTCCAGTTTGAGCTGCTAAAGTGAATCAGTGTGAACAAAATTGGCCAACTTTTTTTTTGAGAGTTCAATCTGTAAATCTCTGTACTGTCATGGTGGGTATCTCTCCTGAGAATATACTTATTTATTTACAATCAGCAATTGTGTATGATGTATGAGCGATAGAGTTTTATAGTTAGTTATTTAATATGAAACAATATAGTCCTCTTGCTAAACTAAACTGTTTGCTTCATTGAACTAAAAATGTGCTACAATATAGAAAGCTATATTTTGTTTAAAGTAGATAGTATTTTTCTATAACAGCAGGTATTACATTAATGCTGAATGTTTATATGAACGTGTTCAAACAACAATACATTATTTATTACAATAATGTCCAGTAGCAACTTGCACAGGGACTTAATTAGTGTAGACTTATGAGTTTAATCTTTTACACGGTGAAGTTTTCTGTGAGAAAATGCTTGTTTAGCATTTTAGCTACAATATAGATCGCTATATTTTGTTTCAAGTATTTACTGACATGGGTGGAAATAGTACTTAAGTAAAAGTATAGCTAATGTGTCACGATCTTACAAAATGGCAAAAATGTAAATAAAGTAATGCAATTTTTTCATACTTTTATAAGCAACTACACTGTTTTACCTAAAAATATAACTCAGTTTCTGTATGTTTGCTGGTCTTAGGCATGACTAATGCTACGTGGTTTGCTATTAAATTAATCAGAAATAAAAAATCTTGTCAATAACCAATATTTATCATTAGCAACCCTAGATTTGCTTCTCAGCTAATTAGGTGAGCTCTTGGAACTGAAGCCATGGAGTGGACTGTCATGTTTATACTGGTGGTTCTGTGCTTAACACCTTATCTGGCTGAAGGTTGACCTGCTAACTCGTGTATGATTTTATATGATTTTTTTTATAAATGTAACAACCCCACAAGCAATAAACTGCCTCCATATTTAACTTTGATGAATTTCTGCGACCACAGTGAATGAGCTTTACCGGGATGCGTCACCAAAAAATAAGTAAGAGGGGTAGGAGAAGAGGAATATAAGAACGAGTGAGACAACAATCCTTGTTTCATATTTGTCTGCCCTGTATTATCTTGCCTTGTATTATCTTGATCTCCAGGCCCATGTCCACTACCAATGAAGGTTTGAAGAAGCCTGTATCTTGGCTTTGACTAAAATGCTACTTGGAGAGAAGAACTCAGACTGTGAGGAGGTGTATGCCTTTATATAAACAAATACTGGTGCAAAGCCACATTAGTCAGACAGAAACTATGCACCAAGGATACTGAACTGCTTTCTGCTTCCATGTGTCCATTCTACTTTTCTTGTGACTGTGGTTTAAATTCACCTGAAGGATAATGAGAGCACTGATCCAGAATTTATCCAACAGACTGTGCAGAAACTACAGTTGCTGTCTTCCAATGGTCCTAATCTAATTTTGTGTGACTTCAACCATTGTTGCTCAACAAAACTTTCAGGACCTTTTACAAATATCTGTCTTGCCCCAGCACAAATGGCAAGATGCTGAACCAGTGTCCAGAGCTTACAAATCTATACCTGTTCCCTGCTAGGTATACAGCTGACCATGATTTCAATATTTTGCACATGCCTACATGAAAAGGGAGTTAAAATCTACTTGAACAGCAAACCCTTGGTGACCATTCAGCTTTTAACATTGTTAGACTTCCTCGCCAACAGATCTCAGACAGTGAGATTGAATGGAAATTTCTCTCTTCAAATTTTAACATCCGCTGACTCTCTTCAGGGCTGTGTCCTCTCACCTCTCCTATATGTCCTGTACACTAATGACTGCCACAGTGAGATCAAAGACCATGAGATTGTGAAGTTTACAGGTGATAAGGTTATAGTGAGCCTGCTGAAGGAGTTGAAAACATCCCATGGTCACATCACAGACTACTTTGTAAGATGGTGTCATGAAACCTTCTTGGAATTAAATGTGACAAAGACCAAGGATATGGTAACTGATTTTAGACATCATGACGCCAACCCTGTTAAAACTAAAATTAATGGTATAGAGATAGAAATTGTTGAGTTGGACAAGTACTTGTCACTATAATTGACAACAAGCAGAGCTTTGATTGTAACACTAATATGTTGTGTAAAAAAAGTCAGCAGCATCTTTTTTTTGTCTGAGGAATCTGGCTAAGTTCGAAATTGACGAGTCTCTGATGACTCCTTTATAGATCTTTTATTGAACCAATTTTTACATTCTCTTTTATCTGTTGGTATGCTTCAATAATTCTAAAACAGAAATAGGCAGTAACAGAAGTGATCAAGGTCTGTAGCAGCATTACAGGTTCTCAACAGAAAGGTCTGTCTAAATTGCAAACAATTGTTAAAGAAAACAGAATCCATTCTGTCTGACCCCCACCCCCTGTACTTAGAGTTTCATTGTCTTCCCACTTAACAGTCTTTCATACCCTCAGCTATTTCACTGCTAAACTCCAATATACAAATGGAAATATCAGCCTCACCACCTAACATCACTTGGTAAACATAGCTCTAATTTTACCAGTACCTTAACACAGAGCACTGATGTTGTGTTATTACTGCTGAAAAAACAATTGCCCATTTATGGACAAATAAAATTCTACTTGACTTGATTTGGTCTGATTTTAAATAAAGTACATAATATAAATAAAACCTTACTTACTTAAGTTTAGCAACAACACAACTATTTTCCACTATTGCAAAATGATGCTATATGGATCTTGGTAGCTGAAGTGCAGCTGTATTATAAATAACACCAATATGCTTTGGGTGTAATTTTTGTAAATATTGAGACTGCTTCACTGAATCAAATCAAGTAATTTTTAAACCCCAACTGTCTGTCAGTCCAATTTGTAGTAGGAGACATACATAGTGGAATAAATGCCTGTTCCAGAAAAAGAGAGCAAGTTAATTTCATTTGTTTCACTCAAACATTCAAATATGTAACGCAAATTTGACTCAAAGCAACTGAGGAGGGAGATGGATAAAAATCCCACCGAGCCAAACAGCGTACCCATTAATTAACTGTGGTGCCCCGTCCAATGTAGCCAGTTTTACACACTGTGCCAATCTGTCCCGTTCTGTTCCAGCTCTTTTCCAATTTGAAGTGACTGCTCCCCCTGCATGTTAAAATTAACCATGCTGAGTTGATTACAGCAGTCTGTAATTCTCTGTGCGCTCACTGATATTTATGTATGCCCACTCGGTATGATTCAGAATGGCTAATTGCTCTAGTTTTTGCTTCATGTCACTTAATAATGATAGTGGCATGTGTCTCTGATCGATTACAGTGGATATAAAAAGTCTATGCTGTTTAAAATGCATGGCTTTACGATTAATATTGATATAAAAAATTAACCTATGACAAACCATGTCAGATCTTTAATTTGATATGGCAACCAAAAAAATATATAAATAAAAATGTAAGAATAGCAACCTTTTATGGGGAAAATGAGAACCAAAAAATATTGCATAAGAGTGCACACCCTATAACTGATATTAATTTCTTAAGGCATTTTTTTTTCTTGTAATGCAGCACTCATTCTTTTTGGGTAAGAGTCTACCAACTTAGCACAACTTGTTTTTGGCAATTTTATTCCTTGCTAAAATGCTCCAGCTTTATTAAAGTGTGTGGGGATCTCCTATGTACAGCTTTCTTAAAGTAATTCCACAGGTTTTACATAGGATTTAGATCAGGGCTCAGACTGGGCCATTCCAAAAAAAGAGATTGTCGTCATATCCAGGGAGTGACCAGTGCTTGCCTGATATTTAAGCAACTCTTTAAATGTTACTCTAGGTCTCTTGGCAGCCTCCATGAAATGTTATCTGTATGCACTTTTAAATTTTGGATGGACATCTTGGTAATGTCACTGTGGTGTCCTGTTTTCTTGATGTTTATGACCTTCATGGTGTTGATATATATGTTTTGTGGATTCTCCTGATCAATACATTTTAACAGTGAGATCCCATACATGCTTTGTGAGCTTTTGCAGATGGCATCAGCAGTCACATGAAACCAAGAAGATATAAAGACTATCCTACAGAAATATGTGGGTTAATCAGAATGACTTTGTTACGTGCTGAGACACGTAAAGTGCTTGGTTGTTTGTTTGTTTTCCCTCCTTTCCTTGTTTTTTTCGTTACGACTCGTCTCAGCTTTCAGATGTCCCGCCTCCCAGCGTCGATGATTGGCTGGTCGCAAGACTTGCCGCCTATTGGACAATCGCTCCGGATGTCCCGCCTCCCAACTTCGGGGATTGGTCGTTCATCAGCGCCGTCGGTCATTGGACGATCGCTCCGGATGTCCCCCCTTCGGGCCTTTTAAAGTTTTGTAAAGCCTGTGTAAGTTTTGTTTTGTAGAGAGATAGTGTAGCTAGTGAGAATTTGTTTTGGTTTAGTTTGGGGTCTCACCAGTTTAACAAGCACTAAAATCTCAGATAGGGTAGGGTCGTTTCGTTTTGCTAAGTTCCTTTGTTTGGTGTTGTCCGTTGAACCCAACCTTCTTTCTGTTTGCTTTTGTAGATAGTGTTGTTGTATATAATTCGTATATAAAGTTTATATATATATATATATATATATCTCCATTTCACTTGTCTGTGGTGGTCTTCACTATTTGGTTTTGTGTTTGGTTGCGCACCATTTCCATATTTCCACACGTTTAAAGGTACCCAAGTACCTCTAGACATAACAGACTTCATTGATGACAGGTGTATGATAATTATTTTGAACATGAGATTGAATATGGTTCATTCAGGTGCCTCATTATAAATGGGTGTGCACACAGGCAGCTCCTATATCACATTAAAGGTGGAAAAAGATCTGATATGGTTTACATTATATTGCTGAAAGTATGTGGAAACGAGACAGTCACACCCATATTTGGTTCTTCCCCAAACTGTTAAAAGTTGGAAGCACACATTTGTCTAGAATATTTTTGTATACTGTAGCATTTCCTTTTACAATTTACAAAATCTAGAGGAAAGCCTTCCCAGTTGAAAGGAGCCTGTTATACTAGGAAAGGGGGGACTTCATATTAATGGCTATGGCTTTGGAACATCATGTTTAACAGCACATATGGGTGTGATGGTCAGGTGTCCACACATACACTTTCATGTTGCTCTTGGGTGAATTTAGGCCACTCTTGGCAAAAAAATTCAATCATCTCAGCTTTGTTTGATGGCTTGTGACCATCCATCTTTGTCACATTCCAGAGGTTTTCATTGGGGTTCAGATCTGGAGATTGAGCTGGCCATGATAGTGTCTTGAGCTTGTGGTCCTAAATCTACACCTTGATTGATCTGGCTGTATGGCATTGAGCATTATCCTGCTGGAAAACCCAATTCTCAAAATTAGGGAACATTGTCGTAGCAGAAGGAGCCAAGTTTTCTTCCAGGTTAACCTTGTACATGGCTTGATTCATGCATCCTTCACAAACAACAATCTGCCCCATTCTAGACTTGCTGAAGCATCCCCAAATTATCACAATCCTGCAACAAATTTCACAGTGCGTGTGACACAATGCTTGTTGGCATCTCCAGGTCTCTAACCATTATATGACCAGATGATGGGAAATGCTGAAAATTGGACTCATCAGAGAAGATGACTTTACTCCAGTCCAATCCATATGGTCTTTAGCAAACCTCAGCCTGGCTCTTCTTTGCTTCTCATTGATGAAGGGCATTTTTTTCGAGCTTTGCATGACTTCAACCCAGCCCAAAGGAGAGTGTTTCTAACCATCCTTGCTGTGCATTTAACCCCAGCTGCCATTTGACATTCTTTTTGTAGGTCACTTGATGTCATCCCATGGATGTTGTGTGGAATTCTAACAATTGGCGAGCATCCCAGTCAGCGGAGAGTCATTTTTGCCTTCTGCCAGTCTGTAACTTTGTTGTCCCTAATGTTTGCTACTTGACTTTGTTCTTTGAAATTTTGAAATTTTGCAACCTGACACTCACTGACACACACTTTCATTTTTTTCTCATTGAAAACTTTTCTTTTTTACTCTTTTGGCATGTTGAATATATCTTTTTGTATTTTAATTACATTTA
>JAQQZU010000036.1:11418075-11450939 GCA_030068025.1 Parauchenoglanis punctatus
AAACTCATAACCTCAATGCCCAGATGTCTTCAAACTGTTTTGAAAAGAAGAGGAGATGCTACACCATGGTAAACATGTCCTTGTCCCAACTATTTTATTCAAATTTAAAGAACGACCCAACTTTTCGGGAATTCGAGTTATATAAATAAATAAATCAAGAAAAGGATGTTTTTTATGTGTTACATCTATAAGATTTAAAACTTTTATTAATCTTATATATACTATCAAAGAATGAATATAAGTAAATAAATAAATAAATGGAAGAATCACATACTGAAAATTGCACAAAAAGAAAAGCCTGACAGCAAGACTTTACAATTGAGTGAAACAGGGAAAATGAATGAATGGTGAAACTGATGAGTCTTGTGTAGAGGTTCTAGGGGGTAGTAAACCAGCTGCACCAACTGTGAACAGTTACCTGTCAAACAGGTAAAAGAGAAAACAGGATTTCAGACTTATTCATTATATTTGTTTGGTTTGAAGTATTCTCAACATTTCCTGGAAATCAGAAGTTTCAATGCTGTTATGCTGCTATCAACTGGTGGAGTGTAGAAAAGAAAGCACAATATGAATGGCACTGAAACAGTAGAAACACTGTCCATTCAATTTAAGTTAAATAAAAGCATCTAGATATTACCTAGCAGATGTGTTACCTTTAGTATGATATTGGTAGCAAGGAAAACAGCTTTGGATCACAACATGCAGGACTTGTGCCTCTCTCTACTTCTCTTGCCATTTTTAGTGCAAGTATTTTGTTCACTTGGCAACATTTCGTACTATACTACTAATACCTGGATTATGTAATGAAACAAGATGTGGAACAACAGACATGTTTGGCATGTGTAGGTGAATTTGAGAAGCCTTCAGTGAGTGCTGTGGTCTAAATGTTCATAATGGCAGACATATTAAGCAAGAATGCAGCTACACAAAATACACAGAATTAGGAGTTAGGGCACAATGATAATTTAGTTTCTTATTGGAAATGTGATTAAAATGCAGAAAATAGATAATCAAGTACATGAAGTATTATGTAGTAATATTGTGTGTGTTTTGAAGCATAGGCTTCATGTTTAATTTAGTACAGATAATATGGAATTGAGAAACAGAACATGTTAATTACAGGGCCTGATTGCAAGGCAAAGTCTGTAGATTCTATCATGTCATATTTTTATGGAAAAAAAATTGGGCATGGGCATAGCTCGGTTCCTGCAGTAGGGAAATATTTTAAAAGTCAGTGATTTATGATAGCAAATACACATTCACTTAAACATTGCATCAGCAAGCAGTTAAAAGGTGGAACTGAGAGCGCAGGTTTGCGCCTGCTGTGAAAACATCTAAAAGGGCAATCAAGCGAACATTTTCAAAGAAACACAGCTGTGCTTTCTGACCACTGTGAATGTAATGATCTCCATGAGAAAAGCAGAGTGAGTAGTCTGGAACTTTTCATTCCCTCAGACGTGCTCCCACCAGACCCTGCCAGTGGATACTGCAATTAATAACCACCATTAATAAAAATCATTTACAAGGTACTGATTTCAGTGCAAAGTGCTGCACAAACTGTATAATGGTCATTCTTTCTATTCAATTAAATATAGTTTTATTAGAAGAAACCTTTAGAGGAACCAGATTCAAAGGAGAACCTGTTTTCTTTTGGTTGACACTGGATAGTGGAATTATAAGTCATTGCCCTTCTACAACTCTATACAGTGTGTATTGTGAATAAGTGCTGGCAGTCTTTTTATGATTACAGTAGAAGGTATTAGGTACAAATCTACAGGATCCAGGTGAGATTATCCACTGAAACAAGGCTAAGAGCCAAATTTAGATTAAGATTGCAGGTGAAAAAAAGTAAAGTAAATCTAAGTAAGTTTGAAAAAGAAATCATTATTGGGGCAGACTGGTAATTGTGCAACCTCTACATTTAGAGCTATGTGAACAACATCTGTAAATTGGGTTGGAAATTGTGTTAAAAGCACACACATAGTGAGATTCTCATGCATTAGTGTGATATGTAAGGCAAAACAGAAAAGCAGATGAGACTGTTGGCAATAACAGCTCATTAACAGCTACATATAGGGGTATATTAGTAGGGTTGCAGTGTAGCAATTCCTCATTACAGAGATGCATAGTTGCAGAGAATGCACAGTTGAGAGTTTACTGGTACAAAAACCATAGGCACTGTGGAGGGGGAAAAAGTGATATGGTTAGATGAGACATCTCTCACTGTATTGTCCTGAAGTGGGTGAGTGTATGTATCTGATGACTCTGTTTTGCTTTGGGGCATTTTGCTAGTATGGTTTGGGTCTACTTGCTCCCCAGTACTGCAAATTAATACAAAATTCATCTGGCTGATCACCCTTATATGCTACATAATTTATATTTTACAATTCTGTCCTGATGGGAGTGCTCTCCTCTAGGATGACCACATCCATAGGACATGAGGGCTTACTGAATAGTTTGAACAGTATGAAAATGATGTAAATCTTGGTCATATGGACACCTGGGAGATTTTAAACCAACACTCTCAGAGACAGCACTTTCTAATATGGTATGGAGAATGGTATTCACCCATCTAGTACCTGAGCCTTGTCAAATCTATGCCCAGATACAATGAATGGTAAATCTGCCACAAATCACTAGATTTCAGAAAATGTTCCTGACTGACCATCTCAGATTTGTTTCATACTTTCTAAAAGCAATGTCATCATAAAGTTTTTTTTTTTAGATAAATAGGCTTGAATAGGTAGTACAAGGCTCAGATTTTACTATAAAAATTAGTTCTATAGAAAGAAATCTATGAAGTTCCATAAGCCACAACTTTTGAAATATTTAAGCTATATGCATGAAATATTCAGGAATTTTTCTTAGGTACAATATTTCTTTAATTAATGCAAATACTGGATATTTACCATTTTAAAGCTCATTGAAATCAGTAAAAATGTTATTCTTTGGAGCATTTTTGGCCCTTTGTATATCCTCATTTAAACATGTCATATCTTTCAAAATTCTGGCATTTATTTCCCATATTGGAATACTCTTTTGGTAGCAAAGTGCTTGTCTAAAAGAAATCAAACTTTCAGAGAAATAATGCATTAAAAATGAAAAATAATTTTGCAACCATATTTAAAATGCAAATTGCTCATGTATGACAAGGTCTACCATAAAATGCATTATGCCACTGGAAAGAGCATGTCTTAATTAGGAAATGAACAAAATAGGAAGTTGGTATGATGAGCAAAACTATATTTATCAAGGTATCAATTATGGCATGTTTGTTCTTGTACCTAAGAACAATTCCTGAAAATTTGAGCATCTAGTTTAAATAGTTCAAAAGTTATGGTATATGGAACTTCATAGATTTTTTTCTATAGCACTTGTTTTTACAGTAAAATCCAAGCTATGCCCCACCTATTCAAGCCCATATATCTCAAAAACTAGCAAAGATACAAGGTTGAAATTTTGCTCACTCTTATTAAGTCATTATTACATTACTAAGTGTTATTGTGTCATTATCAATGATATTAACTTTTGAAAGTACAAAGCAAATCTGAGATGGTTAGTTGGGAAGCCTTCTGTGATATTATATGAACTGACCCTGAAGCACATTTGGTGGCCCCTATGTACACAGTATACTACATACTATATATTTATTTGAGGAACCCTAGACAATGAATGCACAACCTAACATTGCTTTCTGGTATAACTTTTGATACAGTGAAATTAAATAATTTTGTATGTTGGGCGTTTTTGCATGAAAATGTGGCACAGCTTGACAATTTGTTAAGTAGCTTCAAGAAGCAATGTCCATCACAAAATGAGCTTTACTCAAGTTTGGTTATGGTTAGAAGGTATCTGTCAATGATCTTCAAGTTATGCCGTGAACTACAACCTTAAACTTCCTTTCCCAGAATGCTCCTGTTCCACTTGCAGTCGCAGAGCCTGCTCCTGTTCGTGTACCCCAGTCAAGCCTGCCTATACACCTGAGCCTGCTTCTAAACGTGTTAATGTTCCAGTTCCTGTCACAGAGCCCATTCCAGTTCCAGACAGCGTAAAAGAAATTAAGTCGGTTCCCATGATTCAACACAATGTCTGCCATAGTATGCGAATTTGACAAGTCCACTGGAGCGAAATTACATTCCCCCTCACTGACTGCTAATTAGGGCTCACACCTAGTCAGCCACTGGACATCTAGATTGCCATCACATTTATGAACTTTTGAATGAAAAATATTGGTCACCAAACATGACACAAGACATGTCTGCTCCAAAGTGAAGTTACAGATATGTTTCCCTCCAGAAAGCCAAGGTCTATGCCTGTGGCCACGCCTTGCCCATGCCTATACCCGAGTCTGTGCCTGAGTCTATGCCTGAGTCTGACTACACACCTGTGCATGTGTTCCTGCCTAAGTTCCTGTCTGAACCATAGTTCATACTCATATTCAAGCCCTCATTAAGGCTAAATTATGATGTGGTGATGTTTAGTCCAATACCCAGGCCTGCACGTCCAAGTCCTCCAGGGAACAATCCCATTCAAGTTATGCTGCGAACTACAACCTTGGACTACCTTTCCAAGAATGCTCCCAACCAAGGTGGCCGACACACTCCCGGCTTTGTGTCACATGACTGCTAATTGGATGTATTGCTTGTATGTAGCGCATCCAAGCTACACACACCCTCACACAGGTTAAAAGGACTCTCAGTTACACTTTGAGTTTGCAAAGCATTAGTTAGTTCAGTGCCTCTGTTTCTGCAATTGCCAAACCTTGTTTTGATTGTTTTTCTGTTTTTTGGGGTTTTTTTTTTTTACTTTTGTCTGTTTTCTGGATTTTGACATTTGTCTCGTTTGCGCTATTCTGTCCGCTGATTGCCTGAGCCCTGATTCTCTTTTTGGACTGTGAGTTTGCCTGCTGTTTTGTACCATTGACTCCGTGTGTTAATAAACACATTTACTTTTACTGCTGTCTCCTATCTGCACATGTGTCCAGCAAAACCCTGCAAAACTGACAATATCCTTGTGGTGTTGAATATAGCAGTTTTTGTGTCCAGTGTACAATCTGTGTACAATCTCACCATGCTGTACTGTGCATTTTATGAAACTTTTACAGGTTGCCATTTCCATTAATCAATTTAGTAAAACTTGGTTGTAATGCAAATTAGTTTAAAAATACATGCACAATGTTATAGCAACACAGATGCTACTTTATGTGAAAACATTGCATAGCAATGTCTATTGTAATTCTTTTTTGTGGGTGAGCAGTGTTGACTTAAATGATATGAATTGCTTGGCAATCACTTCTCTTTTCACAAGATTATTCATACTTTATCTTTTGTAGATGCCTTACTCTTTGTTTTGTTTAAACAGGGCATTTAGATGTGTCAAATGTGTATATCAAACATTTTTGCCAAAAAATGAGGTCGCACAATAAAATGAAATAAGAACAAGACTCTTTGTTGCCATTCAAATAAATATTTTACTGCTAGCTCAAATCAGGACTGTATCTAGTGTCATTGACCTGCCCCAAATCACAGGAATACCAGAACTTGACACAGATCTAGAGCCTTTTTTAAATATAAAATTTTTATTCTAAACATTTTGTTCCTACTTTGCAGCTACAGTGTGCTGGTGTTCTCACTCAGTGCATTGGCCAAATCAAAAATTGCTCCAGCCACCTCTGATGACTTCTCATCTTCCGCTACATAAAGCAGCCTGCAACCTTTGAGTGCAAAATGTGTCTTCCACATTTACAATTTTCAGCTGTTCTGCTACATAATCTGGATTATTAATAGTCCACTTTATCTTGCATAATTTCCCCAGAGTACAATACTGTTAGAGCAAGAAAGAACCACACATCTACAAATCATATATCACAACAAAACTATGCTCTTTGACATAATGCAAAATCATTTAATATAATGCTAAATACCGGTAATTAAGTAATTTAATCCTTTTACCAAATTAGGCATTTATATTATTAGATAAAAATGGAATGTTTAAGGTTTCGAGATTAATGTCATAGCTTTAGTCGCATCACCAAATGAAGAGAAATAAAACATGTTGTACACACAAGCACGTAACATGGCAATACAAAAAACATGTACTAGTGACGGAAAACATATTGTACACACAAGCGTACAAGTGCTTGTACATACCCTACCCTCCCACATACCATCCCACAAATGCACATATTGTATTTATTGCACAAAATCTTATTATACATATTGTTATTATTACACAGATTATTAGTTAATGGACATAATATATTTACATATTTATATGTAGTATTGTATATACATATATAACCTGTAACCTGTGCTTTCACTGTTACTGTTGTAGAGTGCATTGATTATGAGAGTGATTGCCTTGGGAAACTATACTGGAACCTAGAACTGTAAGCAGCTATTGAGCAGAACCTCCGACATGATGGGAGGAGATTAAAGAGGTGATGACTGGGAGTATGTGGAGGCCACGATTATGCCGTATGCTCTGTTTGAACAGCATGAAGTGTAGATGCTTTCAATGTCTGGTAATTGTGTCCCAATGATGTCCTGCACAGTACTGATGATTCTTGCTGAGTTTTTGCTTTCAATTGTACAGCAGAAGACTAACCTTGCCCGGACGCTTCTGGGATAGCCTGCACTTTTCCAGCCTTCACAGGTAGCATAGCAGCTGCTGAGATTTGTCAGGGGTTGAGGATGTGTTCTTGAAGAGACAGGAACTCAGTTATGTTGACCACAAGGAACTTGAAGCTGGAGAGCCTCTCAACAGCAAGTCTATACTTGAGCAGTGGTTTGTGAGCATGGCTCTTGGATTTCCTAAAGTGTGTATAAGTTTTCTGTAAGCAGGTGAGCCATTTTCTCAATGTTAAGGATCAAGTTACTGCACCATGTCACAAGGTTTTGTACAACTTCCCTGTAGAAAGATCCATTTTTAAGGATAAGTCTGATTAATCAAGGAGTGGGTGGGGCAATATTCATTATGTAGGACATAACGAGTCTCTCTATGCAGTTTATGATGTTTGGAGCAAGTGCCATGGTCCTATAGTCATTTATGCATGTTTAAGCCATGACCACTGTGTTATGGGGATAATAGTGGATGCTTTTTGGTGGACTACAGAGAAAGGTCAGGAAAGGTTGAAAATGGTGGTGAAAACATCTGGCAATTTGTTAGAATTGTCCTGAAGGCCTTGCCCAGGAATGCAGTCTGGTCCAGCTGCTTTGTAGGTGTTTACTTTGCATAGAGCTTGTCTCACCTCATGTGTGTGTAAAGTCAGAACTTTGAAAGTAGTTACAATTATACATGCAGTACATAATTGTGATGCTAGGATGCAGATGACCATGATTAAGATTTGAGTGATTATGAAAGAGAATCTTACAGAAGGAATGGATACAGTTTAATACATCAGCCCCTATAAAGAATAGCACATCTAAAATTGTACCCATTCATCTCAAATTCTAAAAGAAAATAGTAACCACCATTTTAGTTAGACACAGCAGCTGTGAGGTTGGCATAGATGATGTAGAAACTTCCCAGCCATGGCTTTAATTATTTATACTAAAATGCATACAATTATTTATCATTCTGCACACTTAAATGAGCCATTTTTGACATAATATGTATTACTACAGTTTTTGAATAGGGCTGTTTACTGTATACCAACACTACCCCAACTCAACATAAATAATGGTCTCAAACACATTACGTTTTACTAAATAAATTTAATACATTTATAATTTTAAAATAAATAAATTTCAAATAAACTTTAATAAATGTACAAATTTATTTGCTAATTCTAATTAGCAATTAGCATTTTATTTTGACTAATTTTGACAAAGCACAAATATTAATTGAAAAGCATTCCAGGTGACTACCTCATGACACTGAATATAATCTGCCATATGTGCTATTTCTTGTCTTCAGTAAAATAGTAAATAGAAAATAGTTCAATTTTTTTTTTTAAAAAAAGATGAAAAGATATTGTCATTGTTGTTGGAAAAATGTGCAGATTGTTTAGAGCTGCCAGGAAGGATGTAGAAACTCAAATAATTACTCTTTACAAACATGGTGAGCAGAAAAGCATCTCAGAATGCACAACACATCAAACCTTGAGGTGGGTGGGCTACAACAGCAGTAGAACAGCAATCTGAGGATATCATGGGCATAGACTTTTTCTAATCTTCAACTGTTTAAAAAATGCATGTTGTACTATAATACGGAAGATTTTGCCAGTATTATAATGGATGTGGATTGGAATAAAGCCAACAGGACATGTGGTATTACAACATTTGAAAGCCTGACCTTTATATATACATTTTTACTATATATTTCTATTTTTTGTACAAGGGTATTCACCACTCTATTTGAAGTTTTTAAGAGGACATGCCCATGACTTTGCAGTATACTTGAGTGCTTAGAGGATCCATTTAGTTTCTTTCTGAAGTCAGGACTCCTACTAATATCAAACCTTCAGGTTGAGTACATTTCTTTGAGTTTTTTATTGTTGCTTATTGTTGTTCTTTGACCCTGAATAGCTGCTCTGATCCTCTTCAAGGTGCTAAAACCTCCAGGCACAGAAAGCGCAATTAGAGTGCATTGGAGAGCTACTGTGGAGCTAATGCTTGTTGTTAGCGACCCTTTTCCTCGACCCTTTCTTTGTGTTCTTGTGTGTAGTTCTCTCAGACCAACACTCCCCAAAAGCACATTATTTCTGCCTTTCGTGTGGCCATGACCTCTTCGTCACCACTGAGACATTATGGCAGAAAGACAGCACTTTTAGATGATGGGGGAAAAATGCTTTCAGTCAAGTGGAAAATGAGTCAAGCATCACACAAAAGCATGGACACACATGCCACAAGAACGCAAAGAAGAATGGGATGTCTTGTCCTTCTACACTATGTCATTGCATCAATAGAGCAAAAACTTTCACATATCTTTATGGGTTTTTCTACTTGAGCAAGGATGAATAATAAATAGGACATTTATTTGTTTGGCAGCCTTGGAAAACCCTTTATATATATATATATATATATATATTTTTTTTTTTTTTCATCTATATTAAAATAATACAAAGGCACTTCTGGATTTGGATTATTTGTCACTTATTTGCCACTTTATATGGTATACTAATTTAGTAAATAAAAATGAAGAGTTCAATGTGGACCAATGGAATAATATAGTATAATATGTAGCAAACCATAACTCAGCACCCACGGGAGAATCCACCGTGGATGGGATGCCAGTGCTTTGCAGGGCACCATGCACACATTCACATTCACATATCTATTCACAACAAGGGGCAATTTATCTTAGATTATCCACCTGCCTGCATGTTTTTGGACAGTAGATTGAAACTGTGATAAAGTCATAGGTGCAATAAATGAAATAAATAAGCTACTTAAGCTTATGAACACAATCCATATATGAAATTGCAGTAACTTGCAGTTATACGATTTGAAGCCTCTAAGTTGACTTAGTTGACATTAGTGAGTCTCTTTTTATGTAAATTAATACAAATGTAGGAGCTCTCATAAGATACAAAGCTTTTTCTTAGCTAACTGGATTCAAATAAATGCACGTATTTCTTGTTTAAATGTTCCTGATATACGTATTTGTTTCTAGTTTGGTAAAGGAAACTGCTGAGGCCTGGTGCTAGGAAACATGGACATATTCAATCAATAATCAATGTGTTGTGTTATTTCAAGATTTGCTATTTGACTGCTAATAAACTCAAATCTAAGCATAACTTTAAGACATACTTGATAGTATGAAAGGTTTACGTGCCTAGCTGTGCATTAAAGGTCTGCCATACACTTTTCAATTATTTTATATTATTTCTTGAGATGCTTTTGTAAAGATTGCAAGTTTTTTTTTATTGAATACATAATCAGCTTCAGTCAGATTGGCTAGCATCTGTGAACGAGAACTCTGTCATCCACACCCAAGGTATTGTTTTGCTAGTCTTCACATTGCTATTTTTATGATGACATCCAGATTATTGTGTACATCCATATCATCCATATGAAACAAATTTTCCTAAAATATCCTAATATATTGTGATAGAAATTTATCACTATATCCAATATAGAATTTAACATTAGATTTTTTTATTTTTATTTATTTATTTATTTTAAATTTTGAACATTTTACAGACAGGTTTGCAGACTGGAAGTTAACTCCAACAAAGTTGGCACAGCTCCATCTTCTTCATTCATATTGCTATGGGTGGTCATATGTTAATGGGGGGTGGTACCATTAAAATGAGAGGAGATTCTATTTAATATGCATTCATTTTTGTAACTGGCCTGTTCTCTCTGCCTAGTTTCTTTCTATGGCCATTACAGACTGGCAACATCATCTGTTTTCACACACCACCACATATTTACCAAAGTAGTCAGTGTTCAGTAAAATCTAAGATCCTGTGTTTGTCATTCCCCAGCTTCTTTCTCAGTTTGGAAGTCACAGAGCAGATCCAGAGCCATAGACTGGAACCGGTTTCTGTCATTCACTGCAGGATTTAAACACACAACTCCAGCTGCCAGCTGGCTGGAACATTCTCGGGAAATCAGTGTGGCATAGAACCAGGAACCATAATTTAAAGCGTGTGATGGAGAGCCTGAGTAGGCCATGTTCCTTTGAGGCTTTTGTAGCCGCTCTGCATTTCCCTTTCCAAAATGTCTTTAGCACTGGCAGGCCATGATGGAGTTTGAGATGGTGCCAGTAACACAGAGCCAAAGTCAAGACACTCAGCTGGTGGGTGGACAGTAGAAGACATGGAATGTCTTACACTAAGACATGAAGCCAAAAGTAAAAAATGAGCTTTGAGAAGATGTGGCTTGTGATCACAGGGGTTCACATTGCAGCGAAACAGGGAGCGCAGGTCACTTTACGATCCAGATTTCTCAGACTAAAATGAAAGATATTTTCCTGAATTTAAACAAAATTCTTAAATGCTGGCAGAAGAAAATGTGTTTTGTGTTTCCAACCACTACAATTAGGTGAATATTTCAAAACAGAAAACAAGAAGATGAGGTCATCCAAAGAGAGGAAGTGGGTTGCAATCAGTCACTGGGGACATCCAAAGCAGCTTCTACATCATAGGTTACTACAGCTTCCACATCAAAGTGTTACTAGTTTCTATATGTCCTGTGGTATTTTGATACCCTCTTTAGTATACTGTTTTAAGTAGTAGACATAGTAGAAAAGAAAGCAAGACTGTTGCTATTAAATGCTCACTAGTTCACTAAAGCTTGTTAGCAAAGGGGAAATGGATGGTGTACTATTTTGATTATTGTGGACATTTATTTATTCATTCAAACATCTTTAGTACCTGCTTTTATCCTGATAAGTGCAGCAGTGGATACAGAGTCTATCCTGGGAATGTTGGACATCAGGCAGGAATACTCCTTGGATGGGATGCCAGTCCATCTCACTTCACCATTCACACTAATTCACACATAAAGACAATTTACAGTAGCCAGTCCACCTACTGGCATGTTTTTGATGGTGGCAGGAAACCAGAGAACCCAGAGGAAACACATGAACACACAAATATTAGTGAGCTCAGAATCAAGCTGGGGACTAAGAGCTGTGAGGGAGCAACAATACCTGTTGTGCTACCATGTTGGCCTGGAACTTTTTTGATTTTAGGTTAAAATTCACATACAAAAGTGCAAAAATCCTGCACATGTTTGAGCAGAAGAAGAGCCAAGTGAGTGAGGGCTGATGGGTGATAAGGTTTGAAAGGGTATGACATTGACTGACTGCTTTCCCCAACTGTAAGCTGAGCATGCCTTCCTGCATCTGAAGGTCTGTCACAGATAGGATACTCACTCAATGACTTTCAGTCAACTTGCAATCTGATGGTGCCTTCACTGCCATGCAGAACCATTTCAGGAGTTTTTGCTAAGCCTTTTGTTTGCTAAGGATTCTAAACAGCTGCTGGGGAATGATAACTAGACAGAGTTCAAAGACATTAAGAAGTCAGCTGAATCAACAGAAGCAACTGTTGTCATATGCTGTATGGGTTTGATTGGGTTTGGAGAGACAAAGTAGAACAAATTTCTTCCTCTTTGCAGTTCAAGCATAGCTTCTAAGCTCAAATTGCAAAAACAGTGAAAGTAAAAAGTTTCTGAGGATTATTTGTAGGTTGGGAATTTTTCAGCGTTCTCTTTTCATGAATGTCAAAATGATAACAAAAGTGTTTACAGTTACACACTCTGCAGTTTGTGCTCAGAAAGAGGATTACACATACATTTGATAAGGCAAAATAGACTTGACCTTGAGTGGTAACCAAAGGATTTAGTTTAAAAAAAAAGTTTTTTTGTTAAAAACCTTTTTTAAAACTAAATCCAGAAGTGAAAGCAATGAAACATAATTGTCCAAATTTCACTGTGGTAGTCATTTTTGTATTTGCGAGTGCATCGAAATATCTTGAGTTGTTTTATTACTATATAAATATGAAAGGCACAAATGCACAGTGAATCTATGATGACAGTAAATGCATTAATAATAATATAACACACAGTAACCATGGTCTAGTTTCTGTCTCAACTGCTAGAAGGCTCAGCTCGATGAAGGGTATATGTTATACAAATGTCACAAGCCTAATACAGGGTCATTTAAAAATATGCAATTAAGCTACCACACACACACACACACACACACACACACATGCATGCATTAAGAATGTAATGCCACTTCAGTGCTCCAAATATTCATATCTCTATTCTTATTAAGTTGGAAATTGGTGTAAACTTTTTTTTTCAATGTTGACCCTACTTCTAGTCTTTCCAGGAAACATTCAGGAGAAAAACCGAGCTGTTGTTATATTTATAACAAGAAATGGCAATTTGCAGCAAATAACTTTATTCAGTTCCTGAATCAAACACTGTAAAATGTTCTGGAAAGCTTTTATTAGATTTTTTAAATTAAGCTTCTTTCTCATGTACATAAGTAAGCAAGCTATGTTTCAAAATAAAATGTCTTTCCCACAACATGTGAACTGTAAGTACAATAATATCCTCTTAATAATATTAAATGTACTTTACTTTTTAGGTTTGTTACCCTGCAAAAAGACCAAAAGAAATTTCGGGACATGATACCAGAATCTACCAGAAAGCTGTTGCTTTGTGCTGCTGTGAGTGAAACTGGGGTTCTTTAAGCTGCATTTCTTTATAATTGCTATACATGAATACATCAGAAATGTTGTCACTGAGAAGCGGAAGAAAAATGTGTCTCCCTTGTATAGTGCCTGAATGTTTTGGGCTAGTTTCAAGGTTTTTTTGTGCATTTTTGGGTTGTTGTCTGGGTGAGAATTTTGTTGAAACTTCACAACCCTGCCAACAAGCTTTATCCTCGGTGCCTTTGAAGCTCTGATTATCAGTACAAACCTGGCACTCACACAACTAAATTTGTTTCACCCTAGTGATCACAGTCCTGCTGTACATAAGTAGTCTCAATGTGAAGCTTTCAGGCATGCTTTCTGAAAAAGAAAGAAAGAAAGAAAGAAAGAAAGAATATTGTGCTTCCTATTTGTATCTGTATTTGTTTAAAATACATTATCAGTACAATCAAAACAATGCGGGCAGTGGTGGTGTGGTGGTGGTGCAGTGGTTAGCACTGTCGCCTCACAGTTCGATCCCCGGGTCACCCAGGATGCCTTTCTGTGCAGAGTTTGCATGTTCTCCCTGTGCATGCATGGGTTTCCTCCCACAGTCCAAAGACATGCAGATTAGGTCAACTGGCTACTCTAAATTGCCCATAGGTGTGAATGTGAGCGTGTGTGGCTGTTTGCCTGCCCAGGGTGTACCCTGCCTCTGGCCCGAAGATGCTGGGATTGGCTCCAGCTTCCCAGTGACCCAGATGGATAAAGCGGTATAGATAATGGATGGATGAAAACAATGCATTTTTATTTGGTGACATCACTATTATACATGCATGCACACATAACACGAAAAAAAAAAGATTGTTGTTATACACTGATCCACAGTTTGCCTCTGGTTCCCCTACTCTACTTTCCTCTAAAATTCATCAAGATTTTAGATCATGGGCTCCCAAGTGGCACAACAGAAAAGCGTTTGCGCAATCATCCAGAAAGCACCAATTCAAATTCTGCTGATGCCACAGCTAGCCATGGCCGAGAGCCCAAGAGAGCAAAATTGTCCATGCTCTCAGGGAGGGAGGGGTGGCATACTCTCTCCTCTGTCAATCATAAATGATACTAGCCAATCACGGGTGTCTGTGAGCTCATGGTTGTGGAGGTGGGCGGATAGCGCCTTCCCCCGAGTGTCACACTGCCCCTGATGTTGCTTGAGCAGCAGTTGGAAAAGATGCAGTCTGCTGCCTTCACGTGGCTCAGAGGAAGCATGTGATAGCCTTGGCCCTCCCCAGTTGGTACCTGTCATGTCATAGGAGAGAGCTCTCTGTGGGTGGGAATTGGCCATGACTAAATAAGGGAGAAAATCGGGGTTAAAAAAAGATGTTAAATCTTACACACTGCAATACTGGACCAAAATCAATCTTGATCCTTGGCTAAATGCACCATCATGAGGTCTTCAATTACTGCCATTTATTGTGAAATGAACTCACTAGTGTGTGGAATTGAGATAAGAGAAAAGTTCCTTATCCTGTACTGGATTTGTGGAGTTCTTCATGACCTGAATTTTAATGATTTATTTTAGACAGCTGTGTGTAAGGGAGTTAATAATAAACTCTGATCCCACATTGATTTTCATGTTGTTATTTTAATTTCATTTCTCCCAATAATCTCTCCTCGAAAATTTGCAGCACCTTAGTCATGAATAAAGTGTGTAAAATAGGCAGGAAGGTGTTCATTTTGTGTCTTCTGTCCCACTTGTCACTTTTTCTCTTCTCTTCTCTTCTTTCTGTCATCCTTGCTTCTTCCCTCTTTCACCATCCTTTTTCTTTCTTTTCTTCACCCTCCTATTGGTAACCATATCTGCATTAAATTCAGGTCTGTAATGCATCTCCTTCTTCTCATGCTTTGAATATTTTTCTAATTTGTTTTTGAAATAGGTCAGTGCTTAAGAGCAGGTCTCCTTTTCTTCTTTCCTTCTCCTTTTCTCCCTTTTTTCTTGCATTCCTTCCACTCCCTCTACTCCTTTCATATGCTCTGTTCACCATCCTTTTGGTTCATTTAACGTCTTATCACCAGTGAGAGCAGGTCATAGCGTGTGTCCTTTTCCTTTTCATTCTTATCCACCACTATGCTGATTTCTAATGCATGTCACTGGCCAGCAGATGAGAATATTATACAAATCCCACTAAATCAGTCAACAGTGTATGTGTTCTTTATCCACCAGCATGAATAAATAGTGACCAGTTCCTGCAGGTGAAACTCATGCACCCTGACTCAGCTACACGTGAGGAATGTTTAATATTATATTTGCATCTAGATACAACACAGTGATTGACAATGTGTAACAGGAAAAATGTATGCATGTATGAAAAATACAGAATTTTTTGATATTATTATTATATGCATACCAAAATAGTATAGAGGAATTATAGTGTAATGTATTCTAAGTTTTTTTTTAAATCTGAAAATAAGTTAAATTATGTGTAAAGGAAAAAATGCAAAAAATGTCCTCTACTTATTTGATACACAGCCAAAATTTTGCTTGTACTCTGCAAAAGCTTGTGCATTAAATCTAAAAATGTTTTTAAAATCAGGCAAGATAAAAGTCAGACATGTTAAAGACTGACTGATACATGCACCTTGGATAAAACAGTCAATGAAGCTTTATTACAGATGTCATTCATCATAATCATCATAAATTAGACCCTAATCATAGCTATTTCCCCATGAGAAAGGATTCCTGAGAATATACTTATGCTTCCATAGATCTGCTGGTCTTTACCTTATGCTTATGAAATCTTCAAGCTGGTGTTTCTGGGTGAGTTATCTACGATGCACTTTAGTCATGTGTCTCTGGATGTGTTTATGAGCTAAACTTTCTTTATTGTTATTTATTCCTTTATTTAGAACTATGGATGTCTGTAGATTCTAAGATTACAAACTCAAAGACATATTTTATGTACTGAGCTCAAGGGCCAAGCTGCAGTTTCATCTGGAGGCATTTATATTTCAGCAGGAGAGCAATGCCTTGTTATACCTCACATGCTTCCTGAAGGCATTTCTTGCTTCAGTTCCCATGGATGCTAAGTATGCGGCTTGTTCCTACTCCTAATAGGTGAATCTACACCAGAATTATCACATTATTAAAGACTTGCAAATTCTTATAAATTTAACTCTGCAATGATGCATAAAAGTCCAAACAATTACTTAGTAATTACCGATCTAAGGGAATCAGGTCAGTGGGGGTGCTCTTTACTCAACAATGAATTGCCCCCAGGAAGGCTTGTATCTTCTCAAGTCTTTCATTCAATCATTCAACAAGTCTGTAATCAGCATTTCTAGAATGGTTCCTACTCAATCCTCTAAACTCCTGAATGTAGCTCATGTATTTTCTCCCCTCATTCAAGGATCACAAACCTTTTGTATTATCAAGCCAGGATGCTGCCATATGTTCCCCTGTCACTGCAAAGCTGCCTAAACATCACAGCACAGGGATGTCGATAATCTCACAGGTGGCCTCCCATGTAAAGTCTCTTTCACTGTTCCCTGTTCCTTGGTAGCTTTTGGAAAGAGCAATTCCTTATGCTAGATATGATTTTTTTTTAAACCCAGCCTGTCTGGCTGCCTAAATCATTAGTAATTTAAGTGGAAATCACTGATTTCCTTTTTAAATCAATAACTTTACCTTCAGCCATATTGTATGTTCATTTCATTTCAGTATGTTTCATTAAATCTCAAGAAACACATTAATGCCAATGCCTCATTTGCAACAGTGCTGAGTTACAAATAGTATGAAGCTTTGAAATTGTTGCTTTTATTATGGTAACAGAAAAGAAAAGCAGGTTTATACAGCATAATTAAAAGTAGTCTATAAAGTCACACTTCATATTTGAATTTATGATACAATATGATGTTTTCTACAAATAGATTCATTACACAATAATGTAACCATATTGCCATGCAAGATGGAAATATTCAGGTGAAAACTGATTCAAACTTATAACAGCTGATATACAGCTGATATCCTGTATTCACCCATAGCTGTCTGACTGTCTGAGTGACTTTTAGCAAGGATGAGACATTTTATTACAGACACATTGAGTATATAATAGCCCACCAATTCCCACACACAAAGAGTTTTTCCTGTAATATACAGGCCAGAAACATGCAATGCTATGCTATTCTGCATGAGAAAAATTATTATCATCTCTCAAACACATTTTTCTCAGGCATGCTATATTTCTATTTTGTGAGAACTATTAGTTATGTATTTGATTATTAAATATAATGTTCTAGAAAGCTTAACCTTGCATTGTTTTACATTTATGATCAGGAAAAAGGGTTTGGAACAACAGAAAATCATTTACCATATCAATGAAAGATTGTGAGTTGAAATCCCAGCAATGCCACAATCATCCATAGCCTGGGACCAAGGAAGCAAAATTGGCCATGCTTTCTGGGTGGGATTGGTGGATTTGCACATTCCCACCTGTCAATCACAGTGACACTTGTGAATTCTGGGCATCTGTGAGCTTTTGTATGGGGAAGAGTGTAGCTAGCACTTTCCTTCAAGTGTGTTAGGATGGCTTGTGAGGCAGAATGAGCAGCAGTTCAAAAAGATGTTGTGTGCTAGCTTCTTGTGTCTTTGAGGAAGCACAAATTTGAATTCATCCTGCCCAGTTGGTAGCTGTCGTATGATCAGGGAGAGCCGGTTGGTGCACGAGATTTGGCTGGCGACCAGACTAGGGAAAAAGAAAAAGAGAAACAACAGAATACAGTCTGTCCTACCACTCATCTCAGGCAATCCCTAGTCTGTACACAAGAGTTCAAAGCCTTTAGTGAAAAAGTGATCACAGACTCAATTATCTGAGTCACCAGGCCCATTTTCCTACCAGTGGCATGACAGCTTCAGCCAATGAAGAGACTGAAGGCTGATAAATGTATGTGAATAAAGCAAGTGGCATCCAATTAAATCCACAAAATATCATACGAGTACATTTGTCAGTCATTTGTGCCAAGTTTGGATGCAGATTTGGGTCCTGCATGGATAAGACTCTCAACAATGTTACTTGGATCCCTTGCCTAAATTTTCCCAGTAAGCTGAAGGTACACATACAAAACTGGGGAGAAAATTATATCACTTTGATTAAAGACATTCTTATTTACATTTATATCATTTGGCAGACACCCTTATCCAGAGCAACTTACATACATCTTATTTAATACGAGTGAGCAGTATAGGTTAAGGGCCTTGCTCAAGGGCCCAGCAGTGTCAGCTTGGCAGTGCTGGGATTTGAACTCACAACCTTCTGATCACTAGTCCAACAGCTTAACCACTGAGCTACCACAGACCCCAAAGTCTTATAATATACAATATGTGTAATAGTATTTAGGGTTTAAATGGCAGGTGTCTTGGGTAAAAGGGATTTGTGTTCCTGTAGCAGCAAACCCCCCATTAAGGAAGTCTTTAATAAAATCTTAATTGAAGAATTTTATTTCAAAATGCAATTAACACATATGTTTACATAAATATGTATTCATGTATAAAACAAAATAATATAATTTTTTCCCAAATGGATTTTTCCTAAAAGTCTAGGTGATATGTGCCAAATTAGAGGTGATATGTTCACTTTTTCATAAAAGCATGAAACTTGGTACACTTGTATAGTTTGGGGTCCTGAAATTTTAAAAAAATGGATCCATAACAAAAATGCCTCAGGCTGTGTAAAGGGGGTTAGCATCTGCATTTGCAACCAGGGGCAGGAAGACAGCATGCGATCTCATGTACCAACGAGGACACTGTTTTGGACAAGCACTGAACTTCAACAACCACAACAAAATCATATAAATGTGTTTCAGAAATAAATTCTTGAAGTTAATCTTTGCATTTGACACATTCTTTTTAAGATAAGTTGTTTGTGAAACTGAATCACCATATTGTCATGGTTGATGAACAAAAGGATTAAGTTCTACACAACATACATGCAACAGGCATGATATTATAAAGTCTAGATTAGGTTTTCATACACTATGATTTCCTTTTCACAGTGTCACTGAGTTGACCATTAACTATACACCTGGGCAGTTTATGATGTTGCATGTGGTAAGGGATGACCTCACTGTTTCTCTGTTATCATGTGTGATTCAGGAAATATGAGGCAAAATACATAGTTAGTTATGGAGGAAAGTAAAATGGCCACCACAAGACATTTTTGCAGTGGCTCCATTTCTGAAAATGTTTAGGGCCCCAAACTGTACAGGTGTACCAAGTTTCATGTTTTTATGAAAAAGTGAACATCATTTTCACATATCATCTGAACTATAAAAGCATTGGATCAATAGAGATTTTAGAGATGTCAGGTGTGCTTACACACAGAGTGCGGGCATGTTCAGAAAACATATTGTTGAGCAGAGTGACTACAAATAATGAGTGTTGATCTTTTGTGATGGAATGGCCAGCGTGTTGTTCCCAAGCTACTAGGAAAGAAAAAGTTGAAAAGGGCAGAAACAGATTTAAAAGGTTGGTGTTTTCTTGTCCGCTTTACCATTTCTCTAATCCCAATATTTTTTTTCATGTCTCATCACTTCTCAAAGCTCTCTTTCATGTAAACGTAGCCCCACTTAGGATCCCCATACTGATTAAGAATTAAGACAGCCTCTTCCCCTAGGGTGTTAGAATCAAAGAATCCCTCTCTAGGGTATGTGTGCTATTAAGGAAAACTCTCAATCCACCCTGCTATATTAAAAAATGGTTGTACATATTTTCCTAGGCCGCAAAAATACAATCAACAGGAGTATCTCCTGATTCAGGGGGTCAGATTTCGCTAGAACTCTTCCCCATGTTAAAGGTACATTCTTAAAAGTTGGAATATTTTGCAAGATCAAGAAGGGAGGAGCAACAGCTGCCAATTTTAGAGAAACTCATCTAAAGTAAAGAACAGGATGTCTCTTAGAAAAACACCACTAAGACAGATATAGTATTCACAGTATGTGCAACAGCCACATTAGACTCAGTTTACAGATAAAAATACAGAGTAAGTCACAAAAAGAGGGGAAAATCCTATGTAGTTATCTGTGTTTGCATCCCAGTTGAGCCCACAGAAAACTGTTAAGATTCTGAGTTCAACCCCCATTAAGTAGGTCTTTAATAATCTTAATTGAAGAATTTTATTTCAAAATGCAGTTAACACATATGTTTACACAAAAATGTATTTATGCATAAAACAAAATAATATAAATTTTTCTTGAATGGATTTTTCCTAAAAGGCTTGGATCACAAACATCTTGGTTAAAATGGATCTTTGTGTGCACTTCATGGGCAACACAGTGGTGCAGTGGTTATCACTGTTGCCTCATGTCATGTGTGTGGGGTTTGGCTGGACAAAAGTGCAGGTAGGAGACAGCAGTAAAATCAAACGTGGTTATTAAACACAGAGGCGAACATACAAAAATGGCAGGCAGTCTCAAAATCCACAAATATAAACAGGTTCAGGTGATCGGCAAACAACACAGAATAGGGCATACAAAGGGCAAAATTCAAAGTACAAATGAAGTCAAAAACCAGAATAACAATCAGAATACAGGCTTGGCAGTAGCAGACACAAGGGCTAAACTAATGCTTCGCAAACTTATAGCGAGTCCTATTGAATGCTGCATGAGTGCGTGAATAAATGGGATGAACCTGCATCCAATTTGCAGTCATCTCAGTTGGATGCAAGTGCTCATCAGAACTGTAGTCCTTGGTTATAGTTCGCGGCAAAATGCCAGGCATGATGGAGAATATCGAGAGCACGCTGCGTGTGGCAGAGTTCACAGTGCACGCTATGCGTGCAGCGAGGGGCAGATCATGACAGCTCATGATCAGTATGTGTATTAAATCAACTAGCTACTCTAAATTGCCCATAGGTGTGAATTTGCATGTCATCTCTGTGTTAGCACTGCCTTAGATTTGCGCCCGGCCCAGGGTGTACCCCGTCTCTCGCCCGAAGTCATTTGGGATTAGCTCCAGCCCCCCTGAGGCCCTGGCAGATAAGCGGTATAGATAATAGATGGATGGATGTGCACTTCACAGTAGGCTGTATAATCTCACTCCAGTCTCTTACATGACTTTTATTATGTTGATGCTTTAAATTTAGGCTCACAGTTTCAAAAAATATATAATAATAACTTTTCAACATTTATATAAAATATAAAATTCAAGTAAAGTGTGAAATGTTTTTTATTTTTATTTTTTTTAAATAAATTTTTTTATTAATTATTTACTGTATAAGCTTGCATTAAGCACAGCAGGTCGATGGTCACCTGTAAATAATACATATATTCAGCAACACACAAAGATTTACATTTTAGCCATAAAGACACAAAGTGAGAATTGCTGTTTAATGCATTATGGAAACAAACTTGCAACATTGACACAGGTTTGAGATGACACTGATGAGAATATTGGGTGTGTCAGATGGGTTTATTCAACTGAGATAATGCAGGATATATAAATCATGTGGCTCAGAAGCTCAGTTACTCAAGAATGATACTAATCTTCTCAGAATGCAGAATACTTTGTGATAGAGTAATACAGTTAGTGAAAACACCAACAATTGTCAAGCTTACAAGAGTCAGAGAACATGAAAACAAAGTGATACTCCTCATTAAATCATTTAAAGTCACACAAACTACTACCATGAGACATCTTTAGATGATACTTTTTGACTAGTTAAACACCTTTCAAGAAGTAACGACTAAATATCTAAATGTAACAACAGACCAGACACAGGCATGACAAAGAAGTAACAGATAAGGAAGGTAGCATGTGGAGCAATAGCTAAACCCGGAAGTTATTAAATTAGGAAAAGCTGGGAAAGCTGTGACAGGGGAATACAGAACATATATTGGCAAGATACTGTAAACATAATCATGTAAGCATACAGACTGAGGACAGAACACTAACCAAAACAAGAAGTGGTTGTGATTGTGAACACCGTAAATTTTAAATCAGTAGTAATGACAAAAAACTAGAAAGAACTAGTAAAGAACTTAGTGATGATAGTCCAGAAATTGCTAGCTTTTTAACCCAAAGCAGTAAGAATGTGTTAGGTAACTGTATGAGCTACAAAAGGACTATCTTATTGCAAAACTTGCAGTAAAGACACTGTATGAGTGTGACTTTTTATGGCTTAGCAGACTGCAAATCCATACACATTTCAGTTGATAAAGGCTTAAAATTTTTTGGGCAGATAAAAAAAAATCAACACATTGCATTTATAACAAAAGAAGGACCCTGTCAGATAGCTAATACAGTGCCAGTAGTGATGCATTAAATAAATAAACAACAACAACAACAATAATACTAATAATACTATTACTACTACTACTACTACTAATAATAATAATAATAATTATTATTATTATTATTATTACTATTGTTATTATTATTATTATTATTATTATTATTATTATTATTATTATTATTATAAAAACTTATTTTAAATTCTTCTGTGATGTTTTATAGGATGCTTTTGTTCAGAACAAAACCATTTTAACATTCATTTAATTACTTGTCACCGGGATTAACAAGGTTATAAAATTGTTGATGATTTTCTATTTTATAACAGAATGTATTGTGATATTTATGACATACCGTATACTCAAATTGCCAGGCCTGAGGTATAAACACTCATTCACACCAGGTTGTTATTTTGGAGCAGTAGAACAGGGTAACATTGCAGTATGATACCTTTTGGAATTTATAGATTTGATTACATTTCTGTTAGAAATCTGTTAATGCGTGCAACTTACAGAGGAACATTTTGCAATGTCAGTTGTACTGTGCAATGATCCCCTGTGTGGATTAATTGACTGCTTGTGTGCAGTAAGTCAATACGCATGGAAGCCTGAAAGTAAAGAAACTATTTCCTTTGGTGTAAATCAAAGATGACACATGACGTATGACTCCAAAACACTCAAGCCAAATCTGACCCTACAGCTCTGAATTTAAATAAATTATATTAGGATTTTCAGTGAAATACCTACAAGTACACTTTTAAAATATTGTTCCTTTTGACTCAGTGGGCCTCGTTTATCAACCTTTCATTTATCAAGTTGTGTGTAAGTGTTTGCATAAGCCAAACCAAACTTAAATTTTGCACTGGATTTCAAAAACTTTTAGGAACCTGATTTTTTTTTCATACTTTCGTGCACAGGTTGATCACCCATGAAGTGCAAAGCCCATTTCCAATACAGTTCTTTCCAGTGACGCCCACAAAACTCTATAAAAGTTCAAGTGCACAGATAGCTCAGAGAACAAAATAATCGATCAGGATAAAGCCTGAAAGACAAAAGTGGGAGTTTTTTTTTTTTTTTACTTGAAATGAATGACAAAAATAAAGGCTGAAAAGGCAGAAATGGGAGGTATTTTGACTTGCTTCTATACCAATAAAAATCTTTTTAATAATATATAATTATTATTGCTAAATATTCTATCAACTGAGGCATTTGTTTACAATTTATAGCTGACAGACCAGGCCATCCATCATTTGTATAGCAACATTTCCTTTATCATAAATGAATGATTAGTTTTATTTATCTTAATTTATGAGTTTGTGTTAGCTTGATTTCTTTATTTCTTCCTTTATGTTTCATAATTGATTAATGCCAATACTTTCTTAGTATTCTTAGTCTCTGAACTAGTATAAGGATGTGTTTTTGATTGAAACTAAAGCACTTCTATAAGTTACACTGGATAATGCTGTAAATGTAATAAAAATAAGTAATTTAAACTCAAAACTATGTATTCCATATATAAAACTGTTGTAATCCTTACAACTTATATAAGTAAATAAAGCCAAGGTTTATGCTAGTTAGTCTTCTTTTGCATAAATTTACACACATTCAGGAGTATGAGTAGCATACGAATATATTCCTGAATTTATGGGATTTTCATGCAACATTTCTTGTGTAAATGCTTTTAAAAAGTTGTGTGAATGATGATAAATGTTGCTGTATGATAGTTCCTTGCTGCTGCTTTAAGCAGAAATCCATCAATAAGACATGCATTTGTGCATAATGAACTTTCGTATATCAATTATTTTATTTATGTACATTTACATAAGACTTTGTCCATGAAGTTTGAACAGGACCTGTGGAATAAACCTTCACAAGTCCATGCTGTCTTTTTTACTCTTTTTTACAAATAAAGTCAACATGACCAAGATTTAGGTATAATACTCTTCAATGAAACCTTTACCCATTTTGATCCACTTTGTCAACTGAAAGCCCATGTGATCATCCGTGGGAACATTTTAAGGTGCCATCTGAATCTACATATTATATTTAATCTGATATTTTACCTCTGTTCAATATCTCTTATAATTATATTTATAATACATGGTTAACCACCGGGATGGCATGGTGGTGCAGTGGTTAGCACTGTCGCCTCACAGCAAGCAGGTCCTATGTTCGATCCCCGGGTCACCACTGCTGGGATTGGCTCCAGCTTCCCCATGAACCAGATGGATAAAGTGGTATAGATAATGGATGGAAAGATGGATGGATGGCTGGATGGATGGATGGATGGTTAACCACCAAATATTTTAGCTGAAAATAACAATCAGCAACTGAATTGTTTGGCTGAATGTGTAATGATGCTAAATGTTATGGCCAAAGGTGTCTTGCTTGTTTCATTGTACTACAGTTACTGATGCATTGTTCAGTACAATGACAGAGAAATTCACCAACAATTTGATCAGTCAACCAGGCTCAGTACAACAGAACAGCCCTCTGGAAGTACATCCAAGTTGGACATATACCAAAATGCATCATCATGTGAAATTAAAGTAGCAATGTTTTTTGTCACCATATGAAGGGAGCATGTTTAGAGAGATAGACTTTTATTGTTATTATTATTATTATTATTATTATTATTATTAAATAAGAAGCCCCTTTATGTGCAGTGCTATATGTGGCACATCACCTGGCATACCAACAATGAAGCAATGCATCCATGTGTACCCTGTTTTCATAGTTACAGGCATCCTTCTCTCTCTTTCTTTCTTTAAATTAATTTATGTAATATTTATTTTGTTAGTTTCTTTTATTCTGCTCCATAGCTCTCTTTTATCAGCCTCTGGTGGTGCAGTAAAAACAGTTTCAAAAATGTATGACTACAGTTTTCACATCTTCTAGGCATCAAAACAATAGATATATGGAAAGAAAGAGAGGGAGAGAGAGAGAGAGACCTTTTCTTAGCAGTGTTACCTGCATATGATGGTGCAGTTATACAATAAAACACCACAGAAGTGATAAAGCTCTGGATTAGTGTGATGTTAGTTTAGAAAATGACTCTTGCCTGTTTGCATTTAGAGACATCATGTAAGAGGTGCATTTGGTTTGAAGTTCAGCATTTGTCTAAATGCATGTGAGTAGCACATTTCATCTCCCATGGAGGATTAGAAGCTGAGTGTTTTGCTGCCTCTCTCTTTGCGCACGCACCGAGGCCGTCTCATTTTTTGGTCCAGTGCACTCGATTATTCCTCCACTCTGTCTAACCAGGGAGAATATTCATGCTCCTCATGTAATGGCACTCATTTGTGAATGATGGGTTAGTCATGGTTGCCGTGTGGGCTCCCTCGGGCCTCAGGCCTAATGACGCTGACGCTGCCTGAGCTCTCCTGGGCAATATCAGCTATTACATGTACTTAATAACTCTGTCCTTATGATTTTATTAAAGTTACTGTTTGAATACACTTACAGCCGTGACTGTAGTGCAGATCACACTCAGGCTTAACATCTTCTGAGAGCTACTATAGCAAGATGCCAAGTGAAATAAATTAAAATTATTATATAAATGTTAAATACAAAAATCATAATAAATACATTTTTTAATCTGGCTGTAGACAAGTTGATTCCTAACTATGTGCTGGTTTAACTCATCGAACCTGCCTCCCATTTCTACACATTTGCATGATGCCACACCCTCAGAATATACAGTGGTCAGTGGGTTCAGTGAATCTTATTATCATGACATCTCTTTCAAGCAGTAAAATATGTCGTAAGTCTGTTGGAAGTATGTTGTAGAAGCAGGCATTGGTTTATTTCATTATTTAAACTATACACTGTTAACAGTGAATTGTATGGCTATAGATTAGTTTATATCCAGGAAGATAAGCTAGAGCATTTCTATCTCCTTGGATGTCTACTTAATGCACTTTGCAATTGATGATGTCATTAAATTCACTTATCCAGAGTGACTTGTCTAATCAAGCACTTTTTATACTATCGTGTTGTTGCCAGAATAGACATCAAACTCTCTTTTCTTCTGGTGACATTTTACCATGGCTTGTGGTGTTGCCCAATCAGCCTTAAGTTATTACACTATAAACATAAACTTCAGCTCATACAAATTAAGTATATTACAGTGATCACGATTGCCCTGTTCTTCATTGTTATGAGCCCTCATGATGTCTTTTTGTTGTTGTTGTTCTTGTCATTGCTAGTGTTAGCTAGTTAATGTTGTTACCAAACTCTGGTGCAGCTAACAATGCATACTAACTAACTGATATCAATAGTGACAACCAAACAAAACATGTGGGAGCGCATACCAATTTACTACTGTGAGAATGGTTATGTGTTTTTGTTCCCCTGTTTTCTTTGTAATGGACTCTCATGAGCTTTTCAGCTGACTGTCAATATAAGTACTAGCTACCTAGCATCTTAGCATCATTATCCCCCATGCAGCTAGCAGTGCTAACTAGCTAACCCAGGTAAAGATAGCTTAAAAATCATTCATGAGAGCACATACTGATTTGATGTTGTGAGAATGGACAAGAGTCACTTTGCTTTCTTGTTTTCTTCCTAATTGTCAGGTAAGAGGCAGGAGGCTTGGATAAATTTGCATGGGTTTTATTGAAACAGGGAGCAACAGGCAGACACCATGACAGTAAAGCCAAAACACAGTCCAAAAACTGTCCAATTACCAGGTAGACATGTATATCTCAGGTAAATCCAAGGCAGAGTCAAACAGGCAATTTGTCAAAACACTGTCAAACAGGAATATCAAAGACTGGGCAGTGATTAAGGTCAAAGTACAGACTGAGATCCTAAACCAGAGTATAGGAACAACAGGTAGAGGCTTAACTATGCAGTGTGACACAATCAACACTTTGCAAAGTACGAATGTAAACAAGGGTGTTAAATAGACACAGAACAGGAATGAAACTCAAAACAGCTGGCATTAATTAGTATACTTGGTAACCTGATTACAGAAGTGCTGAGGAGTCCTGGGAAATGCAGTCCTCAGCAGCCATATTTGTAGGCCGCTGAGACTGCTGGGAAACAGAGTCCATGCTCTGTTGTGAGATGCGGATGCAATGTGAGAGTAATAAGATCTCATGTGCTTGTCAGTTCCCACTTTGATTATGAGCATCATTTACATCAATCCCTGTCTCATCACCTGAGGTAACAGTCATTCAAAAATTCAAGCATTATCGTCGTCTCTTCAATCCAGTAATCATCTGTGCTGAAATAACTGCTGATTAGCACAGTCAGTTCTGTTGGCCACATTTCTGTTCATTACTTTCTTTTTATTAGATCATTTAAATATATTAATCTGCACAAAGTGTGTAAGTGCTTTTCTTTGTTTTGATGGCAATGTGATGTTGCAGGTGCATCATGGACATTTTGGCAGCCGGTATCTAAACTAAACTAATTAGGCACACTTACAGCCAATGAAGAAAGCACACTTAGGTAGCCAATTTTTAGACATCTTAAGACTGACTGTTTTTATGACCATGTTTGCTAGCTCCTTAAACAACTGCCTTTAACAACAGGCAGTCAGCCAAGGCAAGATTTGAAAGAAGTCAAAATAAAAACAATTGATGCATTGTTGGTAAAATACACACACAAATCCACAGTCATTATTTTTCATGGATCAGCAAAGTTTTTCTAGGAGTCATGAATTCTAATTTTATTATTTATTATTACAAGCATTTTATCTGGCTGGTCCTTATAGGGAAAACTACCTTTTTGCAAAAAAACTGCATTTGTTTATTTAAAAAGCTAAAAGAGACAAAATGTTTTATTTTGCTTTGTGAGGTTAAGATTAGGTTTATGTTTAGGCATAGCATTAATTATGTCAATGGAAGATCTTCGCAAGGATAGTAAGACAGACATGTGTGTGTGTGTATGTGTGTGTGTGCGTGTGTGTGTGTGTGTGTGTGTGCCTGCCCTCTCAATAAAAGCATTTTCTTTACATGGTCTTATTCATTTTCTTCATCTTCATATTTGCATCATCATTAATTGCCCTTCAGCTATGTTAGGTGGAGCAGCAGTAGAAGTGACACAGAACGTCTATACGATGGAAGATGAAAGATGAAAATGTGAAATGCACTGAATTTACGTTTTAATAGACTCGTGTAATTGTTTCATTTGTTCCTCACAGCTCATCAAATGAACACAGTGCTTTACACTGAGTTAATCACAACATGATTAAGAAGTATTGTTTTTTCATATTTATTACTTTAGTGTCCTCTAGAGATTACATTTACACAAACATTGTTCAAGAGTCATTATGGCAGTAATCAAGCGTCATTATATAGTGCAGTTTTTATTGTAAAAATGATATGGCTGAGTTGTGCTTCTCATTATATCCTCTGCTGTGATTATGCCTCACTGTAAGCTTTTTTTGCCTTCACCCAGAGAAGTATTGGCAATTAGCTGATATCCTCTAAGCGTTACGCAGTATCATGTGATGAAAGCTAAAACCATTGGGCATGCAGTCTGGTACTGATATATTCCATGACCCTAACATTCAAGTCTGAACTCACTATCAAGACTATTACAGGGTCAAATGAGTATCCGGAAGTTATAATGATGATTACTAGGTAAAGATATTCTAGTGAGAAAGGAGGCACCAGGATTTAAACTGTTTTTTTCTCCTGTTTTTAAACTGTTTATTTTTTTTTTATTCAAACTCTAACCATATATTAAAAATGATATGAATATGTAGGTTACACCGATCAGCCATAACATTAAAGTCACTAACAGGTGACATGAATAATATCCCATTACAGTAGCACTTGTCAAGGGGTTGGACATATTAGGCAGGAAGTGAATAGTCTGTTCATGAAGTAGGAAAATGGGCAAGCATAAGGATGTGAGCAACTATGACAAGGGCCAAATGTGATGGCTAGATGGCTCGATCAGAGCATCTTCAAAACATCAGGTCTTCTGGGGTGTTCCCAGTATTCAATGGTCAGTGCCTCTCAAAAGTGATCCAAGGAAAGACAACCAGTGAACTGCTGACAGGGTGATGGCGCCAAGGCTCATTGATGCACATGGTGAGCAAAGGACAAACAAGGCTAGTCTATTTGGTCTGATCCCACAGAAAAGGTACTGGAGCACAAACTGCTGAAAAAGATAATGCTTGCTATAACAGAAAGGTGTTAGAACCACATCATGTGGACAGCTGTGTGTGTGCATCACTTACCTAGAGAAGAGATGGCACCAGGATGCACTATGGAAAGAAGGTGAGGCAGAGGAGGCGGCACACTTTCAGAGGTACTGTGAAGTCAATGCATTTAATCCATGCATGCAGAGGTACTGTGAAGTCCATAAATTTAATCTAACATGAAAAAAATTTCCATGAAGTTTAACAAGAAAGAACAAACAAGTTAGATAGCTTTCAGTACAAATAAAAATGTTAAAGGCATGAACACCAATCATGCCTCAACCTTAACTTTTGTCACATTTTTATAATTTTTTTTTATCATGGTGAGTAAATCAGGGTTAAACAATATAATAGAATCCTTGTTCAGTCCTGACTGTCATGGATCTATCCCTTGCTCTCCACATTGAGCGCATACCAAAGTTCTCTTGGCAGTCTGAGAAACAGCCTATACCCAAGATGTTCCTAGGCAAGCTGAGAAGGCAGCCTGCACCCCAGAGTTTCATAGGCAGGCTGTTCAAACCACAGAGACAGTTCCAGTTCAAGCTACAGAGCCTGTTCCAATTCAACCACAAAGACAGTTCCTGTTCAAGCCACAGTGATGGTTCCAGTTCAAGTTACAGAGCCTGTTTCTGTTCAAATCACAGAGACAGTTCCAGTTAAAGCAATAAAGACTGTTCCTGTTCAAGCCACAGAGTCATTTTTTGTTTCACAGCCTGTTACAGCTCCAGCCTCCACAATCTCTAAGCTAGCTCCAGCCTCAACAGGCCCAGAGGCTGGTTCCAGTAATAAAGCCTATTCCGACTGCAGTCATGCAGCCTGTTCCTGTCACAGCCACAGAGATTGTTACAGTCTCAGAGTTCATTTCAGCTCCAGGCTTCATAACCACAGAGCTTGTCCCAGTCACAAAACATGTTCCAGTTCAAGCCACAAAGAATATTCCAGTTCCAGTCATAGAACCTCCTCCAGTTCTGGTTCAAGACACAGAACCTCTACCAGTTCCGGTTCAAGACACAGAGCATGTTCCAGTTGCACAACCTGATCCAGTCACAAGGCTTGATTCAGATCCAGTCCAAGACACAGAGCCTGCTCCTGACTCTACAGCTTCAGAGAATGTCCCTGCCACAGAGGCAATTCCAGTCACTGAGATGTCCCCTGTTGCATCACCTGTTCAAGCTGCAGCCACCAAGGTCTTTAAGTTGGTTCCAGTCACTGGGCCAGTTCCAGTCACAGTCACGGAGCTCACTCTGGTTCCAGTGTCCAAAGATTCAGAACTGGTTCAAGCCTCAAAACTAGTTCCAATTTCAGAGCCCACTCCAGTCAAGGAACCTGTTCCAGTTTGCCAGCCTGCTCTAGTCTCCACACCTGCTTTGGCTACAGTTCAAGCCATACAGCCTGCTACAGTTCAAGCTGCACAGCCTCATACAGTTCCAGCCAGCATGCAGGCCACAGTTCAAGTCACAGAGCCTGCTCCTGTTCCAGTCGCAGTCACAGAGCCAGAGCCTGCTGCTAAGGTTGTTCCAGATCAAGTCTCAGAGTCTATTTCGGTGCCAGTTCCTGCTCCCCTGCCAGAGTTCCTGACTCAGTTCCTGCACATGCCCTCATTTAGGCAAAGGTTCAGTGTGGTGGTGTCTAGTGCCTTGCCCGCATCTACGGGCCCAGGCTCCCCGTGGAACAATCATGTTGGGAGTTCCGGGAGTAGTGTATCCTAACTACACACACACAGACTATATAAGGACCCTCAGTGTCACAGTATTTTGCAAAGCATTACTCTTGCCTCTGTGTTTGCAATTTCCAAGCTCTCTGATTTTGTGTTTGTTATTTTGGTTTTTGACTCAGGTTTTTCAATGTTCGGAATTTGGTTTTTTTTGCCTGCCCTACGTTGTTCTGTTTGCTGATTGCCTGACCTTGCTTCTGTCTTTGGATTTAGAATTTGTTTCTGTAATTTTGCCTCAGTGTATTAATAAACACATCTATTTTTACTGTCATCTCCTACCTGTGCATGTGTCCAGCCACACCTCACATTCATGACACTGACAAGGATTGTCATGACTAATACCATAATTACATAAATGCATAAATACACACCTAGAGGCAAAAAAGCATGGTAAACACACTAAATTTCACACAGAGTAATCCAAGCTCAGAATCAAACCTGAGCTCCTGATAGTTAGACGTGACATTTTTGTGTAGTTTTGAATAGACTTGTATACATGACATGTAGCTTTGGTATGAGGGTCATGTGACAAAGGGTGCAGGGTCACTGTAATCAAAATGTGAACATGTGAAATTGCCTTGAAGTGGCTTATAGGGATTTATTTGGATATTAAGAACATTTAGAACTTTATTTAACATTGTAACTGTCAGGATCTGCCCCTTGCTGCAAGTGTGGCATGCATTGTGGACTCGGCCGCACGTGCTGTGCTTTCTTTATCTCTGTCGCACATAGCGCGGAACGATTATGTCGTTGATCCTCCACCAGGCTTTGAGTATAATGCAGAGTCCATGTAAATGCCAGAGTCCATGCCTGTGTCCTTGTCCATGCCTGAATCCATGCCCGATTCCATGTCCATGCCCGAGTCCATGCCCAAGCGATAGTCCATGTCTGAGTCCCTGTTCATGTCTGAGTCCAAGCCTGTTCAGGTTAAAGTCATGGAGCCTGTTCCAGCCCAAGCTAAAGCACCAGTTCCAGCCCAAGCTAAAGCACTTATTCCAGTCCATGCTTCTGAACCAGTTACAGTCCAAGTTACTAATCCTGTTACACAGCCTGTTCCCCTTTCAGTCACAGAGCCTATTCAAGTACAAGTCACAGAGCCTGTTCCAGTACAAGTCACAGAACCTGCTCCAGCCCCTGTCGCACTCATAGAGCCAGCTCCTGCCCCTGTCACACTCACAGAGACAGTTCCTGCCCCTGTCACACTCACAGAGCCAGCTCTGTCAGGATCTGCCCCTCGCTGCAAGCATGCATTGTGGACTCGGCTGTGTGCGCTGTGCTTTCATTATCTCCGTAGCGCGCACTTCCGCATTGTGGTGTGAACTACAAGGACTACAGTTCCCATGAGCACTTGCTCCCAGCCATTAGGACTGTCAATGGGATGCAGGTGCATCTTATTCATGCACAATCACGCAGCTTTAAAAGGACTCACAGTATTGTCTAAGATTTGCGAAGCATTAGACTAGCCTTCGTGTGTGCTATTGCCGAGCCTTTATTCCCGTGTTTGTATTCTCTGGTTTTTGGACTCTGTTTTTCTGTTTTGGTTTATTGTGTTCTGCCTAGCCCCTGATTCTCTGTTTGCCAATCGCTTGACCCCTGCCTGTTTGTGGATTACTCTTCTG
>JAQQZU010000036.1:11466276-11478604 GCA_030068025.1 Parauchenoglanis punctatus
AGGCACCCTGGGTGACCCGGGGATCGAACCCAGGACCTTCTTGCTGTGAGGTGACAGTGCTAACCACTGCACCACTGTGCCGCCCTGTACATTTTAAACGCTGGATAAACAAAGAGAACCTGAAATTCTGATTGTATTTGTACAGCGTTGTGAGGATAATTCTGCAAAATTGTGCAAAGCTACATGACACTGAACCTTGTTATGGCACTTAACATAGCGTATGTCCCAAATAGTATATTTGACAAATTATATGCTTTGCAACAAAAGAGTAATGTTTATCTTCATAACATGGCACATAATTGAAATCTTTTGTGATTAAATTAATGGTTGTTTCATCCCCTCCATGATGCTGTCAGGTAGTAGAGACAATGGTAAGTGTGGGTTAGAATACTTTACTGAAAAGGTCATAAACAAATCCAAAACTTTAAGCAAGATCATAGTCACAAAACAGGTGAGGGTCAGGCAATGTACAAAGAGAATAAATCAGGCAAGGCATGAGAATCAAAAACCAGAAAACCAGAAAACAGATCAAAAATTAGAACACACAAGATATAAGGCTTGGAAACATCAAGAAAGAATTCCTTGATATTTATGAGTTTATATATTGGTTTAAGTGAGTATATATGCAGTGTTCGTGATTGAGTCCTTGTATGTGTGATTAGAATGATGGTAACTAAGAACGTGACAGGACCCTTGGTGGCCATTTCTGTATAGCCATGATACATGTTGCATAATGTAGTGTGACACCAATACTGGTGCTAACATGACATATGCTCCGTAGGACGTTAACATTATTTAACTAGTGGTTGTCTTGTTCTCCTTTTGTTAAAGCTATTTTGCAGGGTAGACTTGGCAAAATTTAATGTTTTAATAGCATATTAACAGAATTCAGAATAATTAACAGTTATCACAATCAAAAGCAAAAATATCTAAAGCAATTAGCTCATAAAAAATATGTTTGTAACAGCAGTAAGGAATTTTGCTCAGTCAAGCTGTTAAAACCAGGGATGTGAATTGGTTCGGGTATTCAGCCAAATGTATAAAGAAATTAATTAATGTGTAAAGAAATTAATTATGTAAATGTAATGACGTTACCAGAAATTACATTTCGTTTTTTTATAATTTATTATAGATTTTAAGCTAGGGTCGAGATAGGACATATAATTTTTGTGTCATCAGAAGTCAACAAAATAACAGTTTCAAACAAACTCGGGCAATATCATTAAACTTTTTTTCTGTAGCTCACAACAGTCAGTGTATGTAAGTATTGGCTAAACGTCCTCTAAATTAGTTTTTAGAGTGTACTTTGGCCATATAGTGTACATACACAAAGGCATGCCACAAATATATCGGGCCTCTCCTATGTGTATGAGTGTTGCGGAGAACCTTTTAAGAGATGCTGAGTAACACATATGATTGAATAATCTGTAGACAACACACTTGTGGACCTAGATCCTATGTGGACATACAACACAACACACTTGTGGACACAGATTCTATGTGGACATACAACACAACACACTTGTGGACCTAGATCCTATGTGGACATACAACACAACACACTTGTGGACACAGATTCTATGAATTAAATAAATAAATAAATAAATAAAATGTAAACCATGAGACAGGGAGGGAGGATGAATGTAGATGAATCAATCAATTTATTGGTGACCAAATAATGTAAAAGCCTAATTAGTGCAACATAGTATAATTTCACAAGATTATTCATAGAAGTTCACTGTCTCTTAATTCTGTTAAACTGATTTTGAAAATGTCCATTGTTAAAAGCGCTATACAAATAAAATTGAATTGAATTGCCTCAAACACATGCTTCACTATTGTTGTTGTTGTGTCACTGTTTCCACCACAGCACATTGCCCTGTTCAACCCTGCACTGAGTTGCTTATCACATTATTTTGCCACTAAAATGGCATTTGAATATTTTTGGGATGTATGAAGAAGTAATTTCCAGCTTCATCCATGTGAGAGGTTCAGAAAATCTGGTCAGTAGTCCTTTGATTTGGAGTATCATGGGGATCTATAATGGCTTTGTTTAAAGTAGAACTGATGAAGACCCTTGGATTGTGAAACGTCATCAGGATTATAGCGTTAAACCCACTTGAATTGATTTACTTCTATGGGTTAAAAATAAACACTTCACTGGTACAATATTAAAGCTTTTCATTGCTGGTTTTGGGTGTATGTTGTTACAAGCTTAGCAAAAATATGCAGCCTCATCCACATATGAGGGGCAAGGTTTAGGAAATCTGGTCGTTAATCCTCTGGTTTGAAGTGGCATATGAGCCAAAAGGATTTGTGCTGTATTGCTTTGATTAATGATGGGTGACACGTCCAGTATAATCCTGCAGTTCAGGCCAGCAGGTAAAGACAATAAGCCAGAGTCTTATCCTTTGCTAAGACTGACCAAGCTCCCCATTCTTCATTCTTATTCAGGGCAGAGCAGAGGCCAAAAGCCGGATCACTAACCAAAAGCTTAGCCCATGTTGACAAAACGTCAGCCTGCTAAGGCCAAAGGAACACCATGTTGATCTGTGTTGAGGTCCTAAAGCTGCTTGAGGATGATGGGTTCTGCTTTCATGTGCTTTTATTTCTCCTGTCTGAGACAAAAAGAATAAAAGGTTAAGTCTTCATCTGATGTCCAGCCCTGGACTGTAGTTAGCATTTTATGAGGCTTTTCACTTCCCTGAGGGTAGAAGTCTGGAGTGTATTTCTGTCTGACTCAAACAGCTAAAAATGGGAAATAGCCTAAATATGTGTAAAAACACAAATATTTTATGTGTAAAAATATATGCAAACTTGGCAACATATGCAAAAAAAAGCATGAGAAAATACATGGAGAACATGCCAAATTCTGCTTTTTATTAAAAGAGTTAGATAGATAGATAGAACTTTATTAATCCCTCGGGAAGGTTCCAACGGGAAATTCAGCTTCCAGTAGCAGAACACTGACAGACAGTTTAAGCAAGAATTATATATCAAAAATCTAGAATAGAATATAAAAAGGGGAAAATAAGAAAAACTATACAATATGGCATATATGTAAAATAAAAAATAGCATATATATATATATGGCTGTTCATATATGTCACAGACAGACAGTCACAGACACAGAGGTAGGATATAGTGGTGGAGAAATTATAAACAGAGTATGATAAAGTTGTACATGTGTAGCATAGTATGGTTTATAGTTTATGTGATGATAGTAATGATAAAAATTACTGCACCAAAATTATTGCACATTGTTAGCAGAAAAATCCAAAACATGAATCTAAGCTTGAGGTCAAAGAAGGAAAAAATGTCAGGCAATCAGCAAACATCAACAAAAGACAGAATCCAAAAATGCAGAAACCAGAGGACAGGGCAGATAAGCTCAGGTAATAGCACACTGAGCATTACTTTACGATAACTGAGATGCTGTTTATATTTTGTTTCAAAATGCTTCTTGGGCAATCAGATCTCAAGCACCCAGTGCTAAATTATATTGTTAATGACCACCAACACTTTCAAAACACATTCACGCAAACCACTTGCCAAGGTGGTCTGGGACACATTTGACCAAATATCTTTTTACCCCGATTACCTCCCTAATTTGGACATATCCAATTCCCACCTGTCAGTTAGGTCTCCCCCGCATCACACAACATCTACCAACCAGGGAGGGAAGGCTACCACATGCTTCCTCCGAGCTGACCGCATATTCCCCTTTCCGAGATGCTGCACATGTGATGCCATTGGGGCAGCATAACACACTTGGAGGACAGCGCTATCTGCCCCCTTCTGTACACATGTGCTCACAGACATCCATGATTATCTAATGTCACTGTGAGTGACTGGGAAGAAAGAGTATGCCACCCCTAGGGCAAACACTTTTCTGTTGCACCACTCGAGAGCTCTGACCACATATCTTTTGGAGTGTAAATGCTAATGAATCCTGATGTATCCCCAACAAAGACATAACAGGAAAATACATCATCAATGCATAAGAACTTCAAAAGGCTTCTCTTCAGGGCTATTACACAAATCTGACTTTTTGCTATTTGATAAAAATACTTCATAAAACATTTTACTCAATAATTAACTAAATTAAATTAAATTAAAATCCTATAAACTATTTTTAATGATTATGAAGCATATGCCTGAAGATTGTTGTTGTGCTCCAAAACATGTAGGGGAAAAATCCAAAATAAATAAAATCTAAATATATGCATAATTTTAAGCACTCATAACCTAGGCAATGAGATCATGTCATGAGCAAGAATCCTTTGAGATAGAATATTACCTGAAGCACAATCTAAGATGGTCTATGGTCTAACTCAGTGTGGCAAATAGAATATTAAAATGGGTGACATAGTGGTGTAGTGGTTAGCACTGTCACTTCACAGCAAGATAGCTCTGGGTGTGAACCTGCTGGCTGACATTCTGTGTGAAGTTTGCATGTTCTCCCCATGGCTGTGTGGGTTCCCTCCAGGTGCTCTGGTTTCCTCCCACAGTCCAAAGACATGCAGATTAGGTCAAGTGGCTACTCTAAATTGCCAACTGATGTGAGTGTGAATGGCTGCTCATCTGTGATGGCTGTAGCCCTGTGATTGATTGGCGACCTGCCCTTGGTTTGCCCCACCTCTTGCCCAAACTCAACTGGAATTGGCCCCAATTTCCCTGTGACCCTTAATGTGTACATAGTATAGTTAATAAACTGATGGATATAAAATGCTAGGTAAGAATACTGATTTACTGTTGTCCAGAAAAAGATTTTAGAGCTTTCAGTCATCACTGACTGAGCTACTGTTTGCTGACTAGGTGATACTAGCTAAACCATCATGTTTATCAAAGTAATGTATTAGTAATTAGTAACTAACATAGTGTATCAACTGTATATTGGTAAATAGTTGTCAACATTAACACTCAGCACAACCTATTTGTTAAGGAAAAAATCAATGCTTTTTCATCTCTGACACCTACAGTAAGTTACACATCTTTCCCAGTCATTATTTCTTTCAGTGGAGTTTGCTAATTATAATATCAGTACATTGAGGTAGCTTAGACATCAAAATGAACAACATACCAGAAAAGCAGTTTAGAGTAGAACAAGGAATGGCTTTGTCATAGAACTGTCAAGAGATTTGACTGTCATGTCCAAAACTGGTGGTAACCATGCCCTTTCTTGTGTCACCAAATAAATGCTCTAAAACATAGTGTGAAAATTGGGAGACATAAATTCCTTAAGACTCTATGACTTAAGATGCTACTATGATTACCTGTGGCTCCACAAAGCCAATAAAATGGGCCTAATGTAATGGGTTTTAGTGATCTACAGACCTTTGATTTCCTGTTCTTGCTTTCAAACCATTAAAGCAGTCAACTAATCAAATAACTTTCGGTTATTAACAGTAGATTTCAATTATTAGCACTATGAACAGTATTTATGGACAGAGACACCTGAAAGCCGTCCCATTTTGTGAGAAAAATGTAAAAAAAAAAAAAAAAAATTAATTTATTTATTTATTTTCAAATATAAATAAATATTATTTTTCACATGTTAGAAATGCTGTTTATCCAAAAATCTGAAAAATGATAGACATGACCAAAATTGTTGTTTCTATCTGTTAAAAGAAAGCTTTAAAAGAAATTACATTGTGTGGTGTATAACTGTCAGTCTCCACTGGGCAAGGATACTGTATTCATCTATTCATCTAAGCTTGTCTGTATTGCCCTAAGTCTAAGAAGGGATCTGTGAGCACCACTATGATGGATTAAATTTCATCTGTATGAAAGTCAATACTCCAGGAGGTGAGTGAGAGTACGTGTGTTACCTGAGAGAGTCTAATTCTCATCATCTGACGCAACCCACACCAGCTCAGTCTTCACATTATCCTGGTCAAGGAACTCCAAGCTATAGATTTCAAATCCATACAGGCTTCAGTGACACAATATAAAGGGCTGTAAAGAGAGATTTTTTTCTACCTGAGGTGACAGAGAAAAATTGCTTCTGCTATTCTAGAATTTCATAAGTGCTTTTGGGATGGATGCATTTGTAACATGTTGTAGCATGGGGTTAAGACAAAAAAGCTTTGTTTTATCACATTGAAATGACTGTTCAGAGTGAGTTTTAAAATTGAAAAACATGTAACAAATAATGTTATACATATTGTGTTTTCTATGACACTTTTTTCTTTTCTGACTGATACACATGTTCTGTGCTTTAAAGATCTTCAGCACTGCAAAGTTTAACTTTCAACCTCATTTAACACACCCAATTCCACTCATCAGCTAATTCCCAAGAACTCTGTGGGTTGAATTTGCTGTGTTAAAAGAGGGTAAACACAAATTTCTGTAGAGATATGTGCCCCTCCAAACCTGGGTTTGACACTCCTGTTTTATGGTTATGATTGAGCTAGGGTTAGGTTGGTTTGTTTTAATTAAGCACGGTTTAGGGTTGGGCTAATGCTGCATTCAACTTACCTCGGATGTCATAACTCATTTTCAGAATTAAGTCTGAATTAAGAAATTAAGTTTTCAACCTCTGTGTGTTCAAGCTACAAAGTGGAAAAAAATATGGATGCTTTTATGTTCATCTTTTTTTAGCAACATGCAGTGAAGTCTTTAGTCAGTGTTACGGATTTATGTAACTAATATGTTTCTATGTTGATTGAGGTACAGCAAATATTTATTCACTCATTTTAAGGTAAAAGGTGCTTACTGTTATTGCTGTAAGCAGCAATGTTGTTTTGTCAGGGTTGTGTTAGGGTTTGTCTTGGGCCAGGGTTAGGGTTGGTCTAGGATGTGGTTTGGGTTAAACTATGGTTGGGTTAAGGTTACAGTTGTGCTAGGGTTAGAGTTACATTAGGATTAGGATTGGGCTAGGGTTCAATGTTAGGGTTTGCCTAGAGTTAGGATTGTGCTAGTCATACGACTGAGCTAGAATAAGGGCTTAAAGGTAGGGTTAGGAACTAGGTTAGACTAAAATTATTGTTGGGCTTTTTGTGCTTTCATTTTTCTAAGGTAGTGTTAAACACCATATCACAGAAGCTGTCAATCTATGACTTACTGTATGAGAGACTGTTCATTATAACAGAAAAACATCAGACACCAAGGTCAGCTCTGGTGAAAGACACACTTTCAGAATGCAGTGTCAGAATGTATAGCCATTCATAAAAATCCATGTGTTAATTTTTAAAAATATTTTTCCTATTAAGCATTTTGTTCACGTGAATAATCTTTTCTTTGACAATTAGCACTGTTTAGATACTGCATATTTTATAGGGTCAATGAAACACCACAATAAAATGAAAAATGATGCAAACAATATGTGCAGATAGATTTCAATTTCAAAATGGTTATCTTATGCCAGTAAAAAGGATTGTCTCAATCTTTAATAATGAATTCTTAAATAATATGGATCAGCAGAGTAAAATTTCGCATTCATTTTGATAAGCAATGAGCTTGCTAGTGGATTTCTGGGTCAGTATTTGAAGTAGATACTGTGCAGTGCAGAAATGATATGTGCTTTTTAAAATGTAAAAATGTTATACTAAATGATGTGTAAGTGTGTGTTTGTGTGTGTGCGCGCGCGTGTTGATGAAGTGACTGATATAGAGTAGCTCTGAAATTCTGCACAGGAGGCCTGCAGATGACAAATAACACCTTGGGAAGTCTTGGCAGCATCTGGCCATATATTTCCACAGGGTCACCTTGTTACTCTGCTGTAGTGTGCTTCTCACACAGTGATAAACACATAAATAAATGCAGTGCATCACATAAGCTGCAAAAATGAGCTCCTGCTGCTTGCTCTTTCATTCGAAACAATGAAGTTACCAGTTTGATTTTCAGACAATGACATTTAGCATTTTTATGTTGCGCGTTGTATTTTGGAGTGCATTATAATATGTATATATGAGTTGTTTGTGTATTTCTATATGTCGTTACGTGAATATGTACACTGACAAACAAGAATGTAATTTTCTCCAATTTGTTATGATTAGAAAATAAATAGTATAAATACAAATAAACAGACTGATCAGAGATGTGCTGCATTTTCATTTATCTCTAAGATCAGCACCTTCACCTGAATTAAAGAAAAAAAAAGAGCTGCAATCTTTGGACATGGCTTCATTTTTCTCTTTGCTTTCTTTAGTCATTTATTCAACATTTTAATAACACGGAGGGGTGATCTCAGTTCAGGCACTTCAAGCTTGGGGCATTTAATCATGGTGAGCCAGGAGAGCCCAAGGGATTCTGGGTAATGGGTTCTGCCGTAACGGGAGCACATGAAGTCAAAAGAAACAGGCAGAGTATTGCGCCTGTCCTTCTGTTCTTACTGCTCCTGTAGGAGATTACTGAAGGAGATAGATAGATAGATAGATAGATAGATAGATAGATAGATAGATAGATTTGTTTTTTGGTGGGTTGGGGTATTTATTTAACAGATTATCAGTGGATGTTTTGATTAGACTTTATACCACTGCACTCTTGAATTCTAAAATTGTATTGGTCTGAATAATACTAAACAGATGAGAAATGTGTTATTTAACAGAGAAAAGCATTTATTTGTTTATATGGTGACGTTTTCTGTAAGGAGATGTTTAATATTTATGGAAGTAGTTATGGGTATCAGCAATTAATCATTGCTATATTATAAGAGGAGTACAATACTTCATGATGTGATGTTATAGGAAAATAAATAAATAACCTCGACTTTGCACTGGTTTGCACCACACCACTCTGCTGTTGATTATTTACTAATAACAGCATGCCTTGTCATTACTTATTCCTAACATAATGAAGCTTTAGGCAGTTTATGCTTCTGTTTTTGTTTATGTGAGGAGGAATGGAGCAGGCTTTTGTCCTCTGTACTCTTGTCCTCTTGAGCAGCTGTTGAAAAGCTCACAGTCTTGTTTGATTTTCTCAGATGTAGAAACTCAATCCAGATTACTTTGGCCTTGTTTCTACTTCATAAAGTATCTGAAAGTAGCCCTTTCATTTGTTGTTAAAGTACTTAGTTAAACTTCAGGTGTTGCTGGACCTTCTTTTGGTTAGTTGGTGGACACTGAACACTAATATCAGCTAGACAGATGGATAGATAGATAGCTAGATAGATTATTATTAATATACAAGTGTTAGTGGTAATTATTTTGGTACAGCATGGTAGCCCAGTTCCAGTTTTAAACAGAAAGGAGAAAAATAAACATACAGGCACTATAAACCATTTCAACAATCCATACAAAAAAAAAATATATATATATGTAATATATACATATATAATATACATATATATACATATGTTATATATATGTAAATATGTATATGAATATGTACAATGAATACACTTACAGCGTATCAAGTAGCACAACAGACAGGAAGTACACTGATTGATGTACCAGTGCAAACAAATCCAGTCTGAGTTCAAACCAGAGCATACAGTGCATTCAGGCCAGTATACAGAAGCCTTAAAACCCTTTAACCATGTGAGGTGGCACCAGTGGGTACAGTTGTGCATTAAACAACACCTCTCAAATGCCACCTCTCCAAACATCTACACAGCTGAACAATGCAAACTAGACCACTATACCTAGGTATCTATCTAAAATACAGTGTATTTGATCCATGTTCTCCATGCATTTTTATTACCTGATCGGTGCATTTTGTTTTCCAGCCTGTCAAACTCATTAGGCACCAGCCAGACAGTGTTAGTACACTCACCAAAACACAGCAATAAATATAAGTTACACACCAAGGGCAAGCCTGGATGACTCTTACCTGGTACAAAAATACTGAGAAACACAAACACCTCACAAGCTGGAAATCATGACTTGTCTAGCTAAACAATCTTCAAAATAGAGGAACAATACAAATTCAACAATGAGGATGTATAAGCTGACTATTATTTACCACCTTCCCATCAAATCAGAGAACAAATAAATGCCTATTTTATAAATAAACACATGCTTTTTGTTTGTTCTCTCTCTCTCTCTCTCTCTCTCTCTCTCTCTCTCTCTCTCTCCTGATTGCCTGCCTGCTTCTGCCTGTCATTCTGTAGTGTGAATTCTTGTGTCTTAAGTTGGGTCTGATGTTTGACATATTGGAGCAAGTGTATGATGTATGCCTACCAACCAATTTCAATTCAAAGCTCCTGACACTGCTAACTGTTAGCTACAAGATTGGCAAGAGTGATTCACAGCAGCAACACCAGATTATATAGTACATTTGTCCAATGATTAAATAAGAATGTTTTTTGTTGTTGTTGCTGTTTACAAAAAACACAGCTTTATTTAATATTAGACAAAGATGCATATATATGCACAACTGTTTGTAGTCTAATTATCAATGATGTCTTTCACACAGTTTATTTCATGCATTATGATTATCAGGATTAAATTTAATTTCAGATTAATGACATAAAATGCAAGTGTAAGATGCATTTAAAACAGACCTACTGTAAATCCAAAAGCTCAGGGCTGAGACACATTTATACCACATTATACCTCAAGCAACATTTGAGAACCAAAATTATCCCCAGCAAGAAAACATGCTAAGTTGGATAAATACCATAATAGCATCTGCTAGTATTACAAGCAAGGTGTGATTATACGTAGCATGCAAACATAAGTTTGATGTGTTACTATATATTAGATGCATTAGGTGTAATTATGCTGGTGAGTATACATTTTGTATGCTTATAATGTAAAATGTAGACAGCATTTGAATTTGTAATTTGTAGATAATGCTTCAGTGGGGTTTTATTTTCTCTAGACGTTCTCAGATTTTTTTTGTAAGTTCTCAATAAAACAGCCAAAAAATAAACATAAAACATAATTAGCAATTATCTCCGTTTTGAAATTAAATCAATAACAACACACTCTTGGCATGTTTGCAGACTCCTCTCCTCTGCCTCTCATTTGGAATCACTCGTTTGGCCATCATTTAAATCGAGCTTCTGCATGGCATAAAAAATTAAATGTGTGGAATTTTGAAATGATTAGCTAAATCTCTTTAGCTGAAAATAGACAAAGCACTCCATCAACCGATTCATCTTTCGACATTAAACAGACCAGTCTTCCTAGTCTCATATGTACAGTATATTATTCAAACATTTCAACAATATTCTATATGCAAGCTTTCACATTCATAATTTTATGTCTCCCTGCTGCATTGTGACCCAGCCTCTGCCTTTTTTATGTGCTCTTCACACACTGGGGCCTCATTAGATTCCACAGTCTGTCCCCCTCCTTTCTCTCTATTAGAATTCAGAAGATTTCACATGCAGTTGTCTTCTTCTGACTATTTACATCTGCAGGGTGTCTAAATGTATTCCATTCACAGGGAGGATGAATTTGTTGCCTCTGACAATGTCACACTTCTGCATTCAGTGATACTGAGACTGGTCAATTCTTGTCTATTTAAAAAAAATACAGCTAAAACTAAATCTGACTCCTGAAGGCTCTGACATTTTTTTTTTTTTTACATAGGAACACTGTTATTGTTAAATAACCTTTGAGTTGTGTCTGTAATGATCAGTCAATGCTTCTCATTGCAGCAGTGTGTTTGCCCACCAGGACCCCTTGCACTTGTCATCTACATGGAGTAGACGCTTCCTGTACTACAAATAAGTAATTACAAGGGAGTATACAGGGATAAAGGTTAGCATTTGCTGTGTATTATGGAGAACAACTAGATGGAATCAGATATTAAAGTGTATCTGTACATGTACGGCATTAAATATGTACATAATCAAAATAACATGTAATGGACTACCATTATCTGATCTCAGTTGTACAAAACAACATTGCTATTCCAGTACAATACTACATGCATAGTGCTTCCCAGTGGACACATGGTGTCAATTCAACATCAGAATAACATCAACCACTGTTGTCAACTGATCATCAACCCTTGTGTCCAAAGCGAAACTTTTTGTGATGGCAACTGTTGACATCAATACAAGGTCTACCATCGATGTCGTATTGACATCAGGGGTCAATGTCTATGTGATGGGAAAAAAACCTATACCCAATAGTTCACATTGGTCATTTATTGGAGACCCCTAATACAATCAATGAAATTCACAATCCTCACTTTTAACTATTACATTTCAATTATTTGCACAATACACTTTACGCAAATGAAAGGTGAAATAAAATGCATCATTTAAAAAAAATGATATTAATTAATAATTCAGCAAGATCAAAGAATAATTGTTACATATAAATATTTTTTTTAAATGATGCATTTTAGTTCACCTTTATTTTGTATAAAGTTTTTTATGTGCAAATAATTGAATTTTAATAGTTGAAAGTGATAACTGAATTATTGT
>JAQQZU010000036.1:11502857-11535269 GCA_030068025.1 Parauchenoglanis punctatus
CTTGGGGGAAGAAACTATTACAAAGTCTGGCAGTGAGGGCCCGAATGCTTCGGTACCTCTTGCCAGATGGCAGGAGGGTAAAGAGTGTGTGTGAGGAGTGTGTGGGGTCGTCCACAATGCTGGTGGCTTTGCAGATGCAGCATGTGTTTTGAATGTCAGTGATAGAGGGAAGAGAGACTCCGATGATCTTCTCAGCTGTTCTCACTATCCGCTGTAGGGTCTTGAGGTCCGATACGGTGCAGTTTCCATATCAGACAAGGATGCAGCTGCTCAGAATGCTCTCAATAGTCTCACTGTAGAATGTGGTGAGGATGGGTGGTGGGAGATGGGCTTTCCTAGCCTACGCAGGAAGTAGAGATGCTGCTGGGCTTTCTTGATGATGGAGCTGGTGTTGAGGGACCAGGAGAGGGTCTCCACCAGGTGAACACCAAGGAATTTGGTGCTCTTGACAATCTCCACAGAGGAGCCGTCAATGTTGAGTGCTCTTCTGAAGTCAACAATCATCTTTTTTGTTTTGTCCATGTTCAGAGACAGGTTGTTGACTTTGCACCAGTCCGTTAGCTGCTGTACCTCCTCTCTGTACGCTGACTCATTGTTCTTGCTGATGAGACCCACCACAGTTGCGTCATCGGCGAACTTGATGATGTGGTTCGAGCTGTGCGTTGCTGCACAGTTGTGAGTCAGCAGAGTGAACAGTGGTGGACTGAGCACACAGCCCTGGGGGGCCCCAGTGCTCAGTGTGGTGGTGCTGGAGATACTGTTTCCAATCCGGACTGACTGAGGTCTCTTAGTCAGGAAGTCCAGGATCCAGTTGCAGAGAGAGGTGTTCAGACCCAGCAGGCTCAGCTTCCCAAGGTGCTGAGGAATGATTGTGTTGAATGCTGAACTGAAGTCTGAACAGCATTCATACATACTAAGTGTCCTTATTGTCCAGATGTGTGAGGGCCAGATGTAGGGTGGTGGCAATAGCATCATCTGTGGACCGGTTGGGGCGATAAGCGAACTGCAGGGGGTCCAGTGAGAGAGGCAGCAGGGTCTTAATGTGCCTCATGACGAGCCTCTTGAAGCACTTCATCGCGATGGGTGTGAGAGCAATGGGACGATAGAGGCAGGACACGATTGAGGACGATTGAGGCAGGACACTGAAGACTTCTTTGGAACAGGAACGATGGTGCTGGCTTTGAAGCACTTCGGGACGACAGCAGTGCTCAGGGAGATGTTGAAGATGTCACTGAGAACATCTTCCAGTTGGTCTGCACATTCTCAGAGCACTCTCCCAGGGATATTGTCTGGTCCAGCAGCCTTCCGTGGGTTAACTCTGTGAAGAGTTTTCCTCAAATCAGCAGTGGTCAGACGCAGCACCTGGTCACTGTGAGAAGGGGTGGTCATCCTCACTGTTTCGTCGTTCTGTGCATCAAATGTGCAAAGAAGCTGTTAAGCGCACCTGGTAGGGAGGCATCACTGTCACACGCAGGTGTAGTTGTCCTGTAGATGCCAAACAACAATGCCAAAGCATGTGAACATAGTTCTCTAATGTGTTTTTTATGTTAGCTGCATTTTCTTGTTAGTGTGATTTTATTCTACATAGAATGGCCACCACTGTTACCACCTCCAACTCCCATGTGTTAAATCAGGGTGATGTCAATGTACACTATATGGCCAATTGTTTGTGGACACCTAACAATCACACCCATGTATAAGTCTTCCCCAAACTGTTAGAAGCACACAGTTGTCTATGATGTAGCATTGAGATTTCTCTTGACTGGAGCTAAGAGGCCCAAACATGATCCAGAATGGCAATGCCCCAGTGCACAAGGCAAGGTCCATGAAGACATGGTTTGCCAATGTTGGAATCAAAGAACCCAAGTGGCCTGCTCAAGAGCCTTGACCTCAACCCTCAACGCCACTGAACACATTTGGGATGAACTGGAATGCCGACTGCAACCCAGGTCTCCTTGCCTGAACAGTGCATGAACTCTATAATGGTCTTGGCTTTGAATGGGCAATTCTCCACAGCCATACTCCAAAATCTAGTGGAAAGCCTTCCCAGAAGAGTGGAGGTTGTTATAATAGCAAAGGGGAACTAAATCTGGAATGAGATATTTAAAACACACACACACACACACACACACACACATAAAGGTGTGATGATCAGGTGTCCCCAAACATTTGGTCATATAGTGCATAAAAACAAAAACAAAAATACCCCATGCCTCCTTTACAATAATGGCTTCATTTCCAAATGCACTTCCTCTTCTTACATATTCTAGCCATTTATATCCAGTGTTACACACTTTTGAATATTTGAATGGTTCAAGTACATTATCCCAGTGCTATTAGTACACTGCATCGTACTGATGTGTCACTCTTCCATATCAATCAAAACACTTAGGTACAAGGAAAAGGTTGAATGTCATGCATATGTCTGCAGACCCAGCACTGAGATTGTGATAATTTGGGGTGTAATCAAGCTGATGGCCAGTATTACAGAAACATATGGCTAATCTCGGTGTAGAGGGCAATATTTTGAATCAAGAATTTATATGCCAAAATGGTGGCATTGCAGAGGTCTCCCTGTGCCTTTTCTGGCATGATGTGTCACATCTCTGCTTTTCCAATCAAAATATGCTGGCAAGAAAATAAAGTTTTTCATGTGCCATTGGCCAGTTCTGAAGTGACAGTGTTGAGAGAGTGACTGCAGAGTGTGATGATACTGGCTCCAGCCAAGCTTATGACCACTATTGGAGAGGCATATGGCTAATCAGAGCACAGACAGGCATCTTGGCTGTAAGCTAGATCACAGTAAATGAAGTTGATCAAAGTAAATGAAGCAACATGTCTTATTAGTCATTCTGATAACCTGAGTCATTTTTGCAACTCAGTCTCAAGGAAAAGAAATGTTTGCATGCAACATATTTGCATTTATCATAAGAAGAACATAAGAAGAAGAAATAATGTAGAAAAATCCTCATAGAGGTTTTGCTCTGAATATAACTAACAGTGAACCCATATCCATGTGGCTATGCACATTCTATTATTAATACATTCTTATGGCATTTAAGGTATAGGGCAGGGGTGAATATTCAGTGAATATTATTGTAAAATTTCAATTAAATTTCCTTCCTTATAAAGGTCCAGATAAGCAATTTAAATATCAGTATAGTGACAACATTTACATTTTAATGCTTAAACATCATGGCTACTAATAATATAAAATAACACACATCAAATATATTTTTACAGCTGTATTATTTTAAACATACCTTTTTAAACTAATGAGCATTTCAAAATTGTAGTGCTATCATTAATGTAAAAATAGAATGGGAATATCTTTCTAGAGGGAAAAAAATATTTTATTAAAATATGAATATTCATAGGATTGGAAGCTGATAGTGGGATTTGTTTTATTTTGTTTTTCAATTGTAATTTTTGTTTCCCTTCTAGCAATGTCTCAGCAATTTCTCCCATACATTTCCATTAATGAATGGCTTTTTATGTTTTATTCTTCATTTGCATGCTTTTGAGTTGTTGAACTAGCTATGAATGGGCTAGCTCTCTGATACACCTTTCATATTGAACTTTGATTTATTTTATTTGTTCTCAGAAACTTATTTTGTTGGTAGATTAATTCAAAGTGGCTACGTTTTGTTTAATTGTTTCATTTTGTTTTTGTCATGAACCTTTTTCTTCCTTTTTCCATTACTGCATTATTCTATATTCTATTCAGTGCTTTTTGACCAAATGTACAGAGAGCAGAAGTATAAGATAGATAGATATAGCAACATGAGACTGTGTAATATCCTACTGAGGTACAGTCCTCCTTATATGTACAGTGTGTATTCAAGAATTTAAGTGCCAGAAACTCAAACACATCCCACGCACATAGATGTGTGTAAATGTGGGATGTGTTCATCTGTGAAAAGGTTTTTAATTAGTAAACCAATGTGATACTTTTTTCCACATTCTTTGAAGTTTCTTTGAAGACTGTGGATTGTTTTTTTATTGAAGTGGTTAAATCTTCAGGTTTAAAAGATCAGTTTTCTGGTAATGGTCAATACATCATACAGTATAACTATTTTACATTTTGACATGGTAGATTGACTAATGAAAGGTCAAAAAGTATACAGAATGATGAGGATTTTGGGATGTGTGCAGCTTATACAGTGTGATGTACGGAGTGACCGTGTAGTTGCCTATGACCAGATTTTTTTTATGTGTGTTGCCTGAAAATATTTGTGGCAGCTAATTCCATCTTTTGCATTTTGGCTTTGTAATTGTGCTGAGTTACTTAATACAATAAACTGGTATTTGTTGTCACTGAAAAGATTCTGCAGCCGGCACACAATGGCAGGGCTTGAGCAGCCGAAACGCAATGACATTTCAAATGAAATTTCAGAGCACTTACTTAGTTTAGGGTGGTAGCTGATGAGAAAATGCTATTCCATCTCAGTCAGAAAAATAACTTGACAGTATTCATTGTTTGAAAAATGGGTAGAAAATCACTAGGCTGTATTTACGTTCAACACATTATATGAGCCAGTGAGAGCCTGACTGACAAATATCTGTGAAACATTTTCTGGTGATTCATCTGTTAAAGTCAATCACCTTTTCACTCCAATTGATAGAGCAGAATTCATTCATTAAAATGATGTCAAAAACATTCTATGAGCATTCTGCAGAAAGAAGATTTGTTGAGCTGTGTTTTTGCAGCAGAGCAGGTTGCAATATAATCAAATTTAATTCACTAGGTGGCCTGCACCAAATCAGCCAGGTTAGGAATACATTTACAACACCAAGAAAGAAACAAGACAAAGTAAGTGTGACACAAGTGACCAAGTGAAATCCCTTGAAATCAACCACTGCCAAGTTTTCATTCTACTACTGGACTTTGACAAATGAAGGCACATATCACAGAATTACAAAGATATTGTCTCCAGTCTCAGCTCCTAACCTCCACACAATATGCTGAATATAACCCTAACTGAGAAACTTACACAGCTATATCCTGACATTGTAACAGATGTAAGCTGAAGTTGAATCAAGGAAGACTAAATGGGCCAATGTGCCACAAAATGCATTTGACAAAATGCATTTAATTATGCCTGTAATTAAAATTTCTACCTAAACATTTTCAAACTACTTTGAATTCACACAATACCTCCAGTGTCCATCACTCATGTGGAGAGACCTTTTTCAAGAATGAACTACTATCAAATTTCTAACACCATGACAGAGAACCAACTTAATACAGTAAACTAAATTTCTAAGCTAAAGTTCTTTGAGCTTAGGAATATTATGGTGACAGCCAATGACATTCTGGAGGTCTGATGCAGGAGGAGAAAAAGGTTAAAATGTACTTTTTTCTTATTACTAGTTTGTTGTTTTTAATCATTTTCAATGGAGTTGTCATGAAGATATTTATTTTTCTTATGCCTATCAACATTACAAGGCAACATGGCAAGATTAGTTAATAAAAGATACCTAAGAAATGATAATTTAAGAAATGTACCTTAAATTGTTAAATGATAAATTCTGAGTATCACCATGCCAAAATGAGTGTGACTCCCTTATCCATTTAATTTTACAGATTTTAGAGAATTACTTCCTGGCTATGTTCCTGCATACTTTGAATAAGCTCTGTAACTGGCTGCATTCAGACCTAGCAAATCCAAATGATTCACAAATGGTTTGACACGCGTCAAATGATATTACTCTGTAGGTTAAGTTGGAAGTTAAATATTTAAATATTTAACATTTATAATTAAATAAAACACCGTTTTATTCCTAAAAGTGATCAGATAAAACATTTCCTAATGGACTCTAACCTGGATTTCTTGTGCCTGTCAAAGAATTGGCTAAATAAAAATTCGCCATCCTCAGCCCTATATATTCCTGGATATAATATATTTAGGAGGGATAGAACTGTGGGTAGAGGTGGGGGGTTGATGTTTTATATCAAAGATTATTTATCATGTAAAGAAATACAATGCTCTGAGAATGATATTGAATGTATCTGTCTTAATGTTACTTTGTCTGCTCAAATGTTCCTTTTTCTAATTGGAGTTTATAGACCACCCTCTGAAAAATCTGTATTTTTTGATTAATTAGAAGCTATACTAAGACAATGCAGCACAGAGAAGGAAATAATTATAATGGGTGATTTTAATGTTAATTGGGAAGATAATTTAAGTATGAAGACATTACATAAGATCTCTAATAAATTTGATTTAGAGCAATTAATAAAAGGGCCTACTAGAATAACATCATCATCAAAAACTCAAATTGATTTGATTTTTAGTAATAAATCTGAAAGAGTGACAAAGTCTTTTAATATGGTTACAGGTTTGTCCGACCATAATTTAATAATTATAGCTAGAAAGCTCACAAAAGCCCGGTTTCACATTAAAACTAATGTTAAGTCCCTCCAATTGAGAATACCAAAGAGTGACATTGCTGAATATGAAAAGTCCATTAAAAACATTAACTGGAGCCAAGTAATATCTGGCTCAGATGTGGACACTGACACACAAGCAGTGGTGTCAGTAATTCAAAGCATTACAAAACAATTTCTTAGGAAGAGTAAAACCAAAGGCAACAGGCATACCCTCCCTTGGATTAACGGTGATATAAGGAAGTTAATGAAGGAGAGGGATAATGCCTTGAAGATCTACCTTAGGTCTAGAGCTCAGACTCATAGACATATATTCACTTCCTTAAGGAATAGAGTAATTAAGAACATTAGAACAGCTAAAGCCAACTTTTTTATTAATCTTATTAATGATGCCAAAGAAAATCATGAACACGTTTGGGATTGTCTGCAGAGATTGACAGGAAAATTGAATAAAAATACAACAAAACAGCTGGAGATTAATAACAATGGTGTTTTGTGTACAGAAGCAATTGAAGTAGCAACACTGTTTAATACCCACTTTGTCAATTCTGTGAAGATGATAACATCTACCACCCAAGTGAATTATGCTGACTCCCCTGTGATTGATGTCTCACAACCAGTTTTTAATTTGACAGAGGTTGTTGAATCTAAAGTAAACTCCATAATTAAATCTGTGGAAAGTTCTAAATCAAAAGATATATTTGGACTAGATTCCTTGTTTTTAAAGAAACATGTTGCCACCTTTGCTGGTCCAATTAGTATGTTAATCACTGCCTTTTTTAAAGAGGGAACATTCCCAAAAGAGTGGACGTCTGCAATAGTTGTACCAATTCATAAATAAGGAGATACAACTGACATGAACAACTATAGACCAATCAGTATTTTACCATTCATATCCAAGATCTCTGAAAAATGTGTGGCCAAGCAATTGACCAGTCACCTTAACAGTACCCCCTTCTCACTACATCCTAGACAATTTGGCTTATGAGTCAATCATTCCACTGAGACAGCTAACTGCTTCTTTGTGGAAAACATCAAATTAAAATTAGACAAAGGTGGTGTGGTTGGGGCTGTATTTTTAGATCTCAAAAAAACATTTGACCCTGTAAATAACCATATACTTCTTCATAAACTCACTCATTTTAATTTTTCCACCAATGCAATAAAATGGATGAAATCCTATCTATCACATCGAGTTCAGTGTGTTACTGTGAATGGTGAAATATCACCACCTTTACGAAATGATATGGGTGTACCCCAGGGATCTGTTCTGGGACCGATTTTGTTCAGTCTATATATAAATGACTTGCCGTTGGCATGCATAGGATGTGAGGTGCAATTGTATTATGACGACACAGTTCTTTATGTCCATGCAAAGACCAAAGCATTTGCAGCTGCTAAACTTTGTGAAGCAATGGCAAATGTGCATAAATGGCTTACAGACTCCCAAATGCATCTTAATGTAAAGAAAACAGTGTGCATGTTTTTTAGTAAGATAAACACTGGATTAGACTGTAGTTATGATAGCTGGAGAGGTAATTCAAACAGTCACATGTTTTAAATATCTAGGTGTAACCCTAGACTCCAATTTAACTTTTAAAAACCATTTTAAAAGAGTGATGCAGACAACTAGATACAATCTTGTAAATTTTAGATATATTAAAAACTGTCTAATAATACCTGTTGCAAAACAATATTTGAATTCAATGATTATACCATACTTAACATACTGTATCACAAGCTGGAGTCAGGCAACTAGCACTAAATTGAAGCCTATTCTCTCATTATATAAACAGGCTCTCAAGGTGTTGGATAAAAAACCCAAGCTGTATTATCACTGCAATATATTAGATAAATACAACATTCTCAGCTGGGAAAACTTAATTAGACACAGGGATGCCTGCCTTATTTTTAAAATCATAAATGGTAAATCTCCACCACCACTCTGTGCCTTTATAATGCAGAGAGACACTAACAATAAATCTAGGTCTGCCCTAAGAGGGGACAGTATTATCCTTTGTAGGTCTAGTTCCTTTAGTCAACTGTACTTTTCTGTGAGAGCTTTTAACTTATGGAATACATTACCAACTGACATAAGAAACTGCAAGTCTTATTACACATTTAGTCAAAAGCCAAAAGTGGCTTTTGAGCAACCAAATATGTGAACATCACTAATTGCAAATATATTTCTATGTACTGTTGATTCAAGACTATCTTGTGCATTTCGCCAGAGTGAATGTTGCTTTATGGTGTTGTCCTTTGCTTTGCCTGTTTTTTTTGTTGTTGTTGTTGAAGTTATTTTTGTCTGCTTGTTTTAACTAGTCACAAAGGTTATTAAAACATCTTGCCACAGGACTGCAGTTGAAAATTAGCCTTATGGCTAATACTGGCACATTTACAGAAATGTTGATTAATGTGCAAAGTCCTTTTAAATAAATAAATGAAAAAAGAAAATGAAGCAAATACTGTAGAGAACAGCTGATATATTAGATAGTATACACAACATAGTATATATTAAATGCTGGAGTGTGCAAAGTACAAGCCAGTAAGCATAACGTTCCACTTATTCTTAAAATGTACACCATGGATTGATTTACAGTGGGCCAGTTTGACAAATCTGTGGTCACTAATTAATTTGTGAGGTTTAAAGGAATCAAAGTTCATCAATCAAGTTTCTTTTACTCATACTTGTAAAAAATGCCCCAATACCATGTGATTCTTTACACAGCAAGCCTAAATCTATGGTACATGTATTTCATGATACTCATCTTCCTACATTACAAGTAACCTAGGACAAGGAAATAATTCGTAGCACATGGTAGCAACGAACATAAAGAAAGCTAAATAAAATGCTCCATGATGCCCCTGATTGCTTAATAGTAAACTGGCTACTTATTTTGATATCAGTATGTGTATTATTATTGGTATCATTATCTGTATCAACAAAATCCAGAAACCTTGTACTTGTATAAAGTATAAAAAATAAATAGTATCAGTATATTCCTAGTTTTACGCAGTCAACTGAGAAGCATCATAACATTTAGTCCAACAAGGAATTTTGTCACAATGGCAGGACAGCTGGGCTCATAAGGATCTGAGCTAGTGACCGGAAGGTAGTAAGTTCAAATCACACAACTGCCAGAGCCACATTTGGGACCTTGATTAAAATCGTTATCTGTAAACTGATCAGTTCAATTCCTGAATTGTAATCTTGCCTCAGTTGTAAGTTATTTTGCATAATAGAATTTGGAAAATGAATATAAGTAAAAGTTATTGATCTACAGTATGTTCTTTAAAAGAGTCAGGGCCTCATGAGAACAATAACTAGGAAGAGTCAGCAGTTGTGTTGCTATAGAGGAATACCTATTAAATCTGTTAAAATTCTATAGAGGAAAGAAACTAAGCTGGTTGCGCAAGCTTCACTGAGTTATTTCTCCCCACGGATCTTTTATAGCTTTTGCCTTTCCTTGCAAACTGCATCATCCGGGACCAGTCTGTACTGTCGCTCTCCTCCCATGTCGTGAGTCAGAGCTCCTTTCACCATCTGTTAGTGCTGCTACGTTGAGAGATACTTGAATATATCTAATATTAGCGTTTTTCCCCCTGTTCTCACCAAATGTACATCCCGTTGGACAAGGTGTCCCGGGGATGACCATCTGTTTGAGCTGCTCTGTGCTTGGGTCCCATGTCACACGGTGTAGCTGTACTCAAACCAACACAGTGCTCTTGACCTTGCCTTTTCACTCATTAAAATAAAATACAGGCCTAAGCACTTTCAGTGAGTGCTACAAATTAACCTCGATTCTGACCTGTGTTTTTGTCACATCTTCAGTGATTAGTGATAATTTGTTTTTAGAAATTCTGCTCACTAAAGCTGGTGGGATATATCAGCTGAAGATTTTTTCATTTCCATCAGCTTGAGATATGTTTGTAGGGAAGACCATTTGGGGCTTGCAAAATAAAAGATCAGAAGTTAATTTTTTGTCTGCATTAATTAAGCATTCAATGAAATTAAATTAGAATGAGCTTGATACTCTTGCCTCATTTATACATCTATCCATCTCTCCATGTCCTATGCGGCTTATCCATTGTGGGTCACGAGAGAAATTGGAGCCAATCCCAGCTGACTTTGGCCGAGAGGTGGCAACACAGGTTGCCAATATACTGCAAGGCTTCATTTATACATATTCAATACATATGCTTTTACCATAAAAACCTGCTATATGAATAATAATTAGCTGTATTCATAAACATTCTGCATGGAATGTCAATGAAAGGTCCTTTCAAGAATAGTAAGATATATGCTTGTGTGTGTGTGTGTGTGTGAATGTGAATGTGAGTGCGAGTGTGTGCATGATTGGGGTCAGGAAACCCTAGATCTGAGTGCGCTTTTTAAACTTTTTAAAAGTTTTAAAGTTTATAAAGTTTAAAAACAGATCAATCTGCAGCATATTTCGATCCTATGCTGATAAAAAAGGGTACTTTCTACCCATTCTTACACTTTTATTTTTTACATCATTTCTTATAATTCTTGCCTGTGTTTTATCTGCTTATTTACTTAGATATAGTTTATTTTGTTTTATTAAAACCTAAATCAATCAAACAAGCAAAAAATTCATCTATCCATTATCTATACCGCTTTATCCATCTGGGTCGCGGGGAAGCTGGAGCCAATCCCAGCATCTTCGGGCGAGAGGCAGGGTACACCCTGGGCAGGTTGCCAGTCCACCACAGGGCCAACACAGACAAACAACCACACATGCTCGCATTCACGCCTATGGGCAATTTAGTAGCCAGTTGACCTAATCTGCATGTCTTTGGACTGTGGGAGGAAACCCGGCGAGCACCCGGAGAAAACCCACGCATGCACTAATATATGCCCATTTTCATGCAGGCAGCAAAATAAATGACACATCTGCTATCCATGGAAGTCATCTATTCACAGCATGTTGAACCTTAGAGCAGATGAGTGACAACTGCAGAAGATCACACTGGGTTCCACTCCTTCCAATGACAGGTAAAGTTTGAAAAACAAAACATTTGTGATTTTTTCCCAATCTTGAACCATCTAATTTCAATTAGCCTTGTAGAGTTTGCTGTGGGTCATTCATTTAGTATGTGTAGAACCATCAAACAACTGTAGAGAGATGAGACTACAAACGCTAGGGAGTAGCTTTCTTTGTTCGATTTGTGTTATGTGCAATAAATTGCAAGAATATCTACAAGTGGCAAAGACAACAGACACGCACACACTCAACAACAAATACACACACAACTGTTATGGGTAATGAGTTTGGTTGTTTGGTAAGATGGCATTTAGCCTTTGTAATAATTCATGGTAAGCGGTGAGTAAATGGAACGTTCTTACCAGGAAAGATCATATAAAATGCGTGGAGGTGAGTGGGGAAATAATAAAATAATTAAAATTGGCAGAGAAGTCCATGTAATTCTTAGGGAAACCGTCCACAGGCAGTGCAAAGTCCCAGGTTCCAGCAACATGTGGTGAAAAGCCAACTTTACAATATATACAAAGCAAATAAAGTAAATAAATTAAATAAGTGAACAAGAGACATGGAAATACACTTTATCCTTTGTCCTAACAAGTTAGCATAGCCAAAGTGCACTAACTTGATGCTTAGGCATGTAATCTGCTCTATATTCCTCTCTCCCACTCTCTCCCCAACCTGGGCTATTTATCTAACATTGAACAACTCGCTTCCCCAAACAGCCCCAGGGTGCCCCCGAGGCGGTCGGGAGGTGTTGAGTATGGCTGGAACACTACTGGGGTGGGTGGGGTGTCACATAGGCTCCACGGAGATCAGGCAGTCAAACTGACCTCTCAGGGGTCATCCCAAGGCAAGGTGGGCTGGTGAGTGTTTGGTAGTTTCCTGGACTGCAGAGGTCATTCTGTGGATGATAAGCAGTTCCGAGCTTGTTGACCACTCCCCAGGTCTGACAAACTTCTTTGAAAAGTTGTCCGGTAAACTGACTGCCTCGGTCCAACACAATGAAACTCGTTGTGCCCCACTGCGTGAAGATCTCTTTCACGAGGGTCTTGGTGATCTTGGGAGTATTGCTGTCTTGTAGGAGTAATAACTCAACCCATTTGGTATAATAGTCCACTATGACCAAGAGGATGGTATTGCCATGACTGCTCTTGGGGAATGGGTCCATCAGGTTGACACCGAGCATCTCCCCAGGCTCACTCACTGATGTGGGCTGCATGTGGCCCATTGGAGTGGTATTGGATGGTTTGTATTGCTTGCACACTCACTTGGCAGGTCTTAACATACTGTCAAGTGTCAGGTCTTACAGAGAGCCACCAAGCTACCTTCAAAATCCTCCAAAGCATCTTGAGTTTGCCATGATACTGGACTTGACACTTTGTCTCAGGGACACAAAGCTGGTAGGTAAATCCCTGGTTGCCCTTTGGCAGTAGATGATGGAGTTCCTCTCAATGAACTGGATCCTGTAGGGGTGACCCCACCCCTTTTTAGCCTTGATCTCTCCTTGATGTCCTGGATGTAAGGGTCCACCAATTGGGCCACGTGTATTTTTGGCAGGGACACTGGGAGGTGGAGGTGTGGTGTCTTGGTGGCTGAAACCATGACAACAAAGGTGTTGAGGCTCAGTGTGTGAAGCAGTGTGCAGGGCATGAGGTTTAGGCACCCTTTCCTGTAGGAAACCTTGAAATCAAATGTAACCAGAGGGACCTGCGAGTGAGCCTATAAGAGGCCTTGGGCTGGTTGAAAGCCCAGCTGAGGGCAGCATGGTTAGTGAATATCTCAAATGCTACTCCTTCCAAATAATGGCACGACTGCTTGACTGCCCAGACAACTGCATTCCTTCACCGAGGTGGAGTAGTTCCTCTCAGCTCTGGATAGTAGACGGGACACATACATAATAGGTACTTCTCCTTCACCTTGGATCTGTGACAAGACAGCCCCCAGCCCACCTCACTAGTGGTTGTCTGCTGGTTGAATGGCTTCATAAGGTCCTGGTATCCCACAATGGGAGGATGTACAAATGCCTCTTTAAGAAAGAAGCTCTTGTGGCAGCCTGCGATCCAGTCCTACAGTACTCTGTATTTCAGCTGGCTAAAGATGGGGGCAGAGATGTCAGCAAAGTGGGGGACCATCTTGTGATACCATCTGACAAGTCCCGGAAATCACTGTAACTCCTTGCTGTTGTTCAGGCTTGGGTAGTTTGCGATGGCGTTGGTTTTCTCAGGGTTGACGGTAATCCCTTGCATGAAAAATATTATGCCCAAGGAACTTCAGAGAGGGCTTGCAGAAAACACATTTTTTGATATTCAGGGTTAGGGTAGCTCTCCTTAATCTCCGGAAGACTTGTCAGAGTTGTTGTAGGTGTTGGATTGGGTCAGGAAAGTACACAATGATGTCATCTATGTACATGAAGCACCACTGTCCCTGTAGCTCTCCCAGTTCTGTTTCCATGAGCTATTATAAGGTAGCCAAAGTGTTCTTAGGACTGAAGGGGACCACACGAAACTGGTATAGCACTTGTGGAGTAGTGAATGCAGTCAATTCCTTCTGGTGTGGTTCCATGATCATTTGCCAATAGCCTGACTGCAGATGCAGGGTGATAAGCCCCTTGAAATGACTTGATTATCTTGTGTATGAGAGGCATAGGGTATGCATCAAAGACAGTCTTTTTGTTCAGCTGGCAGAAGTCAACGCAGAACTGGGTCGTCCCATCTGGCTTGGATACTAACACTACAGGAGAAGCCCATGCAATGGTGGATGGTTCTATGACCGTATCCTTCAACAGCTTTTGAATGTATTGTGCTATTTGTACCTTCTTCTGAGGAGACACTCAATAAGGGCGAATGGTGACTGGTCTTCTGTCATTAATGGTGTGACGCCTGTGGCTATGAATCCTTGCCATCCACTGGAAACAAGTGCTCTGCCCCTCGGAGTAAGTGCCAGAGTGCGGATGCATCAGGACAGTGACAGCTGCCACACCAACCCAGGACAAGTGGGACTCAAAAACAGGAGAGGGATGCGGAGGTTGGGCTCCAAAACCCAGCACAGCTGGAGGCGAATAATCATCTAGCCTCCAGCGGAAGACGGCGAGCCATAAAAGGCAAGGCATAGCGTGTGCTGGAGTAGGTGGTAGAGAACTGATGCCTTTGTGCTGTGTATCTCTCTCTCTCTCTCGCTCTCTCTCTTCCAGACTCCACATGATCCATATGCTCCCAAGGCTAAAGCACGACATCACCGCGAGCTCTCTTTTTTTACCCAACACTGCAGTTTGGACTGGTTTCCCGCCACTTCCTACATGGATACATGCCTCACTTCACTCTGAACTAAGTTTTATTGTTTTTTAACACTTTAAAATAAATTCACATGGAACTCGCACTTTGTCTACAGTGCCGTTTGTTAACCCTGTTTCCCCGCTCACAAGGATAATGGGGTGACGTAAATATCCAGGTGTCTTGGCCTTCAGCATCTCTGTTGACCCTGTAAGCCTTCTGGTAGCCCCTGGTACTTGCATCATTAGTCAGCATTCTGGCATGGCATTATGCGGGCATGTACAGGCTCTGAGTAGATCCAGACTTTAGGCCTTCCAGGATCTCCATGGGAACAAGGAACATGAGTGAGTGGGTCTCTCTTGGAAGCTCCCTCCCCCAGCAACCTGATGTCAGAACTTCATCATCTGGCAGTGTGGAGGAAAGCTGTAGCAACCTCATGCCCAGTCAAGTCTTATTCTGCATTGAGCCATGATGTCCAGACCTAGGAGCATCGCCCATGTCAAGTCTCTGTCTGCCAGAATGTAGAAGGGCACCATGCAAGTCTGGGAGGCTACCCGGAGCTGGAGGTGGACTTAAGGGTTCCATCAACCAAGGCAAATTGATGTTGAGGCTAAGGGTGTAGGAAGGCAGAAGGTGATGTTACAGCCTTGAAGATGGAATAATGTATCAGAGAGTAAGTGGAGCCTGTATTGAGGCGCACAGATCCATTTTTGGTTCCCATGGCAACTGAGATGATCATGAGGACTGGTGGAGACAACTGCAGGAGTGGACCTGGTGGCCAAGATTTAGTGTCAGAGCTCGGGCCTGCCTTCTTTCTTGGGCCTAACTTGCCCTCCTTGGATCTTTGCACACAGGCCCAATAGTCCTTTTGGTTGGAACAGCACCAGGGCATCCCCAGGTCAGGTGGTGTGGATAACAACTGAGTCTAGGGATGCCACCCTTTTCTATGGCTGGAACATATGTGTGGTGTCACACCCTGTCCTCACCCTAGTACTCACTGTTTCCTTTTCTTTGCTGACAGGAATGGAATCTGATGTGGTCTTGTGCTGTTGTAGCCCTTCCATCTCTGGTTTTGGTGTGTTGTACATTCTGAGATGCTTTTCAGCTTACTGTGGATGTATAGAGTTCTTATTTGAGTCACTGTAGATTTTCTGTTAGCTCAAACCAGCCTGGCTATTCTCTTCTAATCTCTTTCATCAATAAGATGTTTTTGCATGCTGAATTGCCACCCAATGGATGTTTTTCTTTTTTGTTTTTTTCCCCATTCAGATGGCTGATATAAACATTAACTGAAGCACTTAAGCTGTATCTGCATTGAATGGTGATACTAATAAAGTGACCAGTGATTGCATTTCTAGTAATTAATTTAAACAAACATTTACATTTAACAATTACTCTTGTATTTATGAGGTTTTATGTTACCCTATTTGACATAAAATCAGTTAAGAAAAGGTAGCCAGTCTTGGAAATTATTATATGCATTATAATAAAATTCAATTGCAGAATAAACACAGACATCAAAAACCAACTACAAACTTGATTGTCAGTTCTAACCCAGATGACATATTTGAGCATGGGCAAAAATTCTGTGTCAAACTATAGCATATGCACTTTTAGATAATCTGACTGAAGTTTCACTTTGCTGTAGCCACATGAGCTCTGTATCATACTTTGGCCACCCTAGGCAAAATGTTCTGTATCTGACACTGCATTGTATTAGGAAGATTGGAGGATTCCACACCAGGTAGGTACTAAAAAATAATTGGTGGATATAACAAAATAATAAACTCTAATTTGTTGCTTTGTTAACTAAAGGCATATTGTTGTTGTAAAGAAAGGCTTAGATCCACCCCAGAATATACTCTGTGGAACAGATACAGTACACACACTCACACACACACATATTTAAAACTTTATGACATATAGGGCATATAGGATCTGTAGTGTTATTAAAAAATATAATCACTCTTCTCCTTGCATTTTCATCATAGCATTTCTTTTCGCTCTGCTCAGAGACATGCTGGTGCAATGATAAAAATCTACATTATGAACACTATTATATGCAAGACTTGGATTGTTGCTCTTTCTCATTCTCCATGAATGAGCAAATATTGTATGTTCTGTCAACATTATTTTCCATGGCACATTGTTCCAACAACTCATTGTTCCAACTGAGTTGCCCATGATGAACAAGTCTAATTGTGCATTACTGTGTACTTTACTGGCTATCATTAATATTTTAGTACATAATTGATGTTTGGATATTCAGATATTCTGTTGAGTTTCCCTTGTCAGGCATTGGTAAATGGGCAACTGTCACATATCAGTCAATATGAGATGATTTTGTACAGATTTTAACTCCAGATGGGCTTTGATTTTAATAAATAGCTCCTAGAACAGCTTGTTTTACCATCACATGTAATATAAGCCACCCCAGAGAAGAGCAGAAGAAGATCTCTCCCATTTCCAGACATGATCACGGGTTATCCAATCTGAGGCCATTAGCTCAGAGCCCTCTTGCTACACAGCTTTGCCTTCAGCAGATTAAAAATTAAGCAGTTTTATATCTCAGGCTGCGTCATAGAAAGCCGAAACTCCAGACGCTTGGGTGATGTCAAAATCTGATCATCCAAAAAAAATGCTTACTTGAAAAAAAAGGGCAGATAAAACAAACATATGGCTAATTATAATTATTAACAAATTCAGTCAGACAGGATCCAGTGAGACAGGAACCACTGGAGAGTCACCAAAGGTGCTTGTGGGATAAAACAAGGGATCCTGTATACTGGTTTGTCAGTTGTATGCAGGGAGAAAATAACCACACATGTGGATTGTCTATTAAAGCTACAAAGAAAAAGATATTATAATAAAAAACGTACCATTACAGACATAAAACTCTAATTTATATTTTAATTTATATATTTAAATTATATCTAATTTATAAATTTATAAAAATAAATTGAAATATAAATATGTTTGAAAATGGCTAATCCATTCATTCATCCATTATCGATACCTCTTCTCCATCAGGGTTGTGGGGAACCTGGAGCCAATCCCAGATGACTTCAGATGAGATGCAGGGTACAACCGTCTACAACCAATAGGTCACCAATCTATCACATGACTAACAGACAAACAGCAATTCTCACTCACACATATGGGCAGTTTAGAGTAGCCAGTTGATCTAATCTACATATTTCTGGGCTTTGACAGGAAACTGAGGCAGCTGGAGAAAACCCACACAGGCACAGAGAGAACATGCAGACAATGTACAGAAAGACCCCAGTCGGCTGGCAGGTTCAAATCGAGAACCTTCTTGCTGTGAGGAAACTGTGCTAACCACTGCACCCAATGGTACCCAAAACGGCTAATATTGTATTAATAAATGCATTCATTGTTATAATAAATAAATTATATTGCTAATGTATATAACATTACCATTATCTGTGTCGATTTTACACTTTATTTCATCGACCTTCTGTATGAAATATTTCATAGAAATTTGAAACATAAAAGATGGTGGTGCAATGTGGTGATTGTATTGTGACTCCAGAGGCCTTCTCTGCCCAATATAGTGGCTTTTGAAAATTCTGTCAATCAATACCTCAACTTTACATATATAGTGCATAGTGCAGTCCATCCCCAAAGTGTTACATTACATTACATATCTTTACTTGCATGATCTAATGTAAGTGACATTAAATAGTATCACAGGGTTCACATGAAAACCACATCTGAAAGCATTCTAAGGTATGAGCTCAGCAGATGACTTGGTGGCCCATTGTGGATGCCATGATCAAATAAAATCACATAATTCAGTGATATATTATTGAGGTTACTGTAGCATCCATTGACTGGAATTGTTAATCTAGTGAGTGGCTGCTACAGCCATTACTATTCTCAAACAAATTCAATTAAACAGACTTTAAGCAGTGAGCTTCATTTACAGTAATGTTACATTTAATTTTCCATATGTTATTATTATATTTTTTACAGAACAGGTAAAAAAACAGTTCAGATTAGTGGAGCATTTTGGTAGAATATGGGTTCTATGGATTGGAAAGACATGTTTACTCACAGAGCATACAGTACATAAAGACAGCTTTCAAATTTATTCTCATATGCACAAATACAATTTACAATATACAATGAAATTCTTACTTACACATTTACCTGCAACATCACAACAAACAGTTAAAAACAAACATACTTCATCTACCTTTTGTATGGTTACATGAATAGTGATTGTAAAATGCTCATCTATCAAATAACTGTTTGTTGTACAAATGTTCCAAAATCAAAGTTACAAAGGATTATAGTTTATTTTATACTTACTTGCCTAAAACAAACTATAATATTCAAATGCCCAGACCCAGGACAAACCCTATTTAACCTTATTTTTTATCAATAATTTCATTTCAACATATTGTATCCTTAATACAGTAATATGTTAGACTGCATTAATCTTTTTATATGTCCTATTTCTCCAATTGTTCTTGGCCAGAAGACAAATGTATACACACACAAAATAGTGACAACCTGTCCTTGATCTAGTTTACCAATTTACATGATTGACTGCGGAACCTCTACAGCAGAAATGCAGTTAATTTGCCATTGTAAACTTTGTTTTCTTTGCAGTCAGCATGTATCTCCACCTTGAAAAACACTTCCAAAATTTTTAAATGTCTTTAAAGGTGTGTGTGATACATATGTAACTTAAGCTGTGTGCAAAATTGATGTGTTCTTAATTACATGGAGTCATGGAATCTCAGACATGAAACATAGCAGGGGTCCAGGTACAAGCAGACAGGGTAACATCCACATTTTTCAATGGTAACACTTACATGGGATTAAACATACAACATGTATTAGAGAGTTTTTTTTTAACTGGAACATGAGAAACAAGGCTCAGAATTTGACAATACAGAAATGCACACTTAAGAAACTTCAGGTTATACATAAACCAAATAATCAAGGGCTTCTCACAGAACACTTGGACACAATCAGGAAACACACCAATGGCAGGACAGTGGTGGAGACAGGATTAGAACCAAACTAAAATCATTTCATAACAAAACAAAAACAAAATGACATATAAGCTTTGAAATGCACTGCAGGGGGAATTTGTGAAAGTGTGTGATGATTTAGGCATATTGTTTAACTTTTCGCTACAAGCTTTCCTTAGGTTTTAGTAATATTAGCCTTGTAGCAAAAAGAGACATACATCAACCACATAACTTGTCTTGGTTGATTGACTACATTTGCGATAAAAGAAAACTGTGTAAGTTTTGTTCCTCCATCACTGCATTTCTTCTGGTTCACAAGACATTATTGCCCAGAAACTGAGGCTCACCTGACACATACTGTCAGTCTGAAAACCTTGACAGATGTGTATTCACTCTAGAACAAAACTGTCTGATGCCCTTGTAAGATGTCAGAGGTGCTTGCCAAGTGTTTCAGAGCAAAGTGATGTGCAGATCACAACGATCGAGTTCAAGTTCAATCTGTAATTTATTGGCACAAATGTAAATACTACTAATATATAAATTAAATAAAAAGAATGAAAAATAATAATAGAAAAATATATAAATAAATATTGTAAAATAGATTTAATAGGATTGACACATGCACAGGTTTGGAGATGGCAGTGAAGGCAATTGTGTTTATTAAATACAGGCAAAAGAGTAATCCAAAAAAACAGAAACAAGCTCGGGTGATCAGCAAACAGAGCAACATAGGGAAGGCCAACAGACAACAAGGCTTAGCAATAGCAATCACTGGGCTAAACTAATGCTTCATGAAGTTACTGTGAAACTGAGAGTCCTTTTAACTCTGTGTTTGTGCACATGTGTATGAATTGGATGCACCTGCATCCAATTGACAGTCACGTGACACTCAGCCCAGGTGTATGTGTTGGCCATCTTGATTGGATGCAAGTGCTCATGGGAACTGTAGTCCTTAGTAGTAGTTCATGGCAAAATGCAGAAGTGTATATTGCCATGCTGTGAATGACAGGAGATGCGCTGTTCACAGAGCGTGCAGTGCATGCAGCGAGTAACAGATCATGACAGTGATCAAATGGGTTACAGGACCCTTATAATATAATAAAATTCTCAGATGAAACTGACATTTATTTGACTATTCTCTTCACCAAACATTTAACTTTTTTGGTAATGTTCAAGGTTTTAAGTTTGTAAGTTTTTTAAACAGCATATTAAGAACATAACTGAAGTATTACAATCACTTCACTATAAAACAATTACTTCACTAATCAACTAGCCTGAACATTTCCAGAAACAGTAACTGTTATAAAGGAGTTAATAACGTTATTGCTACGCCAAAAGTAATGACACTTCCCACATTCTGTACCATTGGTCCCTTATATTTACCACTTTATTGCACCATATTTGATCATAGCTTACTGCTGGGGTTAACTTGAAATCCTTATTTGCCATGTGTCATATTTCTGAGGTTTTTAAAAATTCTACAGGTTTTGAATGTTTATTCACAAGGAAAAGCAATGCAAATGTATTGGAGACGCTATAAGAATTAATGACCTCTGTGATGATGGTGGGCCTTTGCCCACATGCACAACAGGTTTGACACTCCTCATCATGCTAGGGCAGATTAGGTCAACTGGCTACTCTAAATTGCCCATAGGTGTGAATGCGAGCGTGTGTGGTTGTTTGTCTGTGTTGGCCCTGTGGTGGACTGGTGACCTGCCCAGGGTGTACCCCGCCTCTCGCCTGAAGATGCTGGGATTGGCTCCAGCTTCCCCCGCGACCCAGATGGATAAAACGGTATAGATGATGGATGGATGGATGGATGGATTTTTTAGTTGAATAACATCACATATTTTTAGTTCTTTTAGACTTGGATTATGTTGCATGGCTGCCATACAAGTTCTGTTCCTTCTGTGTTAGCCTTTGCTACCGCCCCCACAGATCTCACAATGTGTGCCTTTGTCAAGATAGAATACCTCTCCCCCACCCAACACCAAGACCTCAAAGACCTGGAGGACAAGTTTAGGGACATGTTCTTCACTGAGCCTTGGTGGATGGGTGGACTCTGGTGGACCCAGAGTGGATGACCTCATAGGGAGGGCCCAGTTCATCTCCAACTTTAACCTAATGAAAGGTTACTGGCAAGTAGCCCTCTGCCTTGAAACCAAAGCCAAAACTTCCTTCAGTACCACCACTGACCAGTGGCAGTACTGAGTTCTCTCCTTCACAGAGTCTCAGTAACATTCCAATCACTGATGAACATCGTTCTCCAGCCCCTCTGCCAGTTTGCAGCTGCCTGTTTGAATAAAGTCATCATCCACATGTACACTTGGGCAGATCACCTACACCATTTCAGGGTGGTACTTTTAAAACTCCAGAAAGCCAGTCTGATGGCCAAACCCATGCTAGTGCCATCTGGGGCTGACCAAGTCACAGTGCCTGGGATACCACATTGGCCAGGGGCTGCTGATAACCCCAAGAGAAAAAGGTCAAGGCCTTGAGAGTGTACCCCTGGCCCACACCAAAGAAACAGGTACATGTCTTTTTGAGCTTGGCAGGATAGTACAGACACTTTGTGGCTAACCTTTCCTCTCTAGCCTCCCCAACTCAGATTTAACCAAGAAGGGATAGCCCTACAATGTCCAAAACAGAAGAGCCAGTAGGTAGGGTATAGCAACATGATTGGCACAGAATAATTGGCACTCTCACTCAGAAGACCTGAGAGTATAAATGGAAGCTGGCAAGTATGTTTGAAAATAATGTCTGTTTTGATGTTCTCACTTTTTCTGCCTTCAGAGAGCTGATCCAATGACACACTTCCCTTGTACTGGCTGAGGTCTGCTGGCCTGTCATCCCCTTGGAGGAGCATTTTATTCCTCTTTTGCCACAGTAATTAGGCAACAATTATTAAAAAAACTTTATTAATGAATGACCTATTGTGCATTTTAACTGTTTATAGTTAAATTTAATGTAGGCAAAATAATTTAGTTACTGTTTTCATAGCTTCTCTTTTTTTCTCTCTTTCATTAAGTTAATAAGGTTGTCCTGAAAACTTTACCAGGTTGGAAACAATAACGGTTACAATGTGTTGGCATACAATGCATCCTTATAGAAAAGTTCACTATATCAATTATTATACTTTTTTTCTGTTAAATAACAACATTTTTTAAATACTTTTTATTATTCACCTAAGGTTGTGTAGAATGTCTGCCATACAAGTTCCCTTTGAATGAGCTGTTACTATAGAAATAATAACATATTAGAATGAACACATTCATATAATCTTATTATTTGAATTATAGCTGGCACAACTTTACAACTTTCAGAGTGGAACAAAATAAATTGACAACTTCTGCCTAATCAGATCCAGGAATTCAATAGTGCTGTGTGTATAGAGAACCATAATTTCACTTGATATTGAATAAGAAGTTGTCCTAGCTGAAGGTTATTGGTACAGCTAATGTTATGTGACTCTGGAACTAAATAATTGCAGTATTTGCATACTGACTCCTCAATTTTGGAATAAATCAGTGTAAAATGCACATTTAGTGCATAAAAACTACTCTATATTGGACAGACAGATGGGTAGACAGTCGAGCAGACAAAAGGGAAAAAGGTGAATAATATCTATCTAATATATTACATATTACAATTAAGCTGCAATCGCTAGGTTCTGTGCACTATACCTTATTTTTTAACTCTTGTGTAATATCTGTCTGTCTGTTGATATAGTCAATTAGCCACACACACACATAGTTTAAGGCATATGATGAATCACTATTGTGCACTATTAGAGGAAATAGGTCTACATGTTCCTCTTTGTGAAGCTCTGTTTCTGTTTTCACACACTAAACAGAAGACTGAACCCTGACTGCAAGCCTGTCAAGTCTTCTTCCATGTTTCGATCCTCAAACTCTGTAGACAGATCAGATTTTACTCTTCACTGCCTTCTCTCTGTTTCTCTCTTTCCTTGCATATGTTCTCACTCTCACCACCGCAGTTTTCATTTTCCATCTTTCTTTCAGGTTATCCTAGTTTACTTTGAATTAGGTCAAACTCTGTGTGGTGTGTGTGTGTGTGTGTGTGTGTGTGTGTGTGTGTGTGTGCGCGCATGTGTGTTTCTGGTGTTATTTTGCTTTATGTCTATGAGTATTAAGCATGACATTGAGGCATGAGGATTCTGCTTTAAGAAGACTTGCAAGCCTAGTTGCGTCTTTCCTGCTTGCCTCTCATAGTCTCTGCTTTTTGTATCTTAAGCAGATCCATTTCAATAAATTATATTATATTTCAGTAAATATTATATATATAAATACCTATATATACACACACATAATAGTAAAAACAGACAAAACAGTACACAAACACAAAATGTAGTAGAATTAGTCTTGAACAATATTTTACCATTTAGTTTTTTTAAAACGTCATATACTATATAAATTTATTCTTAATGAACATAAATTCATTTATTCATTTATTTGACAAATCAAAACTTATATTACAGCCCTTTAGTCACCACTTTTTTCCTCAATGAGACTTTTAATTAAGAGATGAAAGAGGGTTGGCCAATCCCCTCACTGCAGGATGAAGAGGCCATTGATGACTCAGAGTCTGAGCCTGTAATGAAACTCCTGATGTGATTTGTGTGTGCATATGTCTTGCATTAATTCAATGGTTAACCCAATCTGCCCTGATGCACAAGTACAAAACAACAAGCTTTCTCACTTGATGTCAGAGGTATTGGCAAACGATGTGTGTGTGTGTGTGTGTGTGTGTGTGTGTGTGTGTGTGTGTGTGTGGGTGGGTGTCTGGGTGGGTTGTGTGTGTGTGTGTGTGTGTGTGTGTGTGTGTGGGGGGGGGTGTGTGGGGGGGTTGTGTGTGTGTGTGTGTGTGTGTGTGTGTGTGTGTGTGTGTGTGTGTGTGTTTGGGGTGGGGGATGGGTCAGGGACAGATGTCATTCCAGGGGCCTTATGGAAGCTCACATTGTTTCCCGTCTGTCCAGTTTTCCAAGCCCATCACACACCCCTGACTAATCATCCATATTGGATGGGGGCGTGAAACCTGTTTTCTTATAAGCACTTTATATCAGTGATTTCATGTCTGTCTGGGTGTCCAACCTGACAATAGGAATACAAAAGGTAATTAATTAAAGTATGGAGATGTAATTAATAAGGGACATGAAGCAATTACAGGATGTAAATCAGTTCATTTCCATAAAAACAGTGGCCTTAATTGTTGAGTAAATTATGTAGATGTGTTATAATCATACACATTCTCCAAAGATATGATCAGATATGAGCATCTATCTGCTTAGATCAACACCGAATACATCATATCAAAAATGTAAAAATAGGCTCATGCATTCATATCCAAAATGTTTACATCCATTGCCACTAGACTGTGTTTACAAGAGAACAACTTGATTCTTAATGAAACAAGACATTGAAAAACATAAATCGAGAACCTAAAGGACATACTTCCCTCTTAGTTTGGGCACATCTGAAAATCCACATATAGGGTTAAACATAGATATGTTCATCTAAAGAAAACATCTAACATCTTTATATCAAATAAGAAAATTATAAACAAGTTCTAGTGCTACAATCAAACTAGGTTGTGTTTATAAAATTCTCCAAGAATGCCTGCTACGATTTCAGATGTCAAAAATTTCAGATTGCTTTATGATCATAAGCTGTGACCCAGTGTTGGCATGTCCCAGTGTTGCAGAAGCTGATGAAGTAAGGTTTGCAAGTGATGTAAAATGTAATACATATATGTAATGCATCAACAAGTCTGAGGAAATGTTAAAGATTGTCTCATTTTCATGACATCAGCATTAAGCTTTCACAGCTTATCTCATTTTCATTAGCTTTTGGTATAACATTTTGCTCAGTGTAAATTTTTTCTACTTTCCTTGTTCCACGGCAAAAAACTTTGTGACAACCTCAACTCTGTAAACAGAGATTGTCTCATATTTATGCATCAGGCTGAAAGCATGAAGTCCCTAGTTCCATCTCAAAAGGTCCACTTATAGCAATACAAGCAATGCAATAATTAGTGACTTACACTGGCACAAAAATTAGGTTGACACTGATTAGGTTGACAATCATGTTTACAAGGATAGTGATGGGTTATTAACATTTTAAAAGATCTGTTAGGTCACTTCTAATATAGTACAAAAAGAGTACAACAAATATCTTAACACATACCTGGGACATTATACTCCCATACCAGTAGAGGTTGCCCTCCCCTGAGCATGAGGGACTCTTCTTCCTTAATGTTCTGGTTCACAAACACCACTCATAATGTTTTGCCACCTGTCTAGCTCTGAGCCTTATTATTTCCCTAACTGCGTTTAGGTCTTTGTGTTTCCATGCTTTGTGGTAGATTGGTGACCTGCCCAGGGTGTACCCCACCTCTCACCCAAAGTCAGCTCCAGTTTCCCAGTGACCCATAACAGATTAATGGTACAGATAATGGATGGATGGATGTACACAAACAGTGAGTATCTTTCCATAATGTGCAAAATATTAGACTCCATATTTTTAAGACGAAGTCACTTGCTCGATATACTAACTGTGTTCACTGTATCTCACTTTGTAATTGTTTGATGAGTTGCTTGTTTGATGTGGGGTGCTTTGTCTCGCCTTCTCTCTCCCAAGAGAGGCAAGGCTCTTAAGCATAAGGCTCCTCCCCTGCAAAGATCTAATAGGATAAAAGGCATTTCCCTGAAGAGCTAGTAAGAGGCGAGACACACAGCATTGTAGTCTGATTTGTAACTTGTCATATTCAATCATGTGCATGTCCAGTATCAGCCTAAAACAAAAACAAATACACAAAGAGAAAATATATGCGTCTGCATTTAACAGTCCTCAACACACTTCAGAGTCATGTCCATTACATATCTATTTAAGGCTTTCTTTTCTTTGAACGTGAAGTAGTTCCATCTCATTGTAATTGAAGCTTTGTTTTTTTTTTCTTGTTCGAGATGAAAAGACTCATATTTTTTAAATTTATGTACATTTATTTTAATATTCAATCATATTTGATTGTACTCCATCCTAGCTGTCTCTGTCAACAGGGCAGGCAAGCTTTTTTTGTTCAAACTAAAGCCTTAGCACTTCCTAAAAAGATTTGTTATGCAGTTCACAAATTACACTGTGTGCAAGATAAAACAAAAAACAACTATCAGTTGTGCTTGAAACTATTGGAAATATATAGTATATACTGTTTAATGCATACAGATCCTGAGCAGACAAATATATTAATTCTCAAAAAGAAGACATCTAGTCACACACACAAAAAATAATAAAAGATTATCCGCAATATCATTGAGCCGAGGACATGATCACGGCAGCAGCAGTGTGAACATGCAAGTACTGTACAAAACAAGAAAATAACGAGGTCATAAACAGAAAGATACTCTGGATATTTCTAAATACAAATAATATAAGAAATGGACTTGCATTGTTGTAAAAAAAATGTTTTTGTGCATTGTAACTTTACCTTGTAGGAATTGACTTACTAGTGTGAAAGGAGAGCAGTTCTGTAAGAGTGGTATATGTGCTGCATATTTTCCTTTAACTTTAGTGCTAGTAGTTTCCAGGTTCATGAACCATAACACAGGCAGGCAATGAGACTGAATGATCTTTAACAAGGGAGTAAATTCTAATTGTAATTATATTTAAAAAAAAGTATGATATGAGACCGTTGCAAGCAGCAGCTTGATGAGCATATCATACCAAATGATAATTGACTTGGCTCTTCTTGGAGACTATCTTGGAGACTAAAATGTTGTCACCTCATGTAAAATTGTTTTATTCTCATAACTAATTATAAGTTTTTCATTCCTAATGAATTCTTGGACCTTGGAATTGGAATTGAATCTGTGTATCGGAAGATTTTGAGTACACAAGACTGTAAGTTCATGTAATGTATAAAATGATGTAAATCATATGATATGGCCTATGGAAGTCACCAGATCACAACCCAATTGGTGCAACATGTTATTCAGTATTTCTCATTTGTCTGATTCTCTGTTTCTTGTTGTGATTAAAATAGTAATGATTGCTGTTTTTCTATATTTGTCCATTATGCATGGGATGAGTTCAAATACTTTCAAATTTCAGCATTTTACTTGTTCTTTCTGTGAATTGTTCTTTCTGAGGTTCAGTTTCAATGGCTTGATGAATGTTAATATTAGATCAGTAATAAAAGAGCTGAGTTACATCTGTGTAATATGTCTCTAAAACAGAAATTAATCTTAATAATCCCCCTGAGCTTTAAACTGTCTCTGCCTCACCTATTTAAAAAGGCTGCCTCAGCACTAGTGTAGTTAACACACTAAAGGATCATTAACACTTCAGGTCAAATTAACTCATAGCAGTCATACAATGTATTATGTGATGTCAGTGGTTAAATTAAGCAATATGCACTTCCCTAAATAGAGATGATTATGAATGGTTTCTGATATTAGTTATCTTTTATAAATGGTATCTTCTGATGATAAATGAAATGTAAGGAAATAAAAGCACTCATTGAAAACACTCATTAAAAAGAGTGCACTGATGAAGGATGAGATCGTGGAACTTTGGCAAACACAAAGTGCCTTTGTAACATATCATGCAAAAATGGCCACAACCAGACTAAGAGAAAAGATTATGGTCCAGGTGTTTACAGGAGTCCAAGGTCAATTATTCATAAACATGATATTAGTGTCCATTGCTATGTCAAAGACACAGATGTATGCTTACGGTAAATCAGATGACAGACACTAGCTTGAAACTTTGAGGTATATATTAAAGATAAGACTCCAACAACTGAATATTTCCCACAAGAAAGAAGTACTCTGACTAGGGCCTCAGGCAGCTAGTAGTAAGCTTTCTGATTATGTAGTAACTCTTGATGTTGCATCATGTGAAACAGTGAAAGGCCTTGGTGTGATTATTGATGCCAGTCCCATATTTGGATACTGTTAATGGGGCACCCTATTTCCAAACATTGCCGAACTAAGAAGTACAATTGTCCATCCATCATCTATACCGCTTTATCCGTCTGGGTCACGGGAACACAGAAAGGCACCCTGGGTGATCTGAGGATTGAACCCAGGACCTTCACGCTGTGAGGCGACAGTGCTAACCACCACACCACCATGCCACCAAGTACAATTGTATTCAATTAAATTTTATTTGTGTAGCAGTTTTAACAATAGACATTGTCACAGGCAACTAAAAGAAATACAGATGTAGATTTAGATCTCTAATTAGAATGCCAAATCAGCAGCGGAAAGGAAAACTCTCTGAGAAGACAAGAGGAGAAAACCTTGATAAAACCAGACTCAAAAAGGGATCCCATCCACTTCTGGGTGTAACAGGATAGAGGGATTCTAAATCATTTCAGTAAATAAAAGAAAAGGCAAACAGTACTAGGTGTGTTGAAAGGATGTTCATGGTCACAAGTGCAGAAGCTGCAAGCAGGAGAAGGATCAGGATGACCCACATGAACCAGTAGCAGGATCTGTCACTGGCATCACATCATAAGGCATCACAGCAGCAGTTCATGTACAGCTCAACAGACAGAGATCAGATTATTATGTGCTTACTATGTTGTTTAAAGGGGTGTACTTTGTCATCAGAGTCCAAGAGGGGGCTCCAGCAGGTCTAGTTATAATGGCACAACTAAAAGGGAGAGCCACAAGAAAACAGGCAGGAAGGCACCCTGGCAAATAAAGCGTCCCACCACTATAGTATCAAGTAGATGTGGTGGATGATTACAGACCAAAAGCTTTCCCAGGTACTGTGACCATTTTTCTTTGTTTCTACAAAGGACTCAGCTGACTTCTGCACTAACTGGAGCTTGTTTATGCACCTTCTGGAACATCCATATGCAAGGCATTACAATATTCCAACCTAATAAATACATGAACTAGTTTTCCTGCATCATTACACAACTCTTAAAATGAGCACTTTTGATATTTTATATAAAGTTTTGCTGTACTTTGTAATGGTTTAGTAAAATGTAAATACCTAGTTCTTTTCTGAAAACCCTAAAGCTTCTCTTTTCCTATCTAGCAGTGATGGCTCCTCAAAAGGGGCAGATCCCCACCATTTATATCAGCTGTTCAACAAATATTAATTTTCATAAAGTCCTCTTCACAACTAATACTAATTACCTCAACTGAGTGACCAGCGATTTTAAAATGTTAAAAATTGTTGTTATTTGACAGGTATAAGCTACTGTTCATTAATTGCCTCACCTTTCTAAATCTTGTACAATCGTTCAGCTTTCAGGGTCTTATTATTGCACATAGTGATCAGAAATGGGAACTGCAACAAGTATTAATGGAATTGGGGCAGGAATCATGTTGTTCTAAAAAAGCGCAGATGGTGTGTCTATGAGGTAAAGAAACATTTCTATTTTAAGATATATTGCAAAGATTGAGCAAGAGAAAGGGGGCATTAAGGATTATGGCATGGATAATGTTCATCAGTCGAAATGCATGGAAAATACCTGTTTGCCCATACAAAGGCAGAAAATGTAAAATGTCATCTATACTTTATAAGTCATGGTTTGTCTTGAAATAGTACTTTTACCTGTAATATATCCTTTAGAAAAATGGCACTTTTGTGTAACAAGCTCAAACTTTTGATTGCTCTTTTGCAGGTTATCAAGGACTGTTATCACTATCAATTTGATCAGTCAGTCATCATGCAGCTTTGCACTTTCCCTTCTGCTTTCATATCACGATTTCTTTGTTCATGGTCTTGCTGTTGTTCCAAGATATATTGCTGGATTGCTGGTTTTGTTAGTTGTTGCATTTATGTCCTTAAAGTTATTTCAATATTTGTATTCCAGTTTGCTGCCTGTTATTTTGTGTTCAACTTCTTCCAGTTCTCAGCTAAAAATTATCACCCTAGTTGCTATAGTATAACTGTTTCCCCATTATTTTGGTGTGTTGCTATTTAACCATTGTTTTATTAAAAACTGTTAAAGTGTTTGTTTTATATATGAGCCCCTTATTGTTACAGAAGGTATCCCTAGAATTAGTCAAGACTCCTTTAAAAGAATTCATAGTTTTATTGTTCACTGTGCATGTTCTTTACTCTCCAAGAAGCATCTATAAGAGAAGTGACTTATGCTTGTTCAGCAAGCCCATTTCATTGCTACAGTAAAACAACCACAGTTCCTGTGTGTACTATTCTCCTAAGAGCCAGTGGTTACACTTCTGATGTATTTCTTGCATGTGTGTGTCTGTGATGTTTAGTATTGGATTCTGTTGAACATCTGTGAAAAAATGATAAAAGATTAATTTCCAGGAAACACAAAAATGCAAAATTGCTATTTTGCTTCCATTTTCAAATGAATATGAAGTTAAGAAATAATAACAAAATATGAAGAATGAAGTCAGGTTTATTATATAAAGTATTTAACATTAGTCTTAAATATAACAGTTCAAAACCAACACTGTTTTCTGTCTTCTTTTTTTATTATATAAAAAATTTTTTTTAGATAATAATAATAATAATAATAATAATTGTTAATAAACAATAACAATAATAATAATTATCATTATTATTATTATTTTACTGGGTGGAAGATGGTCGTTTATAGATATATCTGAATGAATCTGAATTTCATGAGCATTGGTGAAAATAGACATTTGGATATATGATTGACAGCCCACAAGGTAGAAGAGTGTTATGTAACATGCAGTATTGTTCCAAATACAATATGTATGCTTGGCAGAATGCTCAAATCTGAATAGTTTGTTCGACCAATCCAGAGCCAGAAGTGACAAAAATCTGGTTTTAGACTTAGTACCACCCAGTGTGAGGATCAGATGCAATTTCCCTTAGAGATCAGGATAAATGTAGGATGTGAAGATGTGCATTGATTGAGCTATTGAGGTGTTGACTTCCTGGACAAGGAGCTGTCACATATTCTGACAGAAACACTTCAGTGATGCACAGTGTAGAGTCCACACCTTACACCCCTGATTAAATGTGATAATGAAGTGACAACTAATTTGGAAAACCACCAAAAAAGCTTTCTCCTATCTTTGTAATATTGCCTTCTTTGTCTTTTTCTGAACACAGATGATGTTGAACAGTGGCACCTCCATATTCAACCAGATAGCTAATATAATTTCACAGAGGTTTTTTTTTTTACAGTGTTTTGAGCATCTTGTCATTCCACTCAGTGGAATTTACTATTAAATTTTTACTCCTTAACCTTTATTCTGATCGACTAAATGTGAATCTTCACCTTTTTTCCTCTGTGTTATATGCTAAGGAGTTTTAACCAGAGTTAAGAGTTTTAATCAGAAGGAGATTAAAAAAGGAGTTTAATAGTTTGTTTTTCATTTTTTGCACTGTATATTTTCCTGCTAGTGATCCTGAGAGTCAGGTGGTTAGATATATATGTCCAAATATAGCTTTATAAACAATATAAACATATTGATCTTAATATTTATTCATAATAAAGTTCATGTCACGATATACTAAAATATTTATAGTATAATATTAATAAAATAAGAAAAATATGGTTGAAAAGTAGACATTCAATGTACTTCATGAGTCTTTATGTGAAAAAGATCCACATATATACTCACCGACCATCCATCCATCCATTATCTACTATACCGCTTTATCCATCTGGGTCGCGGGGAACCTGGAGCCAATCCCAGCATCTTCGGGTGAGAGGCGGGGTACACCCTGGGCAGGTCGCCAGTCCACCACAGGGCCAAC
>JAQQZU010000036.1:11542122-11557171 GCA_030068025.1 Parauchenoglanis punctatus
AGCCAGTTGACCTAATCTGCATGTCTTTGGACTGTGGGAGGAAACCGGAGCACCCAGAGGAAACCCATGCATGCACGAGGAGAATATGCAAACTCCGCACAGAAAGGCACCCTGGGTGACCCGGGATCGAACCCAGGACCTTCTTGCTGTGAGGCGACAGTGCTAATCACTGCACCACCAGCTCAAACCACTCTGGCCATTCTCTTCTGACTTCTGTTATCAACGAGATATTTTAGCCTGCAGAAATGATGCTCAGTAGATGCTTCACAGCATTCTATGTAAAATCCAGAGACTGTGTTTAAAATAAATCCCAGGAGATCAGCCATTTCTGACACTAACATCCAAGTTGATCACATTTTCCCCATTCTGATGTTTGATGTGAACATTATCTGAAGGGCTTGACCTGCATCTGAATGCATTGCCCTGCTGCTACATGATTTTTCATTGGATAATTGCAGGAATTAGCAGGTGTATAGGTGTTCCTAATAAAATGGTCAGTGAAACACTCAATAGATTCTAAACTTTTTTTAATGATAAAATGTTGGCACCACTCCAGTGAATGTTTATTAAAACCTCTGGATACAATACTGATCCTCTTCCTACGATGTCTAACAAGGTTGCAGATCAATCTTGGACCATGGCTCCATGCAGAACATTTCTAAATCATTTATATTCTTGTGTTTGCACAGGAGGGCTGCCCTGTTCAATTCAGATCACAGGTTTTCAGTGGAGTTCAAATCCAGCTGAGATGGCCATTGCAACTCATTGATTCTGTGTTCTTTGGGTGTATGCTTAGGGTCAGTACATTGCTGAAAGATCCATCTACAGTCAAGACATAAGCCCCTGGAGGAAGCAACTATGTTTTGAACTAAAATCGTGGTACTTAGCAAAAAAAAGAATAGTAATAACTAATAGAAAAGAAACTCCACAACAGTATGTATGGAGATTTTTATTTCTATGTAATCTGTTATCCTACATTCACAATGCAAGCCTCATTGCTCAATTCCAATTTTTTGCTCAGATCAGATTCGCCTATCGTGACAGTTCACATTCATAATTACAAGTGACCTGAATCTGACTTCAATGAGAATGCACCTGTCCTCCAAAACGGCACGCATGCGCACTGTGATATGATTTTGCATCACCAACAACAAAAACATATTTGTGAGATGACTCAGGGTATTAAAACCGACGAAATGAACATGCTAGTCACTAATGTATACATAGCATTTTGCTCTGGAGGATGGAAAACAGATCAGCTGCAGCTCTCCAGTATTGTTTTGTTGTGCTGCTGGTGCTATAACATTTTTTTGCCATAAAATGCTATTGTAGTACGAATGAATGTTGCTGATAGTGGAGAATAAAATCTATTTTATCCACAGCCTTTAACCAGACCCTAACCTTAAAGCTTAAAGCTAAACCTAAGATCTTAACTTTAAACCTAACACGCAACTGCTAAGTAGCACAAATCGCCAGAACACAGAGCTGGCTGATGACGATACACTCAGCACATGTGTATAGGCAAAAGCCACATGAATTCTGATCTGAGTGTTCTCCTTCAGCTTACAAGGCCACAAATCGGATATGTATCAGATTTAGGACCACATATGAAAGTGACTTAAATCTGATTTGAAAAGATCACATTTGTCCACACAGCCCTGAAAAGATCAGATCTGTGTCACATTAAGACAAAAAAAAATCTGATTTGAGTCACTTCAGCATGGCAGTGTGAATTAGCCTTTTTAGTCTGACCAAAAACACACAATTTTGCAGTTCCAAATGTAGGTATGCACATAACTTACCTTGGGGAGGCTGATGACATTCTCGATTAAGAGTGGGCAGTTAAAATGTTTAATTTAACACTTAGTGGCAGTCACTTTCTGCTAAAAAAAAAAACGTCTAGGTGATGTAAACCATCACCGTCTTCCGTAATCGCTTTATCCTGGTCATGGTTGTGCTGGATCTGGAGCACATCCAGGAACACTGGACTGAACTGGGAATATACCCTGAATAGGATGCCAGTCTATCACATGGCACCATGCACACACAAATTCACACACTCATTCATGCCCAGAGGCAATTTGGCATAGCCAATCCACATACCAGTGGTGTATTGTTGTGGGGGGAAGTTGTTCTGGGAGGAAACAAGAGAACCTGGAGAACACAGGAATAACATTGACCTGGGGACACTGGAGCTGTGAATTGGCAACACCACCTGCTGCAACACATCATGTTAAATGCAGATTGTCTATGCTACTGCCCCTAGGTGTGATTGAGTGTATGCATGGTGCCTTGCTATGGACTGGCGTCCCTTGAAGGATGAATTCTTCTGTCTCTTCCCAATGATTCTACGACTGCCTCAGACTCACTGTGACCCTGATCAGGATAAAGTGCTTACTGAAGATGAATGATTGAATGTGTATTGAGATGAGTGCAGGCTTGGGTGATAGAACAATAGCAATATTTACCTGCAATAGACACTTCATCAATACCAGTAAAAAAGTTGTTTGATAGAATGTTAAATATTTTTGCTTAAATGCATTAAATGCAAACCAGCAGGAAAGCACATAATGAATACACAAAGTTTGGTTGCATGAAAAAATCCCAAGTGTGCTCCCTTCCTGGCTCATGAACATATCCCTTGATTGAGATGGAGAATTGCTATGTGAGACACATGAACAGCCAGTCATTTAAAGGTCCACTATAGTATTTTTTGGGTGTCTATTAGCAAAAACGAAGTATATATATTCCATAATATACTTATGAAATTCATAAGAATGTTTTCATCAGTGTATAATTACCTGTAACTATGAAGTGTTGTGTTTTTGTAAGCTAAAAATGAGCACTTTATACCTACATAGGGGGTGGGTCCACCTCTACGGAGCTGCCATGTTGCACTGCTACAGTAGCCCACAATGGACAAACCTCAAGAGAGCGCCTTCCATATTGCACGTTTATATAAGCAGCAGCATGATTCTGGAAGAAAGCACCAGAAGGATGACAAAGAAGAAAAAGGAAGACAAGGAAAAAGAAAGAAGAGGAATCGGTGTTTGTTGGTGCTGGCTAACAAGTTTGAGAACAAAAACTTTGTTACAATAGAGGATCATACTTATTGTTTAGCACAGAAAAAGCAAGGGAGTGTGAATGTAAGTACTTGGAAGTACACTACGGGCACCTGCCAGCCACCATGCGTTCTGATAGGTGCTTGGAAAGAGAGAAGTAAGGGAGTGTCATTCAGGTGGTTGAATCCTACATAGTGCACCTTTATCAGGTGTATTGTTTGGTTATCACTGACATGTGACACAACAACAGAAACAGCATGGAGTGAAAAAATAGGGTGCAGATGATGAGGAAAGAGTAGTATGTCATTGTCTTGTCTTGTTTTGTTTTGTTTTGGGGGTTTTTTAACAAAAAAAAACTATATCAGAAAACTGTTGTGTGTAAACTGTGCAGGAAAACCGTCCCAACCAAGAGCGGGAATACAACAAACGTATTTTATCACCTTAGCCACTTCCACACTTTGGAGCACGCAAAATGTCTTCAGTCATGACCTACATCTGCTACATCTCAAGAACCTACCCACAGACATTCTACAATGGAGAGGTTCTCAGCAACAATACCTTATGACTAAATATCCAAACGGTACAATAACCCACACAGAAGCGTACTACTTTGATTTTGTATGTTTACAAAATACTTTTACACTGCACACAATTTGTAACATTTTATTTACTAAGTCCAAAGTTTCTTTAATGTTTGTTTATTTATTGCATCTTATTCATGTTGGGTCAGTTGTTTTTTTTTTTGTTTTTTTTTTATTTAATGTGTATCAAGGTGAGATCATGAGTTTATCCTTATTTATGTTTATTTATTTGTGTAAATTTATTTATTTTCTCCTGGTAATTATTTTTAAGTCATTATTATCGATATCGACTGAAACATTTTCAGCTATATCACCCAGCCCTAGGTGCGTGTGCACATTTAAGTGCTACCCAGTCATCCTCAGGATTGGTGTGTTAATGAGCTGATAAATTTAGTCAGGTGAGTGCGATTTAAAAACAGCAGAGCAGTCGAACTATGAGAAACACTGATCCAGCACACATGTTATCCTCGTGATAAGTTTAAACCATGTGTGCTGGGATGGCAAACACTGTAAGATTTGGAGTAGAAGAGCGAGTTCTGGAGGGAAATACTGCTTAAGGAAACACGTCCGGTGTCCTGCGCGAGCGAGCGAGTCAGAGAGAGCGAGAGAGAGAGAGAGAGGAGCGCGAGAGCGGAAAGGGAGCAGAGCTGCCGCGCGCCACACGGAGAAGCGCGCGCGCACACGGACCACAGAAGACCTATTTGTTTCGTCCAACGGACCTTGTATTCGTGTCTGAGGAATATACTTTGAATCTGCGTGGGGAATTTTCTGTCTACTTTAAGACTCTGTGGAGAGAAAACAGGACACGACAGAAGAGTGTGTGTGTGTGTGTGTGTGTGTGTGTGTGTGTGTGTGTGAGAGAGAGAGAGAGACGACGCGGCTGCTGTTCAGAGCGAGCGAGCGCGCGCGCACGAGATACAGCGGGCGACAGAGAACCTAGCGCATCAATGCATGGAGAGAGCGTGAGTTTAAAATGCGCACCGCTCACATTATCCTGCTCTGATTTTAGGGGAGAAAAAAAAGAACACTTCAGGTATCTTGAACTGCACGCGCGTTTATTTCTATGCATGCTTTCTTTCAGCACACATGACAGCCTCTCAGGAGTTGCATAGATTGAATTACCACCTCCTCCCTTATTTCTCAAGTGTTAATTGATTTTTTTGGATGTTTTTCCAGATCAATAGAATCATGAACTCCCGTGCTTAAAAAAAAAACCTGTTACATGCATTTGGTTGCACAGGTTGAGTTTTGCAAATCTGTTGCATTCAGAATTGCACAAGAGCACATACATGACTCAGATTGGATGCTGCATGTCTTTAGTGTCAATCTTGTTGCAAGCAGTAGACATGACACATGACAAGAAACTTAAGCCTGCCAGATGAAATCTGGATGTATTCTGTCATATGGAAAGCAGTGGGACAGGAGTTGCTTGTTGTTAAATAGAATTCTATTTAGCAGCATCTGAGGAAACCAGAGCAGACACGATGTAGGTTTAATCCAGGGTGAAGCCGCTGCAGAGATGAGAGTGTGAGGTGCTGCGTTTTAGAGAACCACCACCTACACATGCATTCAAACACAAGGAGCTGGATTATGAGATTGGTCACTCTGTTGTATGTGCTTGGCATTGTGTATGTTTCAGAGATTTTGTAACAGTGTCACAATGACGTGTGCTTGGGTTCTTATAAGAGACAGATACCCCTGGGAGCAGACTCTGCAGTTCACTCACAGTTTGGTCTCGTTTTGTCTTTAGCTGAAGAAGCACAACAACATCGGTAGTGTTGAATGAAGTCTTAGTGCTTCTGCGTGCACCAGTTGTACTGTATGTGTATGTGCTTAAAGAATGATTTTGGGGGAAATCAAATGAATACCATTTTTCTTATAGTCAATTAATTGAATAGTGCCTAATGTCTGACACTTGATTCGTCTTTGCATTGGATTTACAAGGCTATTGCAATAATCTAAAATCTAAAATCAAGAGGCAAAATACACTCTCTAAAATTCATCAAACTATTCAGTTATTTTGGCACTGTCATTTACATTGGCACTGTAGTTTAGAGAAAAAAATCAAGCGCTTATGGTACTGCTGTTGAAGGTTATTAATTTCAACTCATTTAGCAGACGTGTCTTGTTTTGATGTTAAAATCATGCATGTTTAGCATTTGTATTATTCTTCATATGTTCTGTAATACTGTGTAGAACCGTTTAAAGTGGTTAAAGAGCTCTCATGAACAGCTATGCAATTTCATTATACATAAGACTCTTGCACTTACTGTATTCCCTTGGCAAGGAGGAGTATGCATATATTTATTACATTTTTTTTGTTTTTTTTATTATTTATTACAGTTTTTTTTCTGGAAAGAAAATAGTTTGGAAAGCTTGTCCCTCAGTTAGGTTTATTTTCTTTCACCACAGTTTACTAGTTTTTAGAATATACTATGTCATTCCTAATCCAGTAAATAGCGCTGCCCTCCGCTAATGGAATCCCACTCAAGTGTCAATGCCAGGGCCTGAATCATAAACAGAGCAAACACATTGCTGGTGATTAACACTGCTGGAGAGCTCTCCCTCTTTCCCTCTGTGTTACTGTCTCCTCTGTTTCACACAGTATCTCTCAATCTTTCTTTCAGTTTCTCCCTCTTAATGCTGGTCATTAACACTGATGGAGAGTGTAAGAGCTTCCTTTTCTCTCTCTCTCGCTCTCTCTCTTTCAATCTCCCTTTCTCTTTTTCTCAATGGATGGTCACACTCAGATGGAATATCATATTAATAAATCAACTGTAATTTTAATGATAGACAGGGAAGACTATGCAATGCATGAATTCATTATATATAATATTTCATTCATTTTTTTGAAGTGTTTTCTTTTCTGAGGGGAAACTGGTTCATTTTTCAGATACATTTATTTGGGCCTTCATTTCTTTTAGCACAGCTGACAGCTCATCAGCTCATGCATCGGTTTGATTAGTGATATTGAGTTTCGGGACCGGCCAAAGTGGGCTGCTATGGCCTTTTCATTTCTCTTTGGTGCCCTTTATTATTTCTGGCATGTTTCCTCTCTCATGACCTGGCTGTTCTACTAATTCTAACAGGCTTGAGTAGCTAAGATGCGACTCAGAAGTTGTCCACAGTCGTTCTGCGTTAGAAAGGACTAATCACACACCATGATGCTCCATGCACCATGACACGGGCAAGGAATCTGTCCCAACGGAAATTGAAGCATGACTCATATCCCTGGCAAGGGTTGTCTTCTTTATTATCAACCCCTAACCTCTTTGGATTAATGATGCATTTATGCCTGTTTGCTGCATCTGTGAGCCATTTTTGGCTTTTTATTCATTCACGGAGCACTTGCTTGCAAAATTGTACTCCTGTGTTTTATGGGCTTCTGAGTCATGCTGACGTCTTTTAGATGGTGATGTAATTAGGTGAGTGACAATGCATTGGTATGACTATGGTATGACAAGATTAGCACAATGTGATTCTGGCGATTTAACATGATAAAGTACAATTAAAGTTTTGTTTTTAAGTTGGCTGAAAATTTTTGATAAGTGTGATGTCAATATTGAGCCAAGTAATAGTGATAACTAATAGTGATAGTCATTACCATGTAGTCCTAATGATTATCATATTACATTTCGATTGATCAGATTTATTTTTAATGGCTTTTCATTGACTTTCTTTATAATCAATGAACATTTGTTTCTTCCACCAACATGCATCACCATCTGTTATGTTAATTGTAGCTTTGTGGTATGAATAATAAATGATGAATTATAAATATGGGGATAAATAGCAATCTTGGCTCAAGTTTTATACAATTAACACTGGTGAAATAAATCTGTTTATCAAATCACATGACTGTTCCACGACCTGTATGATTTACCATCCATCCATCCATTATCTATACCGCTTTATCCGTCTGGGTCGCGGGGGGAAGCTGGAGCCGATCTCAGCAGACTTTTCAGGCGAGAGGCGGGGTACACCCTGGGCAGGTCACCAGCCGACAGGGCCAACACGGACAAACAGCCACACACGCTCATGTTCACACCTATGGGCAATTTAGAGTAGCCAGTTGACCTAATCTGCCAGTCTTTGGACTGTGGGAGGAAACCAGAGCACCCGGAGGAAACCCAAGCATGCACGGAGAGAACATGCAAACTCCACACAGAAAGGCACCCTGGGTGATTCAGGGATCGAACCCAGGACCTTCTTGCTGTGAGGTGACAGTGCTAACCACTGCACCACCGTGCCGCCCTGTATGATTTACTTTAATTTTAATTCATTATTTTGGTTTTAGTTACCTTTGCCTTATTTGTCCAAACTTATTTGCATTTAACTGTATGGCATTTACTGCCTCATCATAGTGCACTGGATGATTTTAACATACTTTACTTATCACAATCATGAAAATGTTTGGAAGCTGGTCATTCCTGTCTTTGGTGTCCTGTAGGTCTGTTTACTGATTGAGTTGCCCAGAATCATTTCTCTCTTGCTAACACACAATAACAGACTCCCGGGGTTACAATTACTCTCATGCTCAGTTGTTGTGCATTCAGCAGTGATTGTGTTTTATTTCCACACAGACCAAGAGCCTGACTCAATCAACAGACCATAGGGTCGTGACTGCCACACCAAAACAAAACCAGCAGGAGGCTGTAATCTGAATCGCCTATATGTGTGTAAGAAATGGCCCATGAGCACTGTGAAGGGCAATCTGGGGAAAAAAGCCACTCCTTGTAGAATCATATGATGACTGGTCTCAGTAGGTTTCATTATAGAATACATGAACTCAGTCATGCAGCTTTTCAACAGTAGCATTACATTTTTCTGTATGCTAAAAACTGGGGGTTTATGTTGGTATGATAATACACCATATTAAGTATGCTTGAAGTAGTTATAGAAGCACTATAATGTGTTGAGGTAACACTGGTGCTGAAAAAAAGTATGAAGAGCTTAAGCAGAAATGAAAATATTTTAGCATGGACATAAAAACACTGTAAAATATCTAGACTATAGGCAAATTCAACTAATATTTGTCTTTATTAGATAATTGTTGTTAAACAATTATTTCAAGATTTTTATTTCTAATTTCAACTTTGAAATTGTCTTCTTCTATTTGCAATTTTGCTTATTTTAAGAGAGTATTTCTAGAGACAAAATAATCTGACCATAGAATAATACAGTTTTAAGCTTGAAACTAGTATAGTGTTAATGTTTACTTTGTGATATGGACAGATAATTAATTGGAAAATAATGCTCACAAACTCTAACCCATTAAACCATATGTGTACAATGTGGCCTATTTAATAATGAGAAGTATAAGGAAGAAATACTGGCAAGAGTCACTGTAACAACAAGGGAATTCTTAAACAATAATATTCTGATACTATTGCAAACTGAGATAAAAAGCTAAGTGAAAATCATGATTTGAACTTTCAGAGCCTTGTTTTAGATAAGTGGTATAGTGAAGTGCGTCTTATTGCGTTGGCAAATACCAAACCTCGCATTTATCATGTAATTACTATATAATCGTACTACAGACCTTCCACTAATGAGGTTTTATAGTGTTGTTTTAAACTTGGTTTATTATGGAAGGAAATCTGATGTAATATTTACTTTGACTGATAATCAGCCTTTATATAAAGTGTAACTTATGAAAATATACTCTGTAGGGTGGCACAAAGCTTGGGTTACTGTCTATGTGGATGTTTGTGCATGTTCTCCCTGTGTTTGTGCGGGCTTCCTCCAGGTTCTCTGGTTTCCTCCTAACTCGCAAAAATATGCCGGTAGGTAGCATGGACAGAATGTGTGTATACATGGTGTCCTGCAATAAAGTGGCATCCCATTCTGGCTGTGGATCCACCACAAAACTGACCAGAATAAAGCAGCTGCTGAAAATGAATGAATGAATGAATGAATATATAGTATATCCTCAAACAGTTCTTTATACTGAGATGCGCATTAGAGTAGGTTTCTCTTCTTCCATCTTCTATAGCAATGTGATTTGCTTTTTGAATGAAGCAGCATTGTCAGCTAATGTAGGAAGAGAAAGCTTTGTGCTTTTCAGCATGACGTTAAAATAACCAAGGCTTTCACTCCAAAACTTCTGAACTCCTTTTGATCAGCAGCAGCTGAGATGAAGCTTGCTGCAGGCCTTTTTCAACAACTCTACACTAGAGGTGATGTCATGCTTCAGAGATTTTCAGAGCTTTTTTTGTCAACACCATTGTATAATTTGTGTTACGGTGATTAAAAAAAAAAGGTAGGCTGTCATTTACTGACCTTCTCAGCACCTTTCTATTTCTGAATTCACCCAATTAGCATGATGTTTATGTAAGGAATAATGCTGCCTAGTAGTAAAGAAGATTGCAAGTAGTATTTCATTTTCTTATCATAATCATTCATCATGCCATTTAGTTGCTTTGTGTCTGTTAGTTGGAGATGAGGTAAAATGAGTCAAACAGGTATCATTAACATAACAGTTTCATTGTGAGCTTAAACTACTTTGTATTGTGAATTTTGGTATCAATGTGAATTAAACGTGATGATAATATTAAGCAAACCAAATTCCCATTTTCATACCTGGCTAAAGATTAGGATTCTGTGTTTATCCTTCCTGCTGTTAATAAACCTTGAACTGCACTTGGGTCTCACTTCCTGTTTCAAGCAAGTAGGTTAATGGTTTCCTGCTTATTATTTGTTGTTTTTTAATAACCTAAATTAATGCACCTCAATGAATAATTACGAATAAACACTGTAACAGGTGCTTTCATTAGTGTGAACAGCAATTAGCATTATGAATTCCCACAACACTGGAAAGATGAGTCTATTCTGTCTATACAGCATGTCTGCATATCTTCACTCCACTGCAGTTATAAGACAGATGTACGATTGATGATCTTTGTAGAAAACTCCAGGCTGTTAATATATGCAGGAAAAGTGGTCAAGGCAATGTGTTAAATTTGCCATTGCTCAGGGGAGTGCATCGACAGGGTGTCTGTCTCAGCACCATAGGGATTGTACATCTTTATAAGATGACCCTGAATCTCAGCTGAGCGGTTTTGTGGATATTTGAGTTTTTCAAATTCAGATTAAACCTAGAATAAATTGATATTAAAAAGTATTTCAGATATGCATTTTGAAAACCTAGCCACATAGCTAGGCTCTGTGTGCATATGCTCAGTTCAGATGGTTGTGGGTCTCCATCATTTCTTTCCACTACAAATAAAATGTCAAAGAATACACATAACAAACAAATATACATTGTTACATAGATTTTGATATGAAAGTCTAAATTTTTCACATTATGTATTTATATCAAATTTACAATGACTGCTAAAATATCATAGTTATTATTTTTTGTATCTTAAAAGTGAATTCAAATACTGTATCTGCTGCTGCCTAACCATGTACTTACATTGGATGGCTCCTTGTGATCATCCTTTCAGTCCACACCGCATGCACCCGCTACACAAGACGCAGTGTGAAAAATAAGCTCAGCTGGACTTGTGGGTTTGTGAGTCTAATGAAGTTAATGTGGATTGAAATGTTTATTAAAATGTATTTGTTTTGTGTTATGTGTTTGCTGTGGCCATAAAATTAGAACATTGAGTGTTCATGAAATCTTAAACTTTGTTAAACGTTTAAATGTGCATGCGAGTTCCAGACACACCATGCAAATATTCATAGTTAATTTATATTGTTTTTTGTTTCAAGGACTTTGATGTATAATTGGACAATTGATATCAGCTAACAAATCCTTCTCCTAACCCATTTTGCTAGCCTGCACTGCAAACAAGATTCCATATGATATTCTGGCTATTCCAGAGAGAATATATCTATAATATTTAATATAAATGCAGTTGTAATTAAGCTACTAGTGTGTATAGTTAAAAATACATACAAATACAGAGAAAATTTAATGAAGGGTGATGTAAACAAATTTTTGTAATAAATGTCAGTTTGCGATATTGAGAGCACACTAACACGACGGAGCTCAGTCAGTCCTGTAAAATCCAGTACACTTCCTGACTCTTTTTGCATGAATCCACGCTGCTCTCAAAACTCCGGCAAACAAAAAATGTCTCCTTTAGAACGTACACAACACAAACACACACACACACACACACACACATACCATTGTCACCACCTCTGCATTTTGCATAGAGAAAAAAAATACACTCCAAACTATACTGGTGAGTCTGTTACCAGGACTTCAGTTCTGTCAGTTTTACCCTGAATATCCTCCAAATCTGTAATAATCTCACCTAAAATATTGTGGGAAATCACCACAGAGCGTTGTGTGTTTCCCACCTCCTTGAGCTTGAATGTCTTCTCTGTCAAACAGCATCCTGATTAGATCATCTGAGCAAATAAGAATCAGTTGACTCTCCATTTACACTTGTTAGTGCCCTGCTTGGAGAGACAGAGATATGTCTAAGAAATTGAGACTTGATGGAATGAAGATTCTTGTTTGTAAGCTCTCAGGCTAGATCAAGTACATGTGCACTTTATGAGCCATTTTATATGGAGGATCTCTCCGATGGGAAATAGATAGGTGTTGGAGTCGAAGGCTCTGTAATACCCCACTGGGGGGAATGGTCCACCTTCAACCTTGTCGTGTATCCGGGGCTGTAACCCGTGTATGTAGTATATAAAAACCCTTCGGGTTCATAAAATATTCCATCAGGTCTGACCCATTAAAGCTTTTTTTATACAGTGGTTTATGGGTATGACTTCTGGATGCAACAGGCTACTCATAAATATATCTGTTTATTGTTTGCTCAGATTTGTATTGGACATTGGTAAATAGTATTTATTATTGTAAAGGCTTTCTGTGTGAAGTTTGCATGTTCTCCCCGTTCATGCATGGGTTTCCTCCGGGGACTCCGGTTTCCTCCCACGGTCCTAAAACATGTAAATTAGGTTAATTGTGAGTGTGAATGTTCCCAGCGGCTAGGGGGCACAGTTAGTGCTTCGTGGTGCCGGGCCCAAGCCCGGATGAATTGGGAGGGTTGCATCAGGAAGGGCATCTGTCGGAAAAACCCCAGCCAAATTGATGAAGCGGACAACAGACGATCCACTGTGGTGACCCTGAACAGGGAATAAGCCGAAAGAAGAAGGTTGTAAAGGCACGAGGCACGTTTATTTCTCATGTTGCTTGTACTGCCTCATAAATGCCACCTGACCATCCCTTACTAGTGTTATCTAGTTTAAAAATACCATGTAGCAAGTAATTTGCTTTCTCCTCCAGAGATCATTTGTTGGATGCAATGCCATAGCCATGCATATAGGGGAGGTTATGAGAATACATTAAGCTGTGCTCTCTGTCACTAGTATGGGGTTTGGCTGGACACAAGTGCAATTACATGGCTTAGCAATAGCAACACAGGGTAAATCTTCACTCAAGGCAGTGAGAAACGTAGAGTCTTTTATGCACCTGTATCCAATTGACAGTGACCTGGGCTGGGAGCGTGTGCTCATGGGAACTGTAGTCTTTTGTAGTAGTTCTGGCCAAACTGCGGAAGTATGTGCTTCGGCACTATGTGCAACGGAGATTATCGAGTTCACAAAGCGCGCAGTGCGTGCAATGAGGGGCAGATCATGACGTCTCTGGGTGGATGGAATGGCATTTCTCTTCACTGTCACTCATGTGTGGCATGTGTGAACTCATGTATAAGTGTGTTCTTTTTCCTTCTGATGTTGGAATAGTATCAGTTCAAAAAGGATGGAATGGCAAGGTTGAACATGAAGTGCAGTTGGTAGCTGGTGTGCAATAGATGAGAAGTATCTAGTGGATGGGAATTGGCAATGACCACATTTGAAGAAAACTGGGGTAAAAATTGGGACCAAATTGGGAGAATAATGCAAAAAGAAATTGTCCTGAAAAAAGAAACAGCACAGAAAATTCTTTGTGCATTAATCATGAAGTGAAAATTACAAGTGGAAACTAAGAAAAAAATTTGGTACCCAAGTTCTGTCTTTGGAGAAATGGTTGATATTAGTATAGGTAGTAGATAATCCATTAGTATACATTCATCCATCTTCAGTAAGTGCTTTCTCAGGGCTGCAGTGGAATTAGGATGTGTGCTGGAAACTAGACTAAACCTGACTGATAAATCGGTGTGGCGATATTACTGGCCAATATGAGCTAATTGCAAATAAATTGGTGTCAGGATTTATACCGAATGATAAATGACAATTAAAAAAGGAACAGAGAGATAGAAAATGGATCCTTTAGTCATGTTATGATTGTTGTCTTTGCATAGTTTGTCCACCAGAGGGCATACTACAACACACATGTTTGCAACACCACAAATCACAACAATCAGCAGACCCAAGCAGAGTTGAGCAAAGTAGAAACGCGTGTGAAACAAATGAAGGTCTTCAGCTATTTAAAAAAAGTCAGCTTCAGTTGTACACAATTAATGGCGTATGTGTACAAATTGTACTTTTTAGCTTTAGCTTTAGCTTTGTTCACTGCCTATATAAATAAACAAATAAAGTATCCTATAGTATTTCATTGTTATATTAACATTGAATATATGCTTTGAGTCATGAAGATAGATTAAATTTCTTTCTCTAATTAAGTAGGTTATACTTTGAAAACACATAACTAATAAATGTGTGTCTGGCCAGATGAATAGTTATGTATATAGTTATCTATATAGGCCTAATTAAAGTAATTATGCTGTGTACATACTTCAAAATATTATTTGTTCATGTGTGCTCTGGCCTGCTTGACTATTTTTCTACTATTCACAATATTTTAATATAAAATATTTGCACATTTGCATAATGAGCTCAGTCTTTTGAAAGCCTGTTTATTCGTGTTGTAGCACTCTCTGATGCAATTGTCTTATTGTATTTTAGAAGATACAATTTTAGCTCATTTATGACCAGAACAAGTTTACATCTCTCTTTGAAAATCCACAGAAGGATAAAATACACAAAATATGCTATAGAGATAAAGTTTTTGCTTCTGCCAATAGGTGGAGGAGGCATTATGTTTTCGGGCTGTCCGTACATCTGTCTGTCCATGTGTTTGACTGTGCATCCACCTGAGATTCTCGTTAACACGATATCTCAAGAACAAGTGGTTGAATGTGTGTAGGATTTATATAGAATATTTATTGTAACCAGCAGATGAACTGATTAGAGATTTTGGAATTGATCCAAACAGGATCAAGGTCACAGCAAGGTCAAAGGTTTACATTTACATTTGTGACTTTTGGCATATCTGTTTGACATTCCTCTTAGAAGAATGTTTTAAGGGGATTTCAGGCATTCAAAAAAAGAAAGACTAGATTTGTTGATGGCAAAGGTAACCCCACTGACAAACTGGCATCGAGATCAACTTGTTAGCTATGTGCCGATGTTCAGTTTTTGTAATATTTGTATTATATT
>JAQQZU010000036.1:11576307-11587763 GCA_030068025.1 Parauchenoglanis punctatus
ATCAGTCAAGAAAGTGTTACGGATCCATTTCTAAAGCTTTGGGACTCCAGCGAACCAGGGTGTTTCAAGTGGAAACAGCAGCCGGCCTACCAAAATGACTCCAAGAGCTTATAGATGCCTCATCCAGAAGATCATAAAAGAACCCAGAACAACATCTAAAGATCTGCTGGCCGTACTTGCCTCAGTCAAGGTCAGTGTTCCTGATTTAACAATAAGAAAGATACTGAGCAAAAATGGCATCCATGGGAGAGTTCCAAGGTGAAAGTCACTGCTGACCAAAAAGAACGCAAAGGCTCGTCCCACATTTGCCAAAAAATATGTTGCTTATATCTAAGAATTAGGTAATAGCATTTCATAAAATAATGATCAGTGCCGAGCTAATTAGCCCAGAAAAACAGGAAGGGAGAAAATACTTTTTTTCACGGCACTGTGTAAGTGTGCATGTGTTAGAAATGTCAAAAGAATGGCAAAGAAACTGATGTACAAAGCGTTTTCTGATAATATATTTACCAGCAAGGTAATTTAGATCACAGGTCACATTATGTCATATATTCTGGAATAAAATAATAGATTTTTTTTAATGGATATACAGTAGTTCATGTGCTTGACTGTGGTTTTGTCTGTTTGTGTGTGGGTTACTCTAGCTGCTACTAGGGACATGTCAGCACCTCAGATCTGTTCTCCCACCGTCAGCCTGCCACAGGGTGTAGCAACCATCAGCTCACCAAGCCCTCTGCACAGCTCTCAGAAACGTACTGAGGTGGCCTCACACAAGAGGGAGCTCCGCCTGATAAAGAACAGGTAACATACTCTATACTGTACTTAACACACCACAAAGTACATATCTGTATCTATACTGGTGTTATGGCATTGATAGTTGCCCTAGTGCACAAACGAAGAGCCCAATTTGCTAAGTTAGCATATAACTTCTGTCATTAATTCATTTTATGCATAATTGCTTTAGTTGTTCACACAGTTTCTACCCGCCGTCTTTCCCTACTTTAACTTAGTACTTGTTGTTCACTTTTCTTAGTTCAATTTCAGGTTTGCACTGCCAGAAACTTGTAATCCTAGTAACCCTATGCTGCAGTAATGAGATATAGGCTTGTCATATTTTTTTCCAGTTAAAAAGGAATTCATAATGTTTTAAAACATTGTCCATTCAATTTATTTACTCAACAAAACTGGACAGCTGACTGGAAAAACTGCACTTGACCTCAGAACAGTCCATTACACACCAAAAACCATGCCATTGTCAGAATCACTGTGATCACAATTATGTTCATGTTACCTAATATCCTCCATCCTCTATCTGTATATCCTTTCTGTTATCCATCTGTTATAGACCATTAAGTAGACCAGTATTTCTCAAATAGGGGTACTTGGAGGTACTATGGTACTGAGGTGCTACAACAATAGAGTACATAAAAGTGTGAGTATGTTTCAAAAGATTACAAAAAAAGAAAATGTGAGTTAAAAAATAAAATGAACAGTAAACAGTACATTTAAGGAGAAGTTTTCCTAAATTAAAATGCCAAATTTAAAAGTGTCTCTTGGTCAGTAAGAGTGTCCCATGGCCATCCAAACAAAATCTTTGATAACCCTTGATAAATCTGTGGGTCCCTGATATAAACTGATGTTTTTGTTGGTCAAGTCTATATTCATGTTGATGGAAATCGGATGTTAATGGCTTTCCTTTAATGGTTCATGACACAGTGAATTTCTTTCCTGTCTACAGTGCAGCAATGCTTCCTTCCTCTCTCTTTCTGCTTCTGGTGGTATCAGTCTTTTGTCCTCCCCGGACAGGTTGAGCAATCCACTTCATGCCTGTTAGGGGAAGTGCCCCGCTGCGCCTGGCTCCACTGACGCTTGGCCCAATCTGGTGTCTCAGCGGGCACCATGCCCGTCAGCGGAAACGCCGCTCGTATTGCACGCAAATTCGCTCACTCTTCTGGGATAATGATCTCACGTTCTGCTGTGAATCCATGGCCACTGCTTGTGGCAAAATAGTCCAAAAAACCCAAATTTAAAAACTAAAAGAAATTCTCATATACAGTGTAAATTGGCACTTTATTTTTTAACTGTTGTGATATTGTGAGCCTGTATTTCATTCAAAATTAACACATGCGGTACTGAAAGATTTTGTAAGAATAGGTTGGAATGTCAGCACAATTCAATAGTGTGAGTGTGAATTAATGTAAACGTTCAGCATTATAATTCAACACTGATTTGTTTAAACACACAAACATGCAAGTTTCTCATCTGATTACAGTACTGCATAATTTAGCAAAACTCCAAAAGCAAACAATAATGGAATTCGTTTGGTAGCAAGCTGAAGGTAGCTGTTGAAAGTAAATGCTAATAGCTATAATAAACATTAGCTAGCCTAATATAGACTTGTTTGTGGTGGTTTATAGCTGTTTTATTGCTATTTTTTCATGCTGAACAATTGTAATGTTTATTTAAACACACACACACACACACACACACACACACACTGAGGATTGCTGTCATCACTTAATGATAAAAGCTGATATTGACTCCATCAGTATACTCCTCTGTGTTACTGTCCTTGTGCTTTCAGTCAGCAAACAGTTGTTGGTCTTATATTAGTGAAAAAAATCAGCTGTTGACAACTGATTACGTCTGAGGGTAGGCTTTTTATAAAATAGGCTGTTTCTTTTTTTTGTAATTCAGTGCTTTTCTGTCATTACATCGGGAGAAGTATCGAGTCGTGTACTCTAAGAGCAGTCATTAATGATTTAGCGTGTCACCTGGCAACCTCAGGCCACAATGCTAATTCACCCCAATTAAAATTTGTTTTCTTATCGGGATAGAGATAAAGGATCATAAATAACCTGATTTTTTCCCCTCTTTGTGCCCAGAGGTCTTGCAGACAGCTTAATTTGCTCTGCTCTCTCTCCCTATCTGCAGGCTTCCCTTGTTCCTTCTCGTTCCTCCTTCCTTATCTTCTATTTGCTGCTGTTCTCATTTTCACACCTTCCATTTGTGCTGCTGTGTTTCAGATAGAAAGTAACAAGATGTTGAACTATATCATCGCACCATCTTTCTCTCCTCCTCTCTCCTTCTCATTTTCCAGCCCATTTTGTTGTTGGGATTTAGTATAGTGTTGTATTTGCCATACATTTAAACAAAACTTTGATATCTGTTGACTATCAAATTCTAAATGGAGATTGTGAATACAAATAATAAGTAATAATAATTAAAAACTAACAAGAATCATTCCACCTTTCTGGCCAGATATTTAAACAAATTGGCCATTGAGAACTTTGCTCAGATGCAGTTTTTTGCTTCGGGATTAGAATTCCTTCTTTGCTTTTGGGTTTTGTTACATCTTTAATAGGTAAAATATACATTGAAGACATACAGCTTAAATGTCTTAACTTTAGCATCAGGTGGGAAGTGGAAACTCCAAATAGGAATGTTTCTGCCAGAATTTCTTGAGCTTCAGCTTCACAGGTTTAGAATTATGTGAGGAATTTCATCAAGGTGGAATCCGTAGTATGGCATCCAAAGTAAAGAATATGACCATGTCAATATTTCTGCTCTTTTTGCTGTGTCCAGGTCTAGTGACTGTCATCCTGTCAATGTAGGAAAAACAGTTGTGTTGTCCCTCTGACTTTATCACTTACCCAATAGCATACATGCCACACTCCCGTTTTTCCCGGGTTTCTCCCTTACTTCAAGGACATCTCCTAGCTCCCTCCCGTTTTGTTGTTTGTTGTTATTTGCATGGTCCTCAAACTTTATTATGAATAATAATCATACATGGGCCCACAAATTTTGTATGTTTATTTGATGTTACCCAAGATGGCCTATGAAATACCATCAACACACAATCCCCACACTACGTACAATTTCAACCCATCTGTCTCACAATCTGGCAACCCACAACCCAATTCAGGTGGTGTGTGCAGCTGCTCTCTGCACAGGCAGGCGGACCAGCTGAATGCCAAATGAATTAGCTACCTAACTTAGCTGCTGTAAAAGTGTCGGGACAGGTATGTCAGGTGCTAATAAATGTTAATATAAATTGATAAGTGTTTCATACCACAGTGAAAACTGCACCGTTTCTGTGATAAATTGATATTGATGTTTTGTCATAACATAAATATATAAAGAAATCTTGTTATTTATTTATCTATTTATTTATTTATTTCCTGCTACCACCTTCCACAGCAATTCATTAAAACCAATAGCCCACATAAACACAAATTAATGCTGTAGCGTTAGTGTGCTTACACTATCAATACTTTCAGAAAAATACCCAACTGATATGCTAATTAGATATTAGATATATACATAGATGGGTGGATGGATAATTAGATAACTTGTTTAATCCCCAAAGAGAAATTGCATAAGTTTACCAAATAGTATATATGTGTATAGTGTCCATCCATCACCTCTGTCTCATTTTCATTTTCAGACATGTTTGGTTTCATTGGCTCATTTAGGCTACTTTCAAAAGGGCTTTTGCTTCCACCAGAAAATGCAATGATGTGCATTTCTGGTATGCCATAGGTTTGTTGGGGAGATTGATTCTACTTTAAATGTATATTTTGTGTTAGACTAGTGTACACACTGATATTGTGCAAAGCTGAGGCTTACTATGAGCTTAAAGATTTGTAGCACTGGGATGTGAGCCGATGACCTCAATAATTTCTGCTCTTTTTTCCTAAATATTGGCATGAATCACTGAGGCCTTTTTCCTTGCAATCTCCTATTAGCAAAAACATAACCATGTCTGAGTAGTAGCCAAAAGTTAGCAATATAGATTTAACTTCTAAATTGTGTTTCCATAACTGGCATAAATAAAATTAAATCAGTAAATAGAGATTCCCACATTTAAGTCTTAGCCATAGCAATATAATCACACTAGACTAGCTAGACACACGAGCTAGACAGTATCATGTGACTAGGTAATCCACATGCTAACTAAAAAAGTCTGTCTGTATGTGAATGGGGCAAATTAAAAAGCATTATGTGTATACAAAGGGTAGAATTTGCATTTCTGTACCAGGACAGGTTATTAAGTAATAAATATGCATATATTACATACATATTAAATATATATGTAGGCTATCAAATTTTTTATACTGTACTGATGCTCAACTCTACAAATGTCTACAAATAACCAGATGATCAACAGGAAATATATTTTCCTATACTTGGAGTCATTTTTTAATGCTGTGTAACACAATGTGGACAGAGAACAGACTGCAGACTGGACATGAACTTATGTTAATTTTGTTGCTTATGAATCCAGATTGCAATGTTGCCACCTCTGAGTAATATTTACTTAACACTTGTGGATAGAAACTGCACTACTACTGCAGTTATACAGTCTTGGTCAGCACAATGATGTCATCTCATGGAGTTTTGCATATTGTACTTGTGTGTGTGTGTGTGTGTGTGTGTGTGAGAGAGAGAGAGACTCTGATTGCATTCCTGTCTTGTGTGTATTATTCCTGGGATACACTCCGGAACCAGGTTAAAGCAGTTACTGAAGACGAATGAATGAATTAATGATTATATTGTCTCTCTAGCAATCTTGCTTTTATCTTCCTCTCCCTATCTTTCTTTCTTTGTCTCGTTCTTTCTCAAATTTATTTTCGCTGTATTAACATGGCCATTTGTTTCAGTATTACCAAAGCAATCACAGTGTGACAGAAGAAACATACATAAATATCAGCTATAAACCTATGACATATAAACACTAACATACCAGCCAAACTAATATTAATAATAAATGTGCAACACAATATCACTAACATCTGTTCTTTGTCATCTTGATATTAGCGAGATGACTCAGTAAAGAATGTTAAGTGCTCTGCTCTTTTCTCTCTCTCTCTCTGTGTGTGTGTGTGTGTGTGTGTGTGTGTGTGTGTGTGTGTATGCTTGCACTTGTGCATGTGTTTTGTAACATAATGTTCTCTGGACTTGCCCTGGCCTTACTGAACTCCAGACGTGGTCATATTTTCAGACTGAACCCTCCATGGCAGACGCCTCCACATTTTTTCCCACACCATTATAGAATGCGTACACTAATTGATATTTTTTTTTTACTTGGTGCAAAAGGTTACTGCCATGCACCGAATGCACACTCCATATTAATGCTCCCACCATTGTTCTCATGAGCGTCTACATTAAATAAGCCGCAAGGCAGCCAGGCCTTCTTGACCTACAACAAGCACAAGGCTACAAATGCATTTCTATACGAGATTCAACAGGGACTGCATACAATGTTACTGAATTAGTAACGTATTAGTAGAAATGACCGAACCTCAGGATTATCACTGACTCAATGAGATGTACTTTATTAGTTGAATAATATGGAGCTGTGTCATGTTTTATGCTCTTTAGCGTGGGAATGTGTCATTTAGAAATGTAATTAACACCTTTATGACTGTAGGCTGAAAGTATTTGTGTTATTTACTTAAGCTAGGTTTTTTTAATGATATGATAAATTTCCTGTATGGTAATGTAATTTAATATCAGCAGTTTCAGTAGCTCACAGCATTTGCATACAACTTACTGTTTTTCAAAGAGAAAGACATTACATGCTGTATAACGCTCCAGCAGCAGCACCAGAGCTTGATTATTTGGTTATGGAAACCGTGTGAGTATTGTTTATAGTGGATCATAAAAATATAACACTTATATTTACTTTACATTCACTTACTTACAATAGTAGTTTATCATTGTAGAAATAAAGTTTTGCCATCTTTAAAGAAATGCAATGTGCTTGGAAATATTTTTGAATCATAAATTCACTATTTATCCCCAGGGTAATGAATGGTCCAGTATGCTTTAATCACTTCCAATTTCCTTATCAAAGTATGTCATTATACTGGTGTGTGAATACACCCCTAAATGAGGCAGTAGAACAGAGCGCTTCTCATTAAATATAACAAACTTGACAAATGTATCTGTGCTTATAAGCTGGAGATGGCATTTCCACTTCTGAGTGTCTCTGCTCTGCTTTCGTCTGACAGGAGAGAGAGCATCTAATTTACGTAATGCAATTACAATACAGCTGACAGACGAAAGGCAGACTGCATGTCTACAGCACAGCTGCAGTACAAACCAAAAGTGTGAAGCACGTTAGACGTGATTCCATCAAAAGTGTTTCGTTGCATTTAAGCAGCTTTGTGAAAAATCAAAAGCCAAAATATATAAATGGCTGTTCTGCTGAATATCCTGAAAGGAAGCAATGAGTTGACATTATCAAAGCATCAGTATAACACACAGATGGACTAGAAAAACACACTTATTTAGTCTGTCATCATGCTTTATCACATCTGTATTCAGGTTCTCACAACTAGGAAATGAAGACAGATGATAGCACAGCTACAGACAGAAGACAGTACAGTGAAACTATTTTCTTTGCATATCTGTTATGTTGTAAGCCCGGGTCCAAGCTTGAATTCACTCATGATACAGCACCCCTGAAGCAGAGCGGGTTACCAGCCAGGCTCAATCTGATCAGTAGCCTTCGAGCCTTAACCACTGAGCCACCTGCTGTGAATATGTTTCACAAATACAGGAACAAAAGCAAAATTCCCAAATGTACAAAGTCACAGCACATTCTGCAAATAAATGCAACATAATTTGTATCTGCAGCACAACATTTGAAAATGTACAGAATACTGTAACTATAAAACAAAACTATAAAACATATCTTACAAACATAATGTACTGCATGAGTAGATGCCAAAAACATTTGTATCTGTAATACGTACAAGTAAAATATTTGCACAACAGGTGGATTTAAGCTACTAATCCTGATAGGAAGATTTCCCACTAGTGTTTTCCTTTAGCGTGAGACGCTCTCTCACGCCCCCCGCAGGACTCCTGGTAAAGACTGGATTGCTCAGGATGGAGAGATTCACCAAACTCTGTGTTGATTTGGACTTTTCCCCAGCTTTTATTGAAGACATTCATAGGTTGAATGAGCTCCATAAACTACAGAGTGAGTGTAAGTTATCAAGGTTTGGCTCTCACCCTCCCTCTCCCTCCCACCCTCCTTATATCTTTCACTTTTTTCCATCCCTTCATACCTATCAGTCCAAGCAATGGCAGATTGCTGTGTCAGTGTGTGTGTGTGTGTGTGTGTGGTTGACATCCATGTGTTTACCAAAGCAAAACGCTGGGCAGGAATCGAGCATGCCTCCTGTTTGCCATCTGTTCTCATTGAGCTTGCTGTGTCCTAATGAACACACCCCACACCACAAACTCCACTTTCGCATGCTAGATAGAAAGTATGACATCTAATAAAATGCTGATGTGCAGACAGGTGACAAACAGACATGTACAGACAGGTGACAAATTTAAGGGGGGGACAACATAAAGTGTCTTAGTAAGGTGTTGAGACATCACAAGCTTCCAGAACAGCAAAGATCATAGCAGATGACTGCTATGGCTAATAGCATGTGATTTCTTCACTTTTTTTTGGGTTGCAATGTGTGAATTTCTCTCCATTCCATTTTTCTCTGTGCCCAGTGGTCCTTGTAAAGAGGCATGGTCTATGTGCTTCCATTACTTTCATTAAAAGCTATGTTTTGGATTAAAATTGAGCTCTTGGTACATTACTGCATCTAGTTATATCAGTTCACATCATATGGTATTAAATAACTCTTTAGGTAAGGAATAAAACAAAATGGGGGCCCAAGGCAAAGTGGAGTTACTGTTGCCACATCCCAGAGTATTGTATTCCTCTTATACCACAGCCAAAAATCTGAATTTATTCATGAATAAAACAACATGCTTTTTAACTGTTTATAGTTAGATATAATGTTGTGGAATGGAGAAATCAGCACATTCTTATCACTTGTGTTATAACAATCCTCTCTCTTCTCTTTCTTGAATTAAGACAAATAACAGCTTGCCATATTACCCAGAAACTGGAAAGTACAAAGTCCTCTAAAAACTCGTGTTAATTACATTGCCATGATATCGATGTTTATAACTCCTTACCCTGTTAAACCCCTGAATGAGGCTGATGTCTCACAAAAAGTTTGACTCATGGTGCTAGAGTCAAATGGTGACCATCCATATGCTTTTTTTCCCTCCAAACTTGGTTTTCACGGTGATACTCTCTCATGAACCCCATTTATCCTAGACTTTCTGCAGACTCAAAGACTGTTCTTAGTTGAAGCTTGATATGCTTGCAGTAATATGTTCCTCTGAGATTTCTTTTACTTACTGGATGAATAGTTGTTGTGTCCTTGGAGAGATTTTGGCAGACTGACCTCTCCTGGGAAGATTCACCACTGTTCAAAGTGTTCTCCATTTGAAGATAATGACTCTCACTGTGGTTTGGTGGAGTTGGAGAACATTAGACATTGCTTCTTAAAAACTTTTTTTTTTCACTTTATTTCTACATGTCTTTATATCTTTTCTGGAATTTACTTTGATTGAGGAATAGTGTGCTTGGAGTGACCTTGTGGTTACTACATCACTTTCTGTTGTGTATTATTCAGCTTAATCAGGGCTGAATGCAAACACACCTGGCTCTTTTCAGTCTGCTAAATCTAAGTATTAAATAAAATTGGTTAAATTGCTGACTGTTAAAGAAGAAGGCGTTGAGCTTAAAAGAAGCAGGCTTTGATGAGGAAGTTCCATAAGAATTAGGCCCCATATTTAACTTGTAGTGATGTGCAATCTGTATCTGTATATTAATATTTGAATGAGTCATTTATGCCTGGAATTTATGTGTTCTCATTATCTGCACTCTGTCGGTATTGTGATCGGATCTCATTTCCTCAACACAGTATGCCAGAAAAATGAACTAGCTCAAGTGTAGGATGTCAGCCAGCTGTCAGCATAGAAAAAGTTGCATGATTAGAGGGTTTTTTTTTCCAAGTGTCATCTAATTTCTTTATTTTTATTTTATTATTATTTCTTTTAATAATTTGGTTGTGCTGTAGCTTGTGGGTAGGGGTTTCCTTCCCAGCGCCAGTCTGATTTGAGCACACCGTTCTGATTGTTTTATACCTGCCTGAGATCCTTTCACAGTGAGAGCCAGACAACCTCCAGCGAGATGCACGTTGTGTGTTTACACTCGTTTCCTCTGGTCAAGAGCTAGCCAGTAATAGGGTTATTGAAAATGCATTGCATGCAAGGTGTAAACAAGGCCTAGTTTCCATCAACCGACCAAAAACCAGTTCAAGTTATGAAACTTAACTATTCTTACATTTACATGTGTTGGATTATGTGGATGATTACAAATTTTCAGTGTTGGGCTCAGTCATAAAAACTAATCTCAGGCCATCTGCTCTTTACTCCAGCTCTGCTCTGTTTTCTCTGGGCTGTGTTACAATGCAGCTGTAGAGTGTGTCCTTGGCTGTATCCTCGTTATGTCAGGCCATTATAAATATAAATGGATCAGTGGTTATTACTGATAGAGGACACTGTGGAGCTCATAGGCGTCAGTGGAAGAAGTGCTGAAAAGCTTTACTTGTACAGATGCAATGAGTCAGTTGAAGAAATCCATACAAATCCTAGTTCAAGAACTGGGAGTTAAAAACTGTATTAAATCAAACTAACTGGAATTTTGATTTAATCTCAAAGATGTGTGACCATTTATCCAAGGATCTTCACAAGTGTATTCTGATTATCAAAGTATTTAAAACTGTCTTAAGCAACTATAAAGTGTCTTTCAGAGGATACCTGTCACAAAGAATATAATTAGTAATGGTTAAGAGAAATCTGGAATGGTTGATTGTACTATGCTCAGTGCTTAACCCAGCTATTTTGACAGGGAGGGAAAAGGTCCCAGGACACAGACACATCAGTGCTCCAAGCACTTCACATAATACAGTAGTGTTGAATGTCATAGACCTAGCAGCAATAGATTAGGTATGATGACCACAGTGCAACAAGGGGATGCAACCACAAAATTTCACTAATGCTGTGGAAGATCTAGAGGCGTCAACTGCACATTTCTGATGTATTAATCTTCACAATATGTGCTCATCTCAAAACATTTTGTTCAAAACACTGGGTCTAGCAAAAGTGCATTATGCCCTTTAAACAACATAACACAAATACACCAACATGAATCCTGATATCAACAAACAAAATATTTTCTAAGCTTGCCTAATCATTCAAATTACTTCACAACACTATCATGTAATTTACTGTCTCCTGTTGAATTTTGTGAGCAGGAGGTCAATAACACTGCACAACAATTTTTTGGAAAAGTCTTGCTTCCTGAAAAGTTTTTGCTGATTGTGACAGGTGCCTACTGGGTATTCACAAATATAGTTTTGGTTTTACTGCATCATGCAGGAACTCTGAGAAATAGACATTTATATGTTTACTGGCAATAACGTATTTAGTCACATTTAAATTTCACATAAGCTATTAAATTCAACAGAATTAAAAGTGTTTTGCTCCTGATTTTCTTTTGTATTCAGTGTCTGGTGCATCAC
>JAQQZU010000036.1:11592309-11603047 GCA_030068025.1 Parauchenoglanis punctatus
AAAGGCACCCTGGGTGACCCGGGTATCGAACCCAGGACCTTCTTGCTGTGAGGCGACAGTGCTAACCACCGCACCACCATTAGGAACATCACAATAAAATCCAATAAGAACCACTAAAAATCCCAAATGATAGCTAAGATGTCATCTATTTGATGGACGGGCTGTGAATGGACAGATATTTTCCAGGCCTGACAGAGACTAATATCAAACTTGTGGCAAAGGCTTCAGTAAAGGAGACAATACAGTGCTGAACTATGACAACAAAACTGAGTTAAACTAAACTAAATCATGTTAATGGGGAATGCAATAGTACAAACAATATGGAAATGAAATCTTGGATAGAATATTATGACTTATATTTACATAGGATTTGGAAGGTGCATTTTACTCTCTGAAGTGACTTACAGTATAGTCTAGAAAATACATTGAAATAGAACCCATTCAGTTGGTAACAAAGTATACAATCCTAAGACACAGTGTCATCTATTTATGAGCATGTAACATTTAATGTATGTATTATCAGTACTACTGCCTTCAGTCAACAATAATGAAACACAAACAGTTTGATCCTGTTAAAAGACTGTAATTAAAAGAACCACTTATTAAATATCTTGACCTGAGAGCCAGAGGTGATTGACTTCACTATTTAATCAGGTCAGGCACAAATCTATTAGAGCATCTGCTGTAAGATAATATGGGGTGATAATGATGGAGCACTGGATAACATTGCTGTGTCACAGCTTCTTTGCATGTTCCTTCAGTGTCTGAATGGGTTTCCTCTGGGTTCTTCACTTTTCCTCTGTTCATAAACATGATGCTAGATAACTCTAAATTGTCCCTAAAGTGTGATTGAGTGTGTGAATGTGTGTGATGCCCTGCAAAGGTCTGGCATCTCATTCAGGGTGTGTCTCTGTTGCGTCCAATGTTCCTGTAATAGATCCGTTGCTACTCTGGCCAGGATAAAGTGGTTAGTGAAGATGAATGAATCAGCTCCTCCAGGGACTGAGGTAGCTCAAATGGGAAAATCCTACCAGTGGCTAGGAAGGGCAGGACTAAAGAACAGTGCAATGCAAAGGTACTTGTCATGAGAGCACAAGAAAAAGCACTCAGCAGTAGCTCTATCAAAGCAGATGTATATCATATAATACTCTCTGTAAGAGAAAACGCCAGATAATGCAGCATACAGAGCAACATACACTGAGAGGCACAACCAACTAACAGACATCATATACAGAAACAATGATCAACATTAACTCACAATATGAGCTCCCAGATGGCCACGATTAGTTATTGTCATTCTGATCAATAGGGAAGAGAGTAACGGCATCCTACCCACAGAGAGAGCATGGCCAGTTATGCTTTTGGCCATGGTTGGATGTGGGATGGCTGGAATCCAAACATTTTCCTTTGCACCACTTGTGAGCTACTGGTATTATATCACTGCTGTCCACAGCACCGTATTACACTCTTTGTCAAACACAAAGCCAAAACTTTGGGTTTGGCAATGAAAATTCTTGGACAGTTTCCTTATAAAGCTCAGATTTGTTTGCATGAATACGTTTCAAGGGATATTATTGTGCTGTGCAAGCTTGTTATTTGTTCACAGTGCAGAGCTGGCTTGTAGTTGTGCCTCTGTTTTTGTACAGAAATATTAAATGCTTTATGAATTAAACAAATATACCTGATACAGAAAAAAATGTTGCACACAAAGACAAGGGAACAGCTAAAGTGTAATGCAATAAGGAGTGGTAAAAAAAACAAAAAAACAGTTAGACTGTCTGACATCTTAGCAAAATTGTTGAAGTCAAACAAATGCTATTTATTTTTTAAGAAATGTTTTTCCTAGTTGCCAAACTTAATGACAAAAAGTAATGATATTAGAACAGAATGATGGTAAAAGTATCAATATACATGGATTAAACATGCTGGTTGTAATAAAATGTAGTAATTCTGGTCTCGGCTAAAGCCAAGACATATATTTATGGCAGTTGTGTTTGGCGGCCATGAAGGAAGAATTGCAAGTTTACCATAAATTGTTGGAATCCATTATAAACAAACAGTGCATGTCTGTTTGTAATCTGAGTTTATATTAAATATGTACAGTGATAATGTTTAAAAAAATCTCTTTTCTCCTGAGCTCAAAACCTTTTAAAATGATGTAATTTTGGGGGGGAACTTTTTGGTAAAATTGTGACCCACATTTGAACCAACAGTGAAGCCATATTGCTTATTGTAGTACTACCTGTAGGCATCTGGATCATGTGTAATGTGATGTGACCCACCTTAAACACGTTTTAGTGAGATCTTGTATGATGGAAATTACCATGCATGAGCAGAGCTGATATCCGATTCAGCCTGCAGGGTGAGGACATGTCCATTTTTCTTGTCTGCAGCTGTTTGAAGCAATACACATCAGCATTATTTCCATCAAATGCCTCTGAATGTGTATATGATTTGAGTAGGCGTTTATGCCTCTCCTTATGAATGTGCATGCTAGGGTTATAAAATGATGGCATGTGTTGAAGGCATACTGGTGAAATCTGAAAGACGGTATTTGTGAAACGGCATCTTGTAATGGACCTGGTGAGCCACCTAATCAATGGCAACATGCTTTCAAGTTCTTCAGAAACATGATATACACATGAAATTACCTGATGCACCCTACTTCCAGTATATTCCAATATAGAAGTGTTCGCTTTTTTCCCCCTGACCCATTGATGACACCAAACCTATTCTAAATACATTTATTGACTGACTATGCTCTGGCTAATTATACTCTATCATCTGAATATTTTACAGAAAATTTTGTTGTATGTGCGAATCCCCTTGTGTATATGATGCACTGTATGGAGACTACGGCAAACACACAACATGGTTGCTGTGCAAGTGCTTAAGGATGTGAGAACACACAGAAAATACTGATCATAAGCTAGCCAATGACTGGAGCTTATAATGATTAAGCTAGATAAACATGGCTGTTTTTATATGGACAAACTGAAAGGACAGTAACAGTGGAAACAAGAAAAAGACATCAGAAATATCAACATTTCTCTGAAATTTGTAAACAGGTTGCTAAGAAAAAGCTTTGCATGACTATAATTATAATTTGATTACACATATTATCAACCCCAAAACTTTATGGTTTCTGCCTTATTGAAAAATATTAACATTCTGTCATGAAAATTGAACCTAGATCTATTACAAAATTTCTGCTTCTGCAGTAAGTGAATACTACAAAATATGGAAGGGTCGTATGAAATCTTGTCAAGAACAAGACCTTCTTTGTCCATAGCATTACACACACACAGGGTTTATATATAAACAAACAAGACATATTAGAAAAAGGTGAAAGTAATTAACAGCCCTAGCCATATCATAGCAAGAATTGGTAATGATCACATAAGGAAAGTAAGGGGGCTGTAGATGGCTTACAGAGCTTGGTAGGTCAGTCGGGACAGAATCAGGGCAGACATGACAGTTTGAGTCACTGGAATGAAATGTCTGAGTTGTTTTTGAAACACAGCCCCTATTCTACCTGCTCTAAAACCCCTTGTGTGTCAGACGTTTTGTTTATTATCCTCCCTCTTTTCCAGGATCCATGTTCTTCCTGTCATATCCCACCTGTAATACCATCTCACTGATTCACACTCCAGGGGTGGGCTCCTAGGACACACACACACACAAAATCATAAAACACAAGGGTTCTTACCACCATAACGAGTGGCTCCATCAATACACCCTGATCCCTTCATCTCTTTCCAGCCGTGTGTGTCTTGCGCCAGGGAGTGTGTATAGTGCAGGCCTGAGCACGCAGCATACAAGGGTATGAAATAGTTGAAATCTGAGATGCACTGGAAAATGAGACACGTCCAAGGCCACCTACAGTGGTGCTGTCGCTGCTGACTCAAACACGCTAAAAATATATCCGTTGATTTTTCTTTCATAGAAATTGTTCATTATTGATTTTTTGTGAACGACTAAATAGTAGTGGGTAAAGATGAGTGAATTTGTGTTATAAAAGACTTTTTTGCCACTTAGACTTTTCTGTGTCTTTGAAGGAAAATGAATGAGAGAAGATGAGAAAGAAATGGCGAAGAAGTCAGAAATAGAGATAAAATGAAGAAGAAATATAGAGATCAGGAAAAAATGTGCAAAGAGAATTAGAAAAAGAAAAACAGATAGGGAAAGAGAGGGAGAAATGAAGCATGAGTGACAAAGATGTGGGGGGAAAAAAGAATTTTCTTTGAGATTATATTTTCTTCAACCCTGTTATTAAAAAAAAGACAGTAGGCATTTTTTAAAAAGGAAGGCAAATCCGGTAGCATATCAGAGAATGACATTTAAGTGATAAATAATGCTCACACTATTTTTAGACAAACTCTCCATGGTTTAATTGATGTGGTAATTTACATGGAATTTGACTTGGAATTTCACTGACAGCAGCACAGCATGTGTCTTACTTCAATGTGCACTGTGTACTTCTTAAAGTGAACTATACCTAGCAGATGGATGCTTGGACAGCTCATCCTTTTAAACCAGTGGTTCTCAAAGGGGTCCATGAAACAGAGCCAGGAGGTCCATGACTTTTTTCTTTTGTTACAGTGGTGGAAATCACAATGAGACATTGTGAAATCTATTATATTTAGGGGTCCAAGCACAAAAGTCATCTCAGACCTAGTATGTTCAAGATTTCAGGAATAGAAATTTCTATGGCTCCAAAAAATATATAATTTAAAATGTTTGAAACATTTTAATAAAATAAATTTATAGTTCGGGGGTCCGAGGATTTTATTTTACAGTTAAAGCGGTCCCTGGCTACAAAACATTTGAGAACCATTGCTTTAAACTGTGGGCACATTTTCTTTACAGGAGAGAGCATGAAATTTCCCAAATCATATTCATTAATTTTTTGGCCTACATGGCGGGCACACATGAGAATCTCGTGACCTCATTTAGTATCTCATGCCCGTATTAAATGTGCATAATTCACTATTCCCAATATAAATAATAGGGTATTTTCATCCAACCACTTTTTCTAACATACTCAACAGCACATACAGCATTTTTATCCCTGCTTATGCATCACATTTCCAGCACAATATAAAAGTCTATTTCCAGCAATTTCATCATACAAAAAATAACGTGCATATCAATTTCTATTTTATAAACTGCTAGACTAATGAGTGTAAAAGTCATATTGTTAAATAAAGACAACTTTGCAGTGATGAACATATAGGAAATATATTAGACCGATATTAGATTGAATTTTTTTGCCTTCCTCTCATTTGTTTATCATATTTCTTTTACAGTCTGTTTTGTTTTATATGTTATTTCATATTGCTGGTGAGAGCAAAGGGAAAAAAACAGCATTAAGTTTCACCAGTCTGCATTTTCTATCCCCCAATTTTTTCATGCTTTAAAGAAAGTGAAACAAAATAAATAAATAAAAAAATTTAGAGCCTCCAAAGGAGCCGCCTGCTATGTACAGATGGTTGCTACCACTGAGTACAGAAAGTGTTCAGCATTATGCACTTAACCGCAATGTCCAAAATTTATCATGACTTTTGGAACAAACTGAGAGATTGGGCACACACTGTCTATGGTAGTAATTAAACTGCAACATCTTGTACTGCTATCCAATTATAAGCCTTGTACCCCATTTTCTCTTTAACACATAAAAAGGACTATTATGCCAGAGTCACCCTTGAGGTCTGTGTGTGTGCCTGTGTGTCTGTGGGTGGTGTGTGAGCAATAGATAAATTTTAGCATATTTCGTCTAAGCTTGCTGTAGATTATATTGCGTGAATGATGCACGAAGGATGCAGGACAACCAACAAAGCAACCTTACATGTAATTTAGGCATATTACTGTGAGTACATGTAGAACCCATAATTACAATAATGCAGTGTGTGTGTGTGTGTGTGTGTGTGTGTGTGTGTGTGTATGTGTGTTATGAAGTGATAGTATTGTGCACAAAAATCTCCATGGGGTGTTCTGGTTTCAGTTAACTCAACGTGGACAATCTGGAAACTCTTCCCAAACCAGAAGGAACCATTTTATTGGGTTTTTTTTTTTTTTTGGATCTGTGGCATTGTATGTCCAGCAGCCAGGCTGTTCTCTTTCTCAATTATTCCATGAGTGTTGAAAAGCAAGTATGTGCCATTAGAGACAGAAAATGCATTCTGTGTGAGCAAATAGCACTGTATACCCAGAACACACTAGAGTGTAATTATGTGGGACCCAAGAAATAAGTCATGGGAGCAACAGTTTTTACTTTCGTGCGAGCATGAACAGCCAGTCAGATATGAAGTACAAAGATAGGACATGTGCATTAACATGGGAGCCTACTGCACTGGATGAAACCCAAATCCTCCAGCAACCAGGTTTCTTTTTTCTCTCGTTTATTTTTTAGTTTATTTTAGGAAAAAAGCTCAATGCTTGTTCTATGGGTTCACGCTTTTAAGGTTCAGCTGAATGAACTTGATTAGAAGTGAATTGCATTTTATTGCTATCATGTCCTTTTCCATTTTTTATGTGTGTTCTTAATTACACCAGCTGTCACAGCTGTAAAAAGGTTGGGGTTTGAATGAATCCAAAGAGGTGTGCTTGGGTGTTCTGCTGCCAAATCACATCAGCTCTTCCCATTCCCTTTAAGAAGCGAGTGTTCACAGCAAAACTCTCACTTACCCAAAATATCTTTTCAGTCTATGTCATTTATCGACTACATCATTATTTTTGTGGGATTCTCGCAAACAAGGAGACTTGGATAAAATGCCAGTGTTTTTATTTGGAATTCCACCAGTGTAAAATCCACATTCATAGAGAGGGAACATACCAGATCTCTGTATTAGCCTTCTGATTTCAAGCTAATAGAGGGATCTAGTGCCATACATGAGAAAGCAGACAACAAATGTCAACAATGAATATAAACAAAACAACAAACCATGCACAGTACTGTAATTACAGAGGTTAATGTCTGTTGATTATTAAAGAAACAGATATTTATGGCATTTGACAGACAGCTTTATCCAGAGCAACTTACATTTGCCTCATTTTTTATACAATTGAGCAGTTGAGGATTAGGGACCTTGCTTAAGGGCCCAACAGTGGCAGTGTTGGGACTTGAACTAACAACCTTCCGAATAGTAGTCCAATATTTTAACCACTGTGGTACAACTGCCAGTACATTGCAATATACCTCTCCGACAGAACATTGCTATGATGCACACTGTAAGTCCATTCCAAAAATCCTCAACCAGCTGAAAAATGCACCTAGGACATTACATTTCTGTGTCAGCAGAGTTTCTTCTCACATGAATATTAAGGACTCTTCTGCCCCGCTCACAGCTTCCTGTTAACTTCTTGGTCTAGTATATATAAGCACATGGTTCACAAACACTCATTGTGAAGTCTTGCCAACTACCTACTTATGTAAATTCTCAGATTTGTTATTTCTCTGACTGATTTTTGCTTGACTATTGCCTGTGTTTTGTTTCATTCTTGGGATTAATGTTTTGGCCATTGTTTTGGTTGAAGATTTGAGTTTTGACCCTTGTCTGACCTTTTGATTTAATTTGGATTGTGTATTGGAGAAATGGTATGTATGACTGATTACATATTCTGTTCATGGATCAGACTCATGGATCCTCAATACTCTCCCAAGTCCTGTCCAATATATCAGCACTGTTTACTGTTACCTAGCCAGTGGTTGTGTTTTGCTGTTCCTCGGCACCTGCCATGTGTAAGAAAAACCACACATGGTGTCCTGCATCTATCCAACTTAATGCATCACTCTGAGAGTTTAATTCAACACTGTAGGTGTTAATGATTAAAAACTCAATTATAAATATTGATTTTGTTTTGTACTGTGAGAGTTAATTGAACATTAATTATGTTAATTATATTGTTAATGAAATGCTTTGAAATTCAACACAGGCCTAATTTACTTAGTCAAAATGGCAAACTCATTGGAGGCTAAGGACCACAATATAAGGATCACACCAATATATCCAATCATATTTTATTCATAATATGCGCCTTACGGGTTTTAGGGAAAAATAAGTACACTCTGCTTCAATTATAATTTTTCCCATGATACGTTTTTTATTTATAAGGGTCTAAATATCAGTTGTGTGGTACTCACCAATTTCTTTACTAACTTTCTAAGAAACATTTAAATACCTGGTTGGAAAAAAATAAGTTTACCCAATAATTCAGTATTATATAGATGCAGCAACGAGCCTTTAGCAAAGCCCTTGGTTTTTTTCTTCTTTAGCCATTCTGATGTCGATTTGCTGGTGTGCTTAGGATCATTATCCAGTTGCGTGACCCAATTTTGGCCCGCTTAAGCTGCTGGACACATGGCCTCACATTTGTCTCAAGAATATTCTGGTATAAAATAGAGGTCATTGTTGTCTCAATGACTGTACTTTTCCCAGGTCCTGTGACTGCAAAACAAGCTCAAATCATCACCCATCCACCACAATGCTTGACAATTGGCATGAGGTGTTTGTGTTGATGTGCTGTATTTGGTTTTCATCGAACACGGCACTGTGCATGATGACCAAACATCTCCACCTTGGTCTCATTATTTGAAAGGGTATTGTTCCAGAACTTTTGTGGTTTGCTTAGATGCGGTTTTGCCATGTTACCATATTCTTTTTGGAGAGAAGGGGCTTTTTCCTAGCCAGCCTTCCATGAAAGCCATTCTTGTTCAGTCTTTTTCTGATTGTGTTGTCCTGAACATAAAGCTTTAATGTGCTTACAGAGGCCTGTAGGTCACATGATGTAGCCCTTGTTTTTTCTTTATATCTCTGAGCATTGAACAGTCTGATCTTGGACTAAATTTGCAGAGACACCCACACCTCAGAAGATTGGCAGCTGTCTTGAAGGCATTTGTAACTATCCTTCTCACTGTAGAATTGCGAATTTAAAATTCTTTGGAGATGGCCTTATGACCTTTTTCAGAATGATGAGCAACAACAATTGCTTGTTTGAGGTCAGGGCTGATGTTCTTTCTTGTTGGCATGATGTAGACACACACCTGAAGGTTCCAAAACACAAAAATAGTTATGCTTTTATAGAGGTCGTCACGGTTCTTGATGATTAACTAACCTTGTGCATTTCTTTAGGAACGCCTGGCTGCTAATTACTCTTCTAATGATTTTGGAAGTAGGAAAGGTGTACTTATTTTTCCTACCTGGTTTAGGACTGTTGGTTTAGATATTGAAATCTGTTGGGGGTTTTTTTGTTGTTGTTTTGTTGTCACCTGAGGTTATTTGTTTGTTTATAGACATTGGTGAGGACCACACAATTGTTATTTAGTCCATGATAAAAACAAAACAGAACTAAAGGAGGATGTATTTTTTCCCAATGATGTACTTATTGAGATTAATCTTCATTTATTGAGAGCTTTACAATTAACACACTTTGTTAATTCTCTGCATATACATATTTTTTAGACTGGAGCTTTTTTGACTGCTCTAAAGTTGACCGTTTCCACCACTTCACAGCAACTTTTAAATTTTCACCATAATGGGACTGAACATTAGACACGTAGCAAGTGCATTTTGCAGCAGTAAGAATATGTGTTTTCGCTTCACTTCCTCACATACATACATCTGGCCTATGTTATTAAACCCTTTCTTCCTGTGCTGCTAATAAGTGATAACAGGAACTAACTTGTAATGCAGGGAATGTATTTTTTTAATTTTTTAGTTGATAAAAACATGCAATTGTTGGCAAATTGCTGTGGTATTAGATGAATAAAAAATTTTAGGGTGTCCTGTTATTAAATAAATCAACCTTGGGGTGTTCACACATCACAACCCTCCATTGTTGATTATTTCAATGTGATAGTATGTTGTGTTTTCTCATTACATGTTTATTCATCACCTAGTGGTGTGTGTGTATGTGTGTGTGTGTGTGTGTGTGTTGTCTCATTTCCTGTGTTAATTTGTCTGTTTAAATCCCCCCCATGTGTGAACACCCCATTTGTGTTTCTGATTTTGCAGTAATTCTGTCTGTCATCACATCTATACAGAGCTTGACAAAGCATTCCTTTTGCTTCAATTACACACACACATACACAAACACACAGAGTCTCTCCCATGCTCTCTCCAACTCTTGCTGTCTTTCTTAATCTCTGTGTGTTTTGCAGTCAGTCTGTCTGTCTATCTAGAACAATGAGTCACAGTCACTTCTAAATGATATAATACTCAGATCACTTTAGTTTACATCACTATAGTGATATTACCCAGTAACCAGATGGCCTTTCTATGAGAACTCTCGCAAAATGAGTGATCAACGAGTTATCCAGGTTCTGTTTCCGTAAAGTTTCAGCTTCCATACTGTCTGATAACTTCAGCTGTATGCTATGTAAACAAAATCAGTAAACAAAATTTCATGTTTTGTACAGGTTGGTCATTGTGTGATGTCTCATTATAAATTTAAAGATTACATTGACTTATGCTTCATTGCCTGATGTTACAGGGTCAAACTGGATCTTTGGAACAGAAAACATTGTACTTGTAGACTGCTATGCAAAATGGATTTTGAAAATTGGGAGGCAAAAATCATACCTTGAAAGTGGGTGGGGGAAAAAATCATTTTGAAAAGTAAAACCATCCATCCATCCATTATCTATACCTCTTTATCCATCCGGGTCGCGGGGAACCTGGAGCCAATCCCAGCATCTTCGGGCGAGAGGCGGGGTACACCCTGGGCAGGTCGCCAGTCC
>JAQQZU010000036.1:11605892-11618392 GCA_030068025.1 Parauchenoglanis punctatus
GGGGAGAACATGCAAACTCCACAGAGAAAGGCACCCTGGGTGACCTGGGGATCGAACCCAGGACCTTCTTGCTGTGAGGCGACCGTGCTAACCACCACACCACCGTGCCGCCCTGAAAAGTAAATTGTCTTAACAAAAAAAATGGCTTTATAAAATGAGGTTTGGGGTAAAACCTGAAGTGGGAAAACTATGCTTGTGATCATTTCAGATGGAGAGGTTATATATGGGTGATTTTAAAAATAATTTCTGAATGATTGAAGGTCAGTGAACAGTTAACACACACACCTTCCTTTATCGCCATTATCTTTATGACTACTCTGCTTCCAGTCTGTCTGTCTGCCTCGTCTCAAATAAACCCAAATGCCTCTTAAGTCTCAGGAACACTAGGCGGACTCATCTTGGTTACACTTACCTGTGCAGGGATCGAATGGGGCCGCTGTGTTTTCTGATTGGTTGAGGAGTGTAAATCCGGCCCCTCGGGGGCTTGTTGTAACTCAACACCTGAGAGAGAGAGAGTGTGTGTGTGTGTGTATGTGTCTGGACTGGCCTTGTTCCCGGTCTCAGAAAGCTCACACCTCTCCCTCGAGACACACTTTCTCTCACGCAGATACACACACACACACACACAAGCACACACCCTCAGCAAGTCAGGCAGGTGGATTTGATCGGCGTGCTCCTTCAGACAGTGACCAGCTGGAGCTCTTTCTCTCTATCATACTGGATTTTAATCTTTTATTTCATGTTTGGGGGAAATAGCAGTGTTTCACGGCTCTATTCATACTGAAGGATTTGCAGATTTGACTTATCTTGGTATTTTCTTTTCCTTCACATGGTAAGTTCTTAACATCACATTTTTATTTCTGGTAAATAGTTCATATACGCTAAACAGTTGAATACACTTTTTCTTTCCTGTGTCCCCTTTCTGCCTTATGTGCTTTTCTTGGCACTTTTAAAGCAGAATTGTTTGTAGATGACTTTCCCATCCTTTCTGCTGTAGATCATTCGCCGCTGGTTCAGTGTTCCTGAGTTCAAAAACGTCTCAGGTTGTTTTCTTGTCACTGAAGAGAAATGACTTGGCCAGAGGGCTTGCTCTGCTAAAAGGTCTTCTTCCTCTACCAGAGTTCTCTTTTGTTACAGCTATTTTGTGGGGTAGAATAGTGGTGCAATTCAAATCTACATTTTTGCAAGCCTTGATTTCATACTGATGAGTTTGTGGAGACAACGTTTTCTTAAAGAAAAAAAGTTTCTCCTGATATGTTCTTTTCCTGTGCTGAACCTCTCACCGCTCTGGTCTTTCACATTTCTGACCTTTTCTTTCTTTCTGTCTTATCATTTCTTGTCATTTTTAAAGCTGAATTGTTTAGCAGACCACTTTCCTGTCCTTTCAGCTTCCTCTGGCCGCCGCATTCTGACGTGCAAAGATGTCTCGGGTCATTTTATTGTCACTGAAATGAAATGAAATGGTGTGACTTGCTTTGGAGAAGGAGTTTCATTTGCTATGGGTTTTTCGTCGTGTTTGGTTTTTGTTCTTAAATGAACAACCTGTAGTGAACACATACACATAATGTATTTAAAACAAAAAAAACATACAGTACAAGTTATCAATAGTGTCACAATTCACCTGCAGTGTGTATCCTCCATCTTAGGCTCCTTTAAATGATTATTCATATTTAGTTAGTTACTTAGATGTTAACAGTTTTCCATGTGGTTCTAGAGAGAATCCAAACGATATGTATCATAATTATTAACTCACCTTTTCTGTTTCTAACTATCTTGTCACTGTTGAGTCCTCAAACAGTAAAATACTTGCACCATGAATTGTCCCGCTTTGGATAAAATTGTCTGTGTAATGAATGTAGTGGAAATTAGTCTTCAAAAATTTCAGGTTTTCACAGAATGCTACATCGGCTGATGGGTTTGATCACTGGAACAGGTTCCATTATCAGAAATTATTTTTATTCACTAAATACAAGGTGTATGATGAATTATACTACTGTATGTGTCAACAAATTCCAGTTCCTTTTTGTCCAGTTTGTGTATGAAAACTTAGAGTCCAATGTCCTAAAAGCAGGATGTCACTTTTTTTGTGTTTGAAGACTTTTTGGTCACCATAGTTACTATCAGGTGCTTGTTCAAACTAGTGAAAAGAGAGAAATAAGCTAGAGACTAGAGAAATAAAATGAATGCAATGGCATAATTCAGATTGCAAGGGGACATGTAGAATGAAGGATGAAAATATTTTGGACATATAAAAACAAAAAAAAACGGATGTATGCAGTAAGAGGTGTGTCCTTTAAAAAAAAAAAGACATTTATGTGCAGCTGAAAATACTGTATATTAAAATGTGTTATGATATTGTGAGCTTTAGTTACTTGAGTAACTAAAGTAACTTGAGTAATGAGAGCATGCAAGTATTTCTTCGTGCAGGAATCAGCAGAGGTGAAGCACTTTGATTGTGTACTCCATCAAAATGTCTTTTAGAGAGAAGTCAGCGCAAAAACGTGCGTGTGCGTGTCCATGTGACTGGTGCTGTGCGTGACTGTGTGTGAACAGGAGTGTATATAGGAAAGAGACCCTCCATCTCCGGGGAGTGATTCCATTTCAGAGAGGCTTATGTCTTTCAACAATGTCTTTGTCTCTCCTAATCCTGCAGACCTGAACTCACCATTTAGCAGTCTCCCCCCCTCTCTCTTTCTCTCTCTCTTTTACTCTCCTTCTGCTCTCACTGTCCTTCTCCCTCTTTGTCTCTCTCTCTGTCTCTGTCTCACATGTCCCCACACCCCACACATTCAGGTTGCTCTCATTCATAGCAACCAAGCAGGCGGGTGAAAAGACACAGCAGTAAGTTGTGTTAGTGTGGGTGGGCATGGCAAAAAGAAGGACGGGTTTAGGGTCAGGCTCATATAACCCCTTCTACTCCCCCCTTGCCCTTTTCTTAGTGTTTGAGCCCATAAAGGCAGTCAAGGCTGTCACTAAAGGTCATGACCTTACTGGGCTTTTGATTTCCACCAATATTAACTTCTCTTTCAAGCACAGTAATGGTGGGTGATTTATATAACTGCTGTTTCCATAAGCTTAGAAATCTGACTGTTTACTTGCTTAACATGATCAATGAAAAAAAAAAACTTTATTTATTTTAGGTCTGTGCTAGTTAAGGACAGGTGATATTGCAAAAAGTATCCAGGCATCCATGACCAACAAGGAAGAAGACAGTCCCATTATATGCAGTAATACTGCTTATTCCAATATAGCTGAATTCTTGAATCTGGTTCATCAGAAGAGGTTGATTCATTTTCTGTAATGGCGGTTCTGACGGTGCTTCCAGCTACAAGGCACATCAGAGGTTTCAATGAATTTGCTCATTCTAATACTTTATTATTTCTAGTTAGTCAGTTGAATGGTAGATGCTCCACATAATCCAAGCCTAATAAATAATGGATTAAAAATGTGCTGTTATTTAGCAAAGTAAATTATATAATAATTGATATGAAGAAGATTTCTGTAAAGGCATGTTTATTTACCATTTGTTGGGTTTCACCACTTTGTAACACGCAGTAGATTTTCCATCACAGAGGAAAGGTTTCAGGATATTACACTTAATAGATTCTTTATACTTGACAAGCTGCGTTTTATTTTTATTTTTTTTAACTTGTTGGTGTTTATTTATTAATTTATTTTGACTGGTGAGGAAAGACATTATAAAATGAAGAAATATGTAAAAAAAAACAAAAACATGATTGTTGGCTAATAGCTGTGGTAAAAGAGGAATAAGACACTGCAGAACAATTTTCCTATAAGTGCGTCTCAAAGTATTTTATTCCTTACTTATGAAACAGTAGCAAGTACTAAATATGTTAATCACGCCACAGTTGTAGAACTTTTGTTGATCATTTTCCATACTTTATCAGTAACTCATGCTGTAACACTTTTTTTAAGGAATATTATCTAGAATATTTCATGGTCAGGAATGCTGTGCATGTTTTCAGCTTCCACCTATATGCTAGCAAGGCAAATGCTATTTCTAGTTTTAAGAATACACAATAAGTTATATTTAGTTTGGCTGAGGTTGTACTTTTCCTCTTTTCACCATTCTAATGAGCCATACCAACTTGACACTAACAGCACACACACATACATAGAGTGCTTATGTGCTAATCAAGGTTGTGAGTTCAAATGGATTGGATTCTCTCTCCCTTGTAAGCCACTTTGTGTAAAAGCATCTGCCCATTGAATTCAAAAGCCACAAGACAGCACCCCTCCCTCTTACAGACATCGCGCGGGGCCTTTATAAAGGTGGCTGAATGAGTTGGACACAAGAATGAACATGTCTGCAGACACACACACACACACACACACACGCACACATGCATGTACTAAAATGGGGTTGTTACAGAGACGCAGTACAATGATCTATTAACAGAAGTGTTTAAAGTTTAGGGCTGAGTTTCACAAAAGAATGATACTCCATAAATAGAAAACAAATGCATCGTAAATATTTTGGGGACTGGGGATCACTTACAACCAAGTACGAACATGTGTAGAATTGATATTGAAATGTCATGGAGCAGAGAACAGCTTCTTGATGAATAAATTAAACAGTGTTTATGCCAGGGTTAATTAAGACAACCAATATGGCAGAACACATTACGACTTCCAACTGCTACGCTAAATCACCCCCAACCTTGCTATTTCAGCTAATAATCAGACTGAAAGTAAGCAACATTTTCCTCTCACAAGTGCATATTAGTATTCTGTATCCTAATGTAAATATTTGGTGATAGCCACTTTGTAGAATTTAACTCTACTATCTCAGAGACAACCATTTCATGCTATCAGTTATCCAGCTATCATGTATCAAACTATTGGGTAGACAGCTATCAGTCATGACAAACTGTGCAAACTGTGTTTAAAATGAGCTCTTTTATCTTGATAGCAGTGCAGTGGGCTACAGAGACAGAGTAGGTACTCAAAAATGTGCTTAACCTCTCTGACTTTTTGAGCCCCAACAATGCTCAGGCACTCCAGCCTGCACTGCGGGGCGATGGGTGCTTTGTGAGAGTGTGTTTGTTCATGTTGAAGTAAGGCACATTAGCATCGGCCGTCTGCGTTCTGTCCAGAAATCTGTGTTTTCAGATCCAGGCTTCACTTTGTGGTGTTTGCTCTGTCACTCACTGCTGTTTGCCTTCTTATTGGTTAGCGCAATGATGTAATTGATTACTGTTGAAATGTGGCTTGGGTTGTTTTGTCAAAGCTGTGCATTCCAAGTAATTGGTTGGAAGGTGGCTGCATACACACGCACACACGCACGCACGCACGCAAAGAGGATTTCTCTGAAATATGGCACCATGCTTGTACTGTATGTGGATCAAACCCGGGAAGGATTCAGTGAGCTTTTAGAAGTGTGTCGCTCTGTATCTCCACACTCTTTGATGGCAGACTCTGAGCCTCTGAAGATGAGTTCAAAATAAATCAAATTTAATTACGCCTCTTGTGTTTCTAGTGAAAGTAGTTTGTCTAAATGGTCTTTACGCTGAAGCGAAGGATTTTAAGACAAGCCGCCACAATGCAATAAGCTTTTAACAGCATTTTTCTAAACTGCTGGATTCTGTGTGCCAGTCTAAGCCCAGTTTTAAAATGAGACTCTTTTGTAACTTTTGAAAAAACTTCAAACACCTTGATTCTGAAACTTTGAAGTTTTTATGGTTGCCTTTTTTCTTTCTTTGTGAAACAGGATGATGTAGGTAGTAATTTCTATTCATTGTAAAAATTGTTCTTTTAAATGATTTGACTTTTATGGGGCAATCTGCAAGATGGTTGCTCATCCATGACCATTATTATATCACTTTGTGGGATCTACGCTGTCGCTTGATCATAATGAGTTTCTGTTTTCCTATTTCCATGTGGTTCTCTCTTTCTCTCTCTCTCTCTCTTTCTCTCTCGCTCTCTCTCTTTCTCTCTCTCTTGTTCTCATATGTCACTATTCAAGGCACAAGCACTGACTTGCCCTCAAGTCGTGATGGGATGTGAATTCTTTCCCTCCAAGGTGTCTCCCCTCTTCCCCGACTATTGAACTCTCTTGCACATTTATGATGTCTAAAATCCTGAAACTATGCTGTAAATTAGTAAACAAGTAATGGTGTAGAAACTCAAGGTGAGTGAAGCCAGCCATTTAATAACACAGGGCAGCTGAATGCATTCGGAGGAGAGCAGTTGTAGCCTGGTTCTGTACACATGAGCTAAAAGATGCCTACAATTGGCTGGCAATGCACTGTTCATTAGGGAAGAGAGGAAAGAGAGCATCCCATTTAGACTGAAAGCCAATCATGCTGTCTTGGTCTCCAAAAACTTTGTACTTGTGGTTTCCAGCCAGAGGCTGAAACCGAAGTCAGTTGTGACTCTTTAAACACCTCTATAAGATGCGTGTTTCACTCACAAATTGATTGTGGCTTAGTTGTATTGATAAATAAATATTGATTCATTCTATAATTTTACAAGCATTATAACTGATGTTTTCTCTGTAATTACCAAAGCTATATTTAGTAGTATTTTTTGTGTAGTTTGGTAGTACTTACCATTAGTACTTTGATAGTATTTACCATTAGTAGTTTGGTAGTATGACACATTAGTTACTATGTACTCACTACTTATTACATTCAGTGTAATTATTGCATCTGGTATTACTTAGCAGTTTTTGCACAACTTACCATTGTCGTGGAGAATATCAAATCTCATTGGACCAACTTTATTGGTGGCAAACATCCAGCAGGCACCATAAGCAAACCCACAGGTGTGGCCTACTTTACAATACAGACACTCTCTACCATTATTTTAGAATCCTTCCAATGGTTAATAAAAACATAAAAGGTTAACATATTTATTTAAATGTTTAAAAATAATGTAACCATGCATAATATAAGTTGTAATACTATTCAGTGTGAACATTTCAGTGTGCCCAAGTGTAATACATTTCATTCAAATGAAAATATCTCAAATACTTCAGTGCAGTTATATGTAAAGTGTGCATAGATTCAAGTGATAATACTTCGGTGTGTTTATATATTCAAAACTAATACATTCCAGTGAATGCCTACATATTAATACATATGTACTTATAAATGTGATTCAGAATAACATATTTGGTAACATATTTGGTATGTCAATCAAACTAAATCAATAAATCAATCAGTAATTCAACTGTACTATCTACTGTAAAACCCTATAGTTTTGGTTATGTGTTCACAGTATATACAAGAAATTACTTGTAATTGTGGCGTGCTTGCCTATTGAATACTAAGGAAATTAAGAAAAAAACAACAGCGTAACCCAGCATAACTGATAACCAGCATAATGTTTCGGTTACAAGCAAAACCACATACAAGCAGACTTTTGCCAGTCAACCACCATGACTTTGGACTGAAAGGTCACAAAACCACAATCCAGAAACTCATACAAATATTTTTATTGACCAAAGAGACAAAGTGGCAATGGCAAATTCTGAAAGTCTAAAAACCATGTAGAAAGTCAGAGCAAATCTGTCTTATTCATGCTACACCGGATGTCTATTAAGTTCCTGCTCATGACATTTAAAGCTTTGAATGCCCTATCTCGCTGATCTCCTGAAACAGTATAGCCCATCCCGAGCATTTGACTCACCTGAGGCAGGCCTACTGTTAATCCAGAGGATCAGTCACAGCTTGACTGATGAAAGATGTTTTACTTACATCGCCAGTAAACTCTGGAATAGTCTTCCAAAGAACTATCGGAACCTTAACTCAGTATCTGCTAAGTTCAGATTGGTTTAACTTGGCCTATTTTTAGTCTTGGGGTTGTTTTGTTAAATAAAGTTCTTATGATTGATAGTAATTCTCACAGATTTACAGCCAATTCATTGGTAACTTAAACTGGTTCTTTAACATGCTTTATTATAAAGTCCTGAACACTTTAAAATTTAAAACTCAAAATGAAAAAAGCTATACAAATAAGTCTGATGATGATGATGATGATGATGATTATTATTATTACTGTTATTATTGGTGGTGGTGAAAATCATAACAGACTTGGTGCACTTCAGTAGTGTTCTCTTTTTTTTATTGCTGGATTCATTTATAAGAGACTACCTCTGAATCTAATCTGAGAATTAGGCTGAGATATGGGACAGCATGTCATTTGTTAACCAATCTCAGCTCTGCAGGTAGGAGCTTGTCCTCTTCGCTGGAAAAACACTTGAGTGAGAACAAGAACCTAATCCATATTCATCCACTGGCCCTCAATGACCACATGCAAAACAGTCATTTCAGATATTCCGTGTTTTTTTTTCTTGTTTCTTTTGTGGCATGTCTTTTTAATGGTCTAAGGGACCACACACACGCGCACACACAGACACAGACACACACACACACACACACACACACAGCGGTTGGTTTCCGATCCGATCAAAAGCCGGCCCTTCTTCTCTGGAGGGTCTCATGCTGGGACCATCGCAGTATTGCAGAATAATTGGCTTACTTAGCATATACATCAGTGACTCCCATCATTAGGGCTTTAATGAGCAGAAGAATGGTGTGAAACACATTTATTTTTGAACTGTTGTGACTGTTCTTTTAGTAGTTAAGTTACATATATATTACATGTATATATGTATAAACAAGGGCATTTGTAGGATTTGAAAATAGTCAGGTATTACTCCAGACCTATGCTGGGACATCAGGTGGTGCCCTGAAGCCATATTATTTATTTAGTTTGTTTGTTTGTTTGTTGTTTTTACTCTAATTATCCAAGTTTGTCTGTATTTCGGTTCTTCTTTTCAGATATAAGGACATACTAACTGTCTAATATTGCTGCCAGCACTAATAATATGATCTATTGATCTGAAAGCTTTACATTTCAGATATCATGTGATACAAGAATACAGTTAATTAGCTTTTTAATTTGATAGTGTTTTGACATGTTATAGCTGTACAGTATATACACTGTGTGACAGTGTTGGATGGCTAACCTAAATAATATTAAAAATCAATTTGATATACTTCTGCCTGTATTTGTTTTGTTAGGTTAACATTTAAAAAAGCACAAAATTTAATAGACTGCAATGAGGAAAATGAACATGAACTGGAAACAATGAATATCTGGGTGGATTATTCAAAGTGTATTCTTACATGCAGAAGAAAATGTGATCATTATCTTCTCTTGTCAGACAAGTCTGAAAGCTGTAAGGTGTCAGATTAGTTCTAGGGATTTGAGAGTTTAACCCAATTAAAACGATGTTTAATTGCAGCAAGTTAAATTTTATTTGCTGTCGGAGTCATTTTACCGTTATGAATTAATTAAAGCCAGAGCAGCCATTTTTCACTGTAATCAGTTAGGATGTTGATATCAGAGGCGGGACGCTAATGAGATGACTGATATGATGACTGATCAGTGGAGAATGGCTGAAAATCACATCCTGTTGGGTTTTGTGTATGTGTGTGTGTGTGTGTGTGTGTGTGTGTGTGTGTGTGTGTGTGTGTCCTTAGCTGTGTCTGTCTCTGTTCTTCCTACAGCTAGCTATCTTGCACTTGTTACTGGTCAGTTGGTTAAAGTTCAGTCTTGGTAGACTGGATTCTCCCTCACTTCCACATCGCTATGGATAAAAAAGTCTGTCAAATAAATGAACATAACTGTAGAAAAGAAGTGTGTGTTTCTCGCTTCTTTATCTACTGTATTAAATACTATAAGGACCAAACACATACTGATGCAAGCTTGATTGCTTGCCTTGAGCCGCATAATGAATCTGACAGTAATGTGAGATTAAATTCAATCGAGGGGATAATATGCAGTTTGTTCATGGGTCAAAGACAAAAAAGGTTTTCAAGTCAGAAAAAGTAATACTATTAAAAATCTGTCATAGAGAATATTTTGAATGTTATTTCATAGCCAACATTTGATATTAGGATTGTGATGAAGGTTGTTATTCTGATTATATTCTTTTTCTGCAACAAATAAAATATTAAATTTTTGTAGCTGTTGCTCCAATAGATCATGAAGCATCCTTTTCAGATTAGTTTATTCCATGGATGCTCAGGATATACTTTTCTATCTTCCCCAACTCAGTGTCTGCTGTACTAATTAGCCATTGAGTACTACAAATTTACATGAATAAACAGAAGCTAATCACATTCACAGACCTGGATTCTGGATTCACAGACCTCCACTAGCCTATAACGTTCTGTATAAAAGAAAGTGATACTGGCATTCTAGCAGTCTAAGTCAACAAATAATCTGACACTGATATACCAAAAACTGTAATTCTTCATTTTACACTTATGATACCATGACTTTTTCATTTTTGCTAAGCTGTAGTGAATTTAAAAAGATCCTCATTCAGCTGTCTTTTTTCCTAATATTACTGCAGAAAATAAACATCTGGGGAGGCATGTGCTCCACTAGTCTGTATGCGTTTCCTCCAGGCTTCCTGGTTTCCTCCTACCTCCCATACACATGCATGTAGGTGGACTGGATATGCTAAACTGCCCATAGGTGTAAATTAGGTGTCATAAAATATTGATATATTGATCACATCCCACCCTCTCTCTGATTAATATGTATTTGTATCAGTGCAACTCTATCCTAAATATTGAAAAGAGTACCGTGGTTAAAACTGTGAATCTTTAAACCCCTACAGGCTAAACATCTCACCATATCAGAACAGAATTGTAGACAGATAGACTTTTACTAGACTACATTTTAAAGCTCTTTGGAAAAAGACATGCAAATTCTGGCAAGTTCCTGAATAAGTGGAATCTGACTTTTCTGTGTCACTTTCTCTGAAAACAGTACAACTCATACTCTTACTGCTTCAGTGGCAAAGATTAAACTAATAGCAGTGATTAAGCATTTAGTATTCCTAAAGTGATGAACAGACACAAATTTACATTTACCCAGTTTATTTCCAGTGCATGCTGATTTATTGGAAAATGACTTACAATCTCAGAAAAAAAGGTACTAAACTGTACTTTCCCTTGTCACTGCGGTGGTGTCCTCAAGGTAACATCATTTCTACTGTCATTTGTCTTTTAATTGGAAAGTTTTATGTAGTTTACCTTTAATGTTTTACTCTAAAAGTGGTTAAAAGGTATAAGAGTAGGTACACATGCAGAGCCACAGGCTTTAAGGTACACATGCAGAGCCACACACCCAATGGCTTGTTTTTGGGATGTGGGAGGAAACTGGAAAACCCACACAGACATGGGAGAACATGAGAAACTCCATACAAACAGTAACCCAAGCCCAGGCTTGAAATTCAGTATGTGTGTGCTTCAACTTCAGCCTCAGCAACACTATATACATGATACCAGTCCATTTCTGTGTGAGTGAGTGCAATTTCATTTCAGTGATACATTAGGGTGAAATACATATACCAATTGTTTGGATGTCACATACGAATCTCTCTCTCTCTCTCTCTCTCTCTCTCTCTCTCTCTCTCTATCTATCTATCTATATGTGTGTGTGTGTCTGAGTGTAGAACCTAAAGACATCTCCAGAGCCAAATCTACAATTTTGAGACCTGAACTGTCAACTTACCAAATTATGTTAGAATTACAGTGAGTTCACTAAATTTAAATATTCAGAAGTGCTAGATAAATACCAGGTACTGTGACAGTTGGTGATCATTTTCTTTCACGCAGTCTTTGGTGTGTTGTTAAAGTAAGAAAAGCAGCCAAATCAGTGGTCATTTTGAAGTTGTAGGCGTACTGTTGTTTTCTAAATCCTGTCATCTAAAGTGTTGAGTTCATGTCCAGTTTTTCCTTCTCTCTTACTGCCATACTGTTTCTGTATTCATACTTCATATACCGAACTATAACACTAAAATCTAGGTTCATTGATTCTCTTCTCATGGTTGACATAAGCCCTAACATTGTGGCTGCAATGCAGTAGAAGCACACCAATATTTCAGATATAAAAATCCTATATTCAGGCTTATTAAGCACATACATGCAATCCTGCACTTTGATTAGACACAATTTGGACATTCTGTACTTCCTCACACTAACAATGATGAGACATGGTGAAGAGTCTGGAACACAATCATTTTCTAAGAGACCTGGCTATTTAAAGGCCGTGTCCCCAATTGCATACTAAATGGATGGACAGAGAGGGACTGCTTGGATGTCATTTATAAAGAATGATTTCCCATAAGAATTCATATTTTTAGTGAGAAGACATCTGGTTTTTGGTCTGAGGTCAGTGAAACCATGGCACGTAGTGTTGTGAGGACGAATACAGCTCTGTCAAAGTAGAATTCTTATATATGTATATATTGTTTTATTAAATATTTTTTATACTTTGGCTGTATGGTTGGATGATGCACAAATGTGTAGGTTCATCCATTTAACACGTATTTAATGTCTCTTCCACCAAAGACATGCAGTTGCAGCTTCTACATATTCACTAAGGAGTGTGTTTAGCCTGTTTAAGCCTTCACTGGAGAGTGGGGGTTATTATAACAATGTGTAAGGGTCAGG
>JAQQZU010000036.1:11620892-11638652 GCA_030068025.1 Parauchenoglanis punctatus
TATTTAAAATGCCCTTGAATAATAATACAATCCAGATTTCATGTCCTCTAAACTTTATTCCAGTCTATCCATCTGTCTGTAGGTCTGTCTCTTTTCGTGTTTGAAAAAAGAGAGAGAGAAAGATAGAGGAATCCCTCCTCCATAAAGTTTTCTATTACATGTCTCCTATCTGTGTAGCGTGACAGTAGAAATGCTAAGAGTTCTCAGAGGATCCAGCTAACACCAGTGACCACATTGTTCTTCTAATCACTAGATTTATCAGCTTAGGGAGGCATATAAATTCTCCCTCTGTCTCTCATGTGAGATTAGGTCTTCTGTAAGGCCCACATTAGTCTATGGAAGATGGAAAATAGTAGCTGGCCCTTTCCACTCTGATCACTTTCTATTCTACAAATCCCTTCATGTCAGAGACAAAGAGTCAGCAGTCTAAACTGGGACAACCCACCACTGTAGTGCTTCTGTATGGCTTAGTTTAATTATATACCAATATATATACTACCATGTCTAGTTGGTGTTTTACTCATTTTAGTAAAGGTGCTTTTATCAAACACTATACACATTATTTATCATATACGCACAAACATCCTTCCTGTATTCAGATTTAAAGGTAGTATGTCTGTGGCATGCCTCTCTCATCATCTTCTGCTGTTTGCAGTTGCACAATACATCATCTTTCAGTCAACACTTAACCCTTCTGCCACGATGAATGTAGCAGCTTTAATGTTCACTCATTTTTGTTTCCACCTTCAGAGTTAATGCTATTGCATAGCCATTATTGTCTTTGATGTTTACTATTTTCCCCATATTTTGTCAAATAGGTGGAATTTTTTTAAGTGCCTTAAAGATGACATCTGTTTAATCACATTTGTTTTTCATTTGTACTATCTCTGTTCCATGTAAGTCCTGCATAGGCTGTACAAGCTGCACTCTATGACACCCATTCAGGAACTTACATGTCAAAGGGAAGTTCTCAGGTGTTCTTCCCCAGCCAGCAGAGCCAGCCAGTAGTGGCAGCTGATGGTGAACTTGGCAGTTGTTGGTGGTATGATGTAGATCCTGTGGGGCTGTGGTCTTCCTTGGTGGATCCCTTGCCTTCAGATCAAGTTCAGATGTTTTGGGTAGGTAGAGTTAAAGAAGCAGACATAATTGTTGTATATTTGCTGCAAGCTGAGAGACATATATTGCTGAAAAAGCTGAAAATGGCTAGCCATACGTCAGCCCTGGAAAGTCTGCTCCCCTGTGGAGGTCTCCTCTGCTCCCACCACCATAGGTGGGCCAAACATGCCTGCTTTTCCTTTGGTTTCAGTATAGACTCCACTGGAAGCAAGCCTGATTTCTAGATCAGCCAACATGTTGGTTTGGTCACTGTGTGACCAATGATCAATCATTTTTAGAGAAGGTGAGGTTGAAGCATATTTCACTGTGTCTAAGCAAATCTCAACCACTTTGATTTTGCCTTAAAAGCTTGTGGCTGTTGTTATTGTAGTGCAATTTATTTAGGAAAGTTTGGAAGCCTATCTGTTCAGCCCAGAGTAGAGGTTGGATTATGATGTTGTAAAGGCCAAGCTGTTAGGCTCTGTGAGCTACCAGCAAAATTATAGAAGACTAGTTATTTGCTCCAGTCAAATGTATGTTGAGTTTGCTCATGAAAAGTCAATTCTGTTTGAGAAATTGTGCACAGCTAGCGCAGTTGTGAATTTTGAACAGCTTAAAGAACTGATTTCGATGAAGAATTTCAGAGCTGCATGCCAGAGCATTTAGTAGTACAGTATATCTGAAAGAAGAAAAAAAATTATATTCTGTCTAGGGCTGTCACTTCGATGGTGAATTTGTTTCAACACACAAGATGGTTTACATGGTACTGTCTTCAATCGAGATCTCCCTGTACACATCTACAAGTACACTACAAACCTGATGCCTACCACTTCTCTTGGGATGAGCAAGGCCACTTAATTGCTATATGTCCAGCAATAAAATGTAATAGTGTTAGAGAGCTGGCAACTATTAAGAAGGTTATTGTCTTGAATATGTTACCAGAGTGTGCTTAGCTCAACATTGAGTCTGCATTTAAGTTATTTGTGTTTTCTAGTTTTATTTCATTGGGGGTTAATGATGTGAAGCAGCCCATTAACATATTAAGAGCTACTAATGCTGTTTAGTTGTTTAGCCTAGAGAGTGGATGTGTAAAGATTCCTGTACTGGCATGTGTGAATTGAGCTTGGTGTAATTTACCTGCCCTGCCAGGTGTTGTGAAGGTTGCTGTTCACCCACAGGTACCAGTTAGTGTTATTTATTTTATTCTAGGTAAAGATTTAGGTGATGTAATTGACCTGTATAACTCGTTGTAATGATAATTCCCCATCTGTTGAACCTACACAGGTTAAATTGGATATGTCACCTGATCTTAATGAAAACTCCAGTCGTAGAGTGAAGTCTGACACAAGTCTGCACAGAAAGACGACCCCACCTTGGCACACATGGAAAAAAGTCAGCATCAACATTGTGTACTTTATTGAAAGTTGTGTCTTAATGAGAAAACAGTCTCTCTCTTTTCTCCAGAAAGATTATTCCTTGTCCATATAGGAGTGATGTTTTGTCCCTGGCTCATGTTCACCCATATTCAGGTAATGCAGGGATACTTAAAACATTTCTATACGCTCGGAAGTTTTGTTTGGCCCAATGTGAAGTCATACATTGTTCCTTATTGTCATATCATTATTTGTTGGACAGGCTGATCACGTCATTTTCCCTGGTTTATTACAGCCTGTCACATATTAATTGACATTGCTGGCCCTCTGCCAAAGTATCATTCAAGTAACTGTTTTTTATTAACAATTATGTGTACTGTCAGTAGATTTCCCGAGGTTATTCCTATAAACACCCTTAGATCAAAGTTATCAAGACACTCATAATATTCTGTACCACCTTCATCATGCCTAGGTGTATATGGACAAGCCAGTGCTCTCACTTTATGTTTCAACAGTCTTTGGGGGTTAAGTTAAACATCAAACATGTGTGCACCACCCTGAATCGCAGGGTGCACTCAAGAATTTTCATCAAACCTTTAAAAATATTCTACAAATGTACTGTTTAGTTTTAGCCCTTCTGAGCTCCTTTTGGTTCACACTGTTTGTTGGCTGTTGAAAGTTTTGTAGGAGCAATTGTTATTGCCTGCTCAGCCATGCCAGAGTAAATGAATCTTAGATTACATCCTCTCTCTTTATAAGCACTTATGGCTGGCAAGGGACATGGCCAGAAAAGTTTTAGGTTCCTTTCAGGAGGAAATGAAAAAGCATTATGGCCAAAAGAAGGGTGAGCACTCATTTTGTTTTAGCCTTTTCATATGTGTCAGGATCCTCACTGCAGGCAAGGTTGGCTGGGATATATGAAATGAAAGAAAAATTCAACCCAACAATGTAATTTTCACTCTCAATTACAAACACAAATTCCACATTTGTCACATAAATTGTATTCCTTCTGATTATTTAACCAAGGCTTTACAACATTTATCCAAAAAAAATTAGCCCACTTGACCATGTCTATTTAAACCAATATTAAGGTTCTAATTGAGAGTTTCCTAGTACTATATTCAGACATTCTTAGATGATCTTGGAACACATTTATTCTGCATTATATCAATGCAGGCAGAATGATGGTGTAGTGATTATCACTGTGGCCTCACAGCAAGCAGGTTCTAGGTTCAAACCTGCTGGTTGTCGGGGCGTTCCCGCCAACAAGGCATGGCTGGACACAAGCGCAGGGTAGGAGATGGAGGTAAAAGCAGAAGTGTTTATTAAACACACAGTGCAGAGGTACAATGACGGGAGGCAAAAAGAGTAAGCCAGTATACAGACAGGGGTTGCACGATCAGCAAACACAGGCTAGGCAAAAACAGAAAAACAGAGAGTCCAAAAACCAGAAATCAAACACAGGAATAAAGGCTCGGCAATAGCGTAGACGGAGGGTGGTCCAATGCTTCGCAAACTCGTAGCGCATAAGAGAGTCCTTTTAAACGCTGCATAAGTGGAGGGATGATTGGAATGCACCTGCATCCAATCATGGATCATGTGGTTCAGAGCCTGGGAGTGCGTTGACCATCTTGGCTGGTGCATAGACTGGTGATCTGTATAGGGTGTATCCTGCCTCTCAACTTAAGTCAGCTGGGATTGACTCAAGCTCCCCCGCGACCTGCAATGGATAAGTGGTATAAAAAAATGCATGGACGGATATTGATGCAGGGGTCCCTGCCCCTATTAGTTTTCCCTGTGTCATCAAATCTGTAAAGTGTGTGGCTATGAAAAATCGCATGGCTTGCCATTTCTAGTTTTTAGCCCATGGTGTTCCCCCTGTATTTTATTTTAGTGCCGAAGCTGGATTCAGATTCCAATGTCATAACAAAACCTGACTCATTTCCTCTTCGATTTGTGGAGAACTATAACTAGTAGTCAGTTTTATGCCAACTATTTTTGTCCCTAATCATTCACAATAACCCAAATGTTCAAGACTATATTTATACACAGGCCAAAAACATGCGAACAAACATCTTCTTTTCAGTTCTGTATTAAAAAACATTATCGTTGAGGTGTGAAATATCATTTATTTTATGAGACCTGTTATGGTAATGATAAACTAGAAGATTTTGAAAAACTCTGAAAATACTTTTAAAAGATTAAAGTGTGACACCCGCTCACATCTAAAGACAACGTGTCATTAGTCACAGACTTATGTCGGCCTTATATCAAAAGATTTTTCAAGGGATTATCTATGATTTCACAAAGACAGGGAATCTTGCCGAGTCAATATTCGCATGAGCAAAGACTAAAGATAATATTAATCACAGTTGATTTTATCGGAACATCCAGACGAGAAAAAGACTGACATAAGACAGCTATCCTGACCACCTTACACCAAACGATCAAGATGAAGGGAGCATGCCACAACTCTAGCAAAACTCTCATGACTTTATTCAAGCATTGGTAATTTGTCTGTGACAGTGAAATCATTTAAAAAAAAAAACGTTTGGTGTAAGGCCGGCATTTCAGAAAGCAGCATTTGAGGCTGCTTGTTTTCTTTTGAAAAACTGCAGCAGTCTTTTGTGATTTAGTCTATTTTAGCTTCCTTTCCACAAAAATGCTATTGCAGCATAATTTAAGCAGGCATTTCAGTGTTTAAATAGTTGATTGAATAAGATTTCAGTGGCATGGCTGGTTATTATTGTTGCTTCTGAGGAATTTTCGCAGTGTAGTTTTACCACTCATTAACCTCTTACAACAAAGCGTCCCATGTGTTTGGTCTTCTGAGTGGCAAACAGTCTTTGAGTCTGTAATGTTATTGTTAGCGAGGCCCCTTGCTGCTTGTTGAAACTGACCTTAATAAGCCTTTTAAATTAGAGGTGGATGCCAGCAGAACAGGTGCTGGTGTTTTCCTCCCTTAGGAGAGTGATAAAGGAGGTGATAATACTATATGTTATTTTTGTAACACTTTATTTGGATAGTCCATTGTACAGATACTGTACAAACATTCAATAAACCATCTGTGGACTATCAACAACCTGTCAGGTTACTGTCATCAACCAGCCTCTCAACTATTTTCCAACAATATGACAACACTTTATGGTTATTTAGTAGATAATCTGTATGTATTCTACAGACTAATAACTTGTCCCTTTTTCTTTCATTATATTTAGATGGCCCAGTTTAGGGGTAATGATTTTTAGGAGATAATAGATAATCACTCCACAGATTATTCACTTCTCCATTTTGCATTCACTTTATTTGGATAGTCTGTAGATCTTGAAGTTTATTTTCATTTTAGCAATGTGAACTTTACAATTTCAAAATCAATTCATGTGGTTTCAAAGCATGCTGTCGAAAGATAGATAAGCATCATTTGACATGTTCTTGGGAATCTGTTGATAGGTTGCTTCAAGACAGTCTAAAGAGTGTCTAAAGCATTATTAAGTACTTGCTTTACTATTGGCAATGCTTACAATTTCCTTGGCAGTAGGCCCTCTACTATTTTGTTGAACACTGACCACAACCCACTGATATTTCCAAGCTGTATGTGTAATTCTAACCAGCAACTTATACTCTGCTTATTTATCACACAGGGTTTTAATTTGACCATTGTGCATAAAAAAGGCACTGATAACATTGTGGCTAAGCATCAAAGCTGCCGCCTCCACCCTGGGGGTGGGGGGGGGGGCTTAAATGCCATCTTGAATATGATGTAGTGGACAACTTATGAGTGGGATATGACAAAGCAGGAACAAAGGACACACAAAGTAGGATCATGGCACAATAATTATGAAGATTCACCAAATGATGACAAACCAAATTTTATCTTCTAGCCTGCATTGATATTGCTATAGAAGACAGTGATATACAGAACACTTAATACTTAATAATCATGTAATAATAATCAATTCTGAGACTGCTTGCATGTTAGCAGGCTAATAGCGGCTATAGGTTTTGAGTGTGGCATTGTGTTTAGTAGTTTAGAGAAGAGGAAGAGGCAATGGTTACAGTGTTACTAGGGTTTTCCTTCCTACTCTGTACACTTGTTGGACTAAACTATGAACATTTTAATCATAAAATGTAACACTTAAAACCAGCAAGTCTACAAAAAAGAGGCTAAAAAGCATAATTGGTTCAACAAACAAACAGGCATATGCAAATGAAGATGTGTTACATGCATGTACCCACTAACTGCTACATTTTACTGGCACTTCACAAAGTCTGAGATGCTAACAAAAGATCAGAATTAGCATAAAGATTTAGCCTAGGGTAAAAGTGGAGAGTTTTGCACCTTATAACCTGGCTATGGCAGTGATTAGCCTGCTTCTGCACACCTTGCGTGCTTATTGAGAATGTTTAAACAGCTGTCTCATTTTCATTTCATGAGACCCGTCACTCATTGATTTGTAATTTAAGAAAAAACAAGGCTGAAAGATCAACAGTTGTAATTTGCAATTTAGTCTATTTTCGCTGCCTTTCCACACAAAAAAAAAAAACAAATATATTGCTTTATAGTCTATGTTGACATTTCAATGTTTAAATTTGCTGTTGACTGAATAACATTTCAGTGGAAGTGAGCAAACCTTTTTTTTTATTAATGATGATTAGAGCATTAAGTGTATAATCAATGGTTTTGCCAGAACCGGCTGTTTTGAAATGCCATTCAGTGTCTAATCCAGAGCTAGGCCTTCAAAACATTTTCAGGCTAGAGAAAATTATTATCTAGGTTGATTGACATGCAGCATGATTGACAAGCACCTAGAAATTATTCCCTGGCCTGACTGATTGGATCTTGATGGTCTGTGTTTGCCTATTTGCAGAAACCATGTTTTCTCTCTGAACAGATATTTCATTGAGAGCTGCCAGAATTTGAACATATTTTGCCAAATATTAGGAAAAAAGTGTTCTCACTGAAAAGTGTCAGGTTATATTAATGTCCATCAAGCCCAAAAGAACATTCTGTCAGAGCTGCACAAATATTTCAGAATTTATTTCTGAACTCTGAGGGAAAAGTCATTGCCTCAGGTTTGGGCTGTCAGGGAGCTGCTGTCTCTGAGCGACTTTTGACTTCGGTCCACAGGAGAGCAAGGACAAAATACTGTATTTGATAAAGCAGGTGAAAAACACAGGTGTGTATGTTTTAGCTGTTTGAGTAAAGACAGTGACTGTCACTTCCAGCAACTCCTGTCTTCATCGTTCCTACCAGATCCACCAACACCATACACTGGCCCTGGGGAGTGTCTGTCCAGACAGCCTGTGTGGTGTGCCTGATTGGCCTGGTGCTTGCTGGGAGATCTCTGCTGCTGTCTCGCTGTGCCTCTGGCAGCCTGACATTTGTGTCACACAGCTTTATTGTTAGTGTGTGATGGCCAGACATAGATCCGAATTTAGTTTGAGCAGTGTGATGACTCCAGGGAACGGCTGGTGGACTGCTTTGTCTCATAAAGTGGACAGCTATAAACTCTCTGACATCTACTGTAATTAAGCTATCATTTAAAGACAGTGAATAACAAGGAACATTTTTAGACCAGCTGGCTGTTGTGCATTATCAGTCCTAACAGAATACACAAGAGTTTATTAGACTACCAAAAACTACCAACAATTAGCACAAAATCATGTAGACGCCTGTAGAATCTGACACTACAGTATACTCTATATGGATATACATTTTTGTTGATTTTAGTGGCTATGAACAGGGTTGGAGGATGCACTGTTCTTTTCAGCCTATCATGTTGTGCCCTTGAAAAAACATGACACCATCAAGTCTTTAGCTAATATTTCAGCTAGCTGTGTTGTTCTCCCTCTATTGTTAAGTTTAAGTTATTATGTGAAACTAATGAAATAATAAATATTGTTGATATAAGATCTTGAAATAGCACATAATTAAGTCAAAATAAAGAGATATGTTAAAATACTGACACACACCCTTGTTCCAAGAGTGGATTTATTAACAGCTGCCCCGTCTTGGAGATTTAATTCAATAAAATATGCTGCTAATTAATGCAGATTTTGCTCCAGGTCCTGGAATGATGCATGTATTTCAGACCTGGTCATGGTACAACTTTGTGCTTTGTACTGTATTCTATACATTTTTAGTAGAAAATGTCATTTGTCACATATACATTACAGCACAGTGAAATTCCTTTCTTCACATATCTCAGCTTCTTAGTTGGGGTCAGAGTAGAGGGTCAGCCATGATGCAGCACTCCTGGAGCAGAGAGGGTTAAGGGCCTCGCTCAAGGGACCTACAGTGGCAGCTTGGCAATGCTGGGGCTTGAACCTTGACATCAATAACTCAGAGCCTTAGACACTGAGCCACCACTGCCCTAGCTAGCCTATTGTCTACCTTATCACTGTGGATCACTGTATTAGAAAAGAAGCTTGCACAGGATTTTTGGACCTAAATGTATGTACTTTTCAGTATGGTTTTTTTGTTTCACAGGTTTCCTTATTGTAACCACCATCCAATAGAATTTGCTTCCTAAAAGCCTGTTGTGTTGCTGCTGATGAGCCACAAGAGAAAGCTCTGTTCAGTTTGCTCAGCTTGCATGTGTAGTATGAAATTGACACGGATGGCCCTATGAAAGCATCCTAACGTCATGGCTGTTTGTCATTGTGTTAATTGCAGAGTTGATGCAGTAATGGCTGGCTCGAGTTTCTCACCCTCACAGTGCCATTGATCGTTGTGTTTTTATTAATTGGCATGTCAGACAGATCTCCAAGAGCCAGAGAATGCTCTGTCAGTGTAATTAAACATTACAGTCAGTGTAATGGCCTTTGTGTGTGCACGTGTATGCATGAGTGTTTTTACTGTGAGTGATTCATGCAGTCCTGTCCATGTTTTGCAGCTAGCTTTTCTCATGTGTTGGAGTTGTCCTGCCTTATATCTGTTTCAGGATTCATTTGAGTCAGAATAGTGGAGCTGGTGTTTATAGAGACCCAGAGTCCATCATTATGAAACAGTTTTGGTAAAAACACACCCATATCCTCTTGTTAAATGAAAATTGTTAAAAACAAACAGGTCAGGGTCTAAGAATACTATCTAGCTAAAAACTTGCATGGCACACAAACACACACACACACCCACACACACACACACACACTTGTCTTACCATCATCCAAGAAGCTTTCATTGACATAATTAGTAATATAGCTAGTTAAATCTATGCCTAAAAGTAAAACCTAACTTTAAACTCACCAGCCAAAATAAAACTGTTTGCCTCTTTTAGCTCCTTAAATTAAAAAAATGCAGTTTTTGTAAAAAGGTAATATTCCTTTTTACAGCCAGATGTCCCCACAAGGTCAAAACTGTTAAATATGCCTATCCTTGTGGGGACATCTGGTCCTCACCAGGATATAAAAAATCATACATTGAGCTATGTATTCTTTTGTTGAACAACTTGTATCTTAGCTAACTGCACTTCATACTGTGTGACAGTTGGGTAAGCAATATGGTAACAAGTAGAACAATATCTATGAACGTCACACATAGGGATCACCATGTACACGCCAGAGTCTCTGTGGGCTGATTTCTGTAAAGCTGCTTTGTGACCTTGCCTGTTGTTAGAAGCACTAAAATTCAATTTGAATTCATGAGGAGTGTTAGCAGGAGTACAATACGTGTACACTATATGGCCATGTGGACACCTGACCATCACACACATAAGTGGTCCTTCCCCAAACTGTTCCAACAAATTTGGAAGCACACAATTGAATAGGATTTCTTTGAATGCTATAATATTAAGAGTTTCCTTCACTGAAACTAAGGGGCTCAGACTTCTTCCAGTATTTCAATGCCTCTGTGAGCAAAGTAAGGTTCATAAAGACATGATTTTCCAAAGGTTGTAGTGGTCGAGTAGCCTGCACACAGCCTAGACCTCATCCCCACTGAATACCTTTGGGATAAATTGGAACGCTAACTGCACTGCAGGCTTCCTTAACCGACAACAGTAATTGACCTCACTAATGCTCTTGTGGCTATATGGGCAAATCCCCATAGCCATGCTCCAATCTAGCAGAAAACCTCACCAGAAGAGTTGTAGATCTTATGACAACAAAGCGGGGACTAAATATTTAAAGGGATGTTAAACAAGCACATATGGGTGTGATTGAAGTGTGCATGTACTTTTGTCCATATAATGTATGTGTTCCATTTCTCTCTTTCTCTCTCTTTCTCTTGCTCAGTTTATTCTTGTCTCTTTTCCAGTCTTTCCCTTTATATGCATACACTTTATATACATATACAGTATACAAGCACATGAGTATGATGGTCAATTGTTTACAAACTTTTGGCCATATAATGTATCTCTAACACTGTATGAAGGTCTATAATAAAAATTGGTTTGGGACAATTAACATAAGCTACTGTGTCTTCTAGAACAGAATATGCTATAATTCTCTTGTCTACCCTTATGACCTGTGTAGTAATATCCCATTAGCTAATAAGTTAATAAGTTAATAAATAAATTCACACACTCAGTAACAAATGACCGAGACACTAAGCAGTATAACCTCTAGATATTGTCTTCGGAAAACTTAGATAGTTTTAGACATTATTACACTACAAAATTTTTTTTTTTTTTACCAGATAAGTTCCACACTGCCATTGTACTTGTCTCGACCTTATCTGTTCTGTATTAACCTTTTAAATTGTTAGCTTGGTATGATTTATGATATGATGTTGGTGGGGTTCCTTGCATGAACTGCTCTTTGTAGGTCCTTACATAACAAGCCCACTTACTGTTTGGTTAATGTCTGGACTTTGAATTGGCCATTCCAGAATGTAAAAATACTTTTGCTTAACCATTTCTAAGACAATTAGTAGACTTACTTTTGTGCATAAGGTTGTTCTCTTGCTGAATGACCCATCTGTGGTTAGGTTTTAGTTCAAGGACAGACACCCTGACATCCTCCTGTAGAATTTGCTAGAATTTGAATTTGTACAATCCAGAATTCATAGGTCCATCAATAATGGCAGCAAAGCAGCCCCAAACCATGATACCGCCACCGCCATGCTTCACAGTTGGAATGAGGTTCGAATGCAGTGTGTCGGAATGCAGTGATTTGCCAAAGATAACGCTTTTCACTTAAACCAAAAAGTTCTAGTTTTGATTTATCTGTTCACAAAACAGTCTTCCAGTAGGCTTCTGGCTTATCTACATGATCTTTACAAACTTCAGACATGCAGCACTGTTTTTTTTGGACAGTTGTGGCTTCCTCCTTGCTGTCCTTGGTGTCCTTGTTGCCATGCACACCATTCTTGTTCAGTGTTTGCCTGATGGTCAAGAAATATGGAAACTTCTAAAGGGTTCACAACCTTTCTAGCAGCACTGTGCTGGTGTTTGACTATTACCATTGATTTATCGATATTTGTTGTGCCTTAAGATAATAGTGAAAGACTAGAAGTCTTGATTGGGCCTAGCTGCTAACATCAGTGTAGCAGTGTTAGACAGCTTCTAATTTGTTAAGCATGTTTATATAGAGATTTTTCTGTCATTATAAATCTGATTGTTGAGTATAGTTTATGTGCGTCAATCTTGTGGAGGAATTGCATGGCTGTACGTGCAGTCCATCACAGCTTTAAGATGAGTTAGCCCAGTGCAGTAGAAGGCCAGGTCACTCTTAGCTATTCATTAACTCATTATGGTGTAGCAGGCTGTAGATCAGTGTTCGGTCTGGTGCGTGAGTATGGCGACAGGTTTATGGAGGCTTTGGATTTGTCTGAATGGGGCTGTAAAACACTCAGGCTCTGGAATCAAGCAGTAGCATGGGAATGGAGAGACTTTTGGGTTTTGGCCACTGTGCCAGTGGCAGATGCAGTCATTCAGTAACCAAATGACCACAGGAGTTTTCTTGTTACGTGTGTAAAAACATCAGGATCGTTTTATGTGAAAAGCAAGAGTGCTAATTGAGCTTGCAGTCTTTATAAGTGCATCCTTTAGAATTTGCAAGACAAAAACAAACCCACTTTTATCACAAAAGATTTGTTGAACCCTTTGAACCCTAACCTTACTATAAAGCCTCTTTCACTTCCTTTTTATTAGCTGGGAACTAAGTTGGAACAATATGATTCAGTCATATATTTATGGTCATCATAATTACTTTACAATATAAACCTTAATATCCCTTAACCATTTTACTCAGCCCCATTGCATTCAGTAGCCTGCTTTGTAGAAGCACCTTTGGCAGCTATTACAGCTTTCTTGGGAAAGTCTCTACAAGCTCCCATTCTTCATGGCAGATGCTCTTTGGCTCAGTCAGATCATTTAACTGCCATCTTCAGGTATTTCCACAGATATATTATGGGGTTAATGTCTTGCCAATGGCTGGGCCACTCAAGGACATTCAGAGAATTGTCCCGAAGCCATTCATTGTTTTAGCTGAAACAACGAGTTTCAACTCATTGTTTAACAGCATTGGTTTAGCTTCGTGTGCTTTGTCATTATGGGTTATTATGTGTAGATTAATGGCCAAAAAAGTAAATGCAATCCATTTAAAATTAAATCTATAATAAGATAAAGTTTGCAAAAAGTGAAGGTGTCTGAATACTCACCGAAGACACTGTATAACTGTATAACAGTATAGTGTATAACATTTATTTTCATATTCCCAGTGGATCTTCTCTTCATTGGAGTAGGGCTGGGATTGAAGGGATGGGGTTCTGAACTGCAACCGGTTCCAAATTGTCTGAGCCATCGGAGTCGTAAGTCTCTGAGGTTATCGATAAGGTTATCGACGCTGGCGTGTTTTTCCGACAGTTGCGCATTGCAAAAACTCCTGCATCATGATGACAAACACTGTGTCTGACATCAAACACTTAAATACGCCAAACACGTACATTTTTAGGGCAATGACTATCAGACACTTAGCGGTATAATAGCACCGAAAATGATAAGCAAGATTTCCGCAACGTCTTACACAATCAAAGCAACTAAACCTTCCGCAAAACAATAATTTAAAATAAATAAGTAACAAAATGAACTCACAGCAACTGACAGTATTTGAGTATACAGGCTAAACATTTTATAAACCAATGTAGTACAAACCATGGCTTCATTTCATAAAGAAAAATGACAACAATGCAACTTGCAATGTATATAAAACGATCATTTCAGCTAAGTGCAGAAACAGCAGCAATAAGCTGAAATATCTTTGCCACAACATGGCAAAAAAAATTCCAGGAATGTCATTTACAAGTGCCACTGATTCTCAACTGAGCAGCACGTCTTTTTCCGAAGGTAAATATCCTATGTTATAATAATATGAGCACTATACAGATTCTTTTTCTTTGACTAAGAAAACCTAACTGAAAACGAGTGCTGTACAAATAGTCTTTCATTTCATCAGTTTTATATTTGTTTTCCAAGTTATATCCTTTTAAGAAAAGGAGCACTGTAATTTATTTTAACATGTTCAAATGTTAATAGGCAGACATTCTACACTGTGGGAATAAAAACAGCTGCGTTGACACTGAAATCCTGTGTAGGCCTACTTTTTCCCCACACTGAAAATTCCTACATCACAGTGATAATGAGTATAAAGAATGGAAATGGTGCCCCAAAAATCTCTTCATTTGCTCAGAGATCTTACCAAGTGTATGTGCACAATTGGGAGTGCAAATAAGATGGAAAAAATGGAACAGCTACAAACCTTTTGGTTCAGATTAATAAACATCAGCTAACAATTGTATTTCACCTTGTTTCAACTCAAGGACAAAATGACTTTTAACAATGAACATTCATGTTCATTAGAGACAACAGAGCCTGTTTATTCAGCCTCATTATGGAAAAAATGCTTTTACCATCACTGCATTTTAAAAAATGTTATTTCAAAAAGATTCATTTTGACCTGACCAGAACAAAAGCAATAAATAAAACACAAGTAAACTTTTTGAACAATTTAAGGCAGAATGTGACAGAAAACTGTATTTCACTGACCCTCTTATGATGAATATATTTAATGAATATATGCCTTGCCTATCTATTCAATTATAAGGCTCATTATTCAAATGTGTTTAATACTATTCTATTTAGTAGAGACAAATTCCTTTAATTTCTAGCTGTAGAAAACATTGGGGCCAAGTTGCCATTATTTATGGGCCAACTTGTTTTTAAGTTATTGAGTTTTGGATTAAATCTATTTAAATCAAGGGATTTTGATTCCTAGTACAGTAACTAACAAACAAGCCAACAGAAACAAAAAAAATATTTGTCTATGCTTCATGGACCCTTTGCTTTGCTGCTAATCTGAAAGCTAGAAGTTTTACCTTTTAGTTACGTTAGTCAAATATCCAACATTTCTTGGCTGATTGACGACGTGTGTGATAAGTGGAAAATTGTAAAACATTTATTTTTGGTCAAACTGTTCCTTTGCTCCAGAGAGGAGAACCCAGTGCTCTGATCCTTACGTGTGTGAGAACGAGTGTTGGATGTGCAATGGGAAAATTCCAGTGTAGCAAGACAAATGAACAAGTAGAGGTTTTATTCCCAACTCAGGAAGAGTTTTTCATGTCTAAACTGTTTACCTCCATTATCCCCCCAAACTCGGTTCGTAGCCCTGTTATTTATTGCCGCTTTGCTGTTGTTTTAAATCTCCCTCATTCCTCAGTGTCATCAGATGGAGCTCGATATCAAATTAATAATTCAAGCTCACACAGTTTTATATTAATCTCCTTCACCTTAATTGCATGTAAACCTCTTTCCCATGGTATTAAAGTGCCACTCAGTCCCAGTTTATTTATTTGATTGGCGTTAGCAGTAAGATGTAAGCATGTCAGAAATTAGTGAAATGTTTTGGTCGCTCATTTGGCGTCACCAGTAAACCTGTTAAGCAAACATTTCGAGCATGTGGGAACAGAATGGCGGCAGCTGCCAGACGGCGAGAGGAGGAGATTAATGTGCGTGTGCGTGTGTGTGTGTGTGTGTGTGTGTGTGTGTGTGTGCTTGTCCCATCACCTATTTTTTTCTGCCCTTTTTAGTGCGATTGCACCATTAATTTTTCCGTTGACACTTTATTTCATTATAACAGCCTGTTCCCTCTTACTCTCCCTCCCTTTCTCTCACTCTGTTTATCCTTCCCCATCTCCTTCTCACTCTCTCCACCTTTCCCTATGGACACATGATCCTGATTAAAAACACAATGCATCCTCTAGCCCGAAGCGGTGTGTTCAGACGAGCTCTCTACTGTACCATACAGTGCGCTGAAGATGAGTATCTGTTACTCAGGATCAGATCAAGGTCACGCTTGCATGCTTCTCCTCCATGTTGTTGATGCAGTTCTGATGGGTATATGCTGTACACAGCTGGCTTGTACAATAAATGAGGTGGTATAAAAGGTCTGTAGATTTGGTGAGGCTTGTGTGTTGGTACATTATCAGAGATGAATATGTTTACCAGTGTGTGTTCCTTGCCTCTATAAAAATTACTATACACTGCTATTTTTCTCATCATGAAGCCTTATGAATGAGTGCAGTGTGTGAAATGAATTGTATGTATTGGTTGACAAAATGTAATCAATTTGATTGTATGCATACCTAGTTTGTAACTTATGCGTGACAGATGGCACGACATGGTGCAGACTATGCTTAACTTTGTCATGATAACAAGTGTCATGGACTTTTGAGCACATGCTGCAACGCCACAATGCAGATCTGTTTGTGACCAAAAATCATCCATGTGTCAGGCTGGCTTTACTATCCTATTTACTATAATTATTAATACGGCTAAATAATGCCAAATCTAACCCCAAATTTAATCTCCATAATCAATGCTGGGGTTGTTTTTTGTTTTTGTATTTTTTTATTAATAAAATCTGCACAAAAAAGTAACTTGCTTCTGTTGACCTGGCAAATGTCCCCACATGGTCAAAACTGTTCCTTTCTTTATAGGGACATTTGGTCTCCACTAAGATGTAAAAACATGCACACACACACACACACACACACACACACACACACACACACACACACACTTGCTGCAGGCACAGATATCTCACTGAATGGGATGACACTTGAAAGGCACAAAATCCAGGAGGATTGTGTAGCTGGAGGCTGAGTGGAGGAAAATGATGCACCTGGCTGTTACTGATGAGCTCTACTAGTCTCCAACATGGAGGGGTGTGTGTGTGTGTGTGCGTGCTCCATTCTAAAATAAATAGGACTGAGTCATCAAATGGACATCCCTGTAGGCGTGACCGGCACCATTACTTAATGTCTTACTTCTCCATTGAATTGACTTGTTCTATGTCTCCTTTTTCTGGCTCGGATGGATGGAAGGAGGGATTAAGAAGAAGAAGGAATGCACCCTGAGGAAAGTGTGTCTCTTTATGGATGAGATGCTCAGCACTCGACTTTCTCTCTTCCCATCTGTGTACAGAAGATATCAGTCCTCTTGCACTCAACCCTTGAGCTATAAACGTTGCACTGAGACACAGAGCTGATGAGAAAATACTATTTCATCATAATTTATTAACTTTATTTAAAAAAAAATACCAGTTATTGTTTGGATTTAATCCAGAACACTGCACCTTTTTCATGTTGATGTAAAACCAACCAAGTAAAACCAGGCAAAGCTTACTGGTGGACTGCTTCATGTTTAAAGAGTGTCTCTACTTGATAAAAACCTATTTATTAGTACAGAAACACCAAAAACCTTTTTAAAACTAAAGACAGGAAGTCCTACATTCATCTATAACTGTTTAAGATTTAATTGAATAGTATTTATTAACAACCAACTTAAATAGGAAAGGATTCAGAGATCCAAAATATTTCCATCAACTTCACAAACTTGAAAGAAAGAAAGAAAGAAAGAAAGAAAGAAAGGTAAGCCAATCGAAAATAAAAGGTCAGACTGTTGTCAAGTCTTCTGGACAAAAAAATAACAAAACTAAATGAGAGCAAATTCTAGTCATTGATTTGTTCTCACTTCAGATAGACCTTATGTAGTGCACAAACTCTAAAATATACAAAAAGCTAAGCCGAGCTGTTCCTAAAAGCTGTTCCTTCCAAAATCACATTAAAGCATTTATGGCCACAATCAGAGTTAAGCATAAATAGTGAGGATTTAGTACTGAAATTTCACACAAACTTAAGCACTGTTCAGAAGTTGCTTTATCCATCTGGGTCGCAGGGAAGCTGGAGCCAATCCCAGCATCTTCAGGCGAGAGGTGGTGTACACCCTGGGCAGGTCGCCAGTCCACCACAGGGCCAACACAGACAAACAGCCACACACGCTCGCATTCACACCTA
>JAQQZU010000036.1:11646808-11668148 GCA_030068025.1 Parauchenoglanis punctatus
GACTCTGAATATATGGTATGAAATCTGACGTCATCAAGTCACTAGCACATGTTGTTGCAGCGCCATGTTGTTTCAGGCCAGTATCATTCCATACTGATTAAAGAATGTCTCGCTATAAAAACATTGTGCATAGACAAAATATACGAATAATGGCTTATTATTATCGTGCCGATTTGTGAATTCAGAAAATGGGAAGAAATTACCCCAAAACCACTGGTAATAGCCTGCATTCATTCGTTTATATTCTTATGCTTTTTCTTCTGTCAACACTAGACTTCCCCACAACTTGATCTCTATTTTATCAAGGTTAAGTTGATCTCTAATTAACTAACAAGTTTTGTGAAAATGTTCATAAGTGACAAAAGTGGAAAAGATGCGAAAGCAGCGTTTACTGCATCTGGCCTTCCGCAGTGAAACAGTGAATAAACTTCTTCAGCGGTAGAACAGTATTCTACAGGGCCCTGCTTGTGAAAATATTAAAACCATGATGGCCACGATGGAACTAAAACGAGGGAACAAATTATTAAAATGTGGCCACGATTAAAGTTAAATGAGGGACCGTATATATGTCGTGGGCACGTATTAATAAAACGTGGGCGTGGTATTTTTTTTCTTTTCATCTCCTGAGCAGCTGTGTAGTATTCAGTCCAGTTACCAGTACTATTTTTAGGTATACATGCATTTGCCAGAGTGTTAATTATGTTGCCATTGCTTAGTACTGCTACTACTAGATTTTGTGCTGGCTCACTCATAGACAAGCACTTGCGTCAGTACGGAATAATATTAGCCTAAACATCGAAAAGACAACATGGCGCTATTTCCTTGATGACGTCAGGTTTCATTCCATATATTCAGAGTTTTCAGTCATTATATATAAATATATAATTTCCTAAACAGCATGCCATATATATATGTAGAGAGAGAGAGAGATTTATTACTGTATCAAACAAAGTAGAATTATAGTGTTATATAATAGGTCTATGTTCATATATTTTAAATTGGTAGTAGTATTATTTTAATATAAATTTTTGTGCATTACTTGTAATTATTTGCTTGTTTAAAATCATGTGCTTTCTTACTATGTTATTAGATAATAATTAGTGTTATTTTCATTTTATTAACACTGTTCTTGCCATTACATGTTGTTATGACCACTTTATTATCAGAATCAGGTATTATTCATTGTTACTGTTGCAACACATTTAATACAGCAACAACAACATAGCACATTAAAATAAAAATAGAAGGTAATGACAAGAGGGAGAGAAAATTAGAAAGAGGGAGGTAAAGAAGGAGAAAGAGAGACAAAGAGACAGGTGAGAGAGAGGAAGGGAATGAGACAGAAAGAAAGTGACGGAGTGAATTATGGGATTATTGTGTTGCATGTATATAAATAAATTGAAAAACAGAAACCATAGTTATATAGACTTAAACTCAGGATTAAACCTTGATTTCACACACACACACACACACACACACACACTCTCTCTCACACAGAGAGAGCGAGAGAGAGAGAGAGCTCATTATATTTTTGTTCCTCTTTCTACACATAATCTCCTGACATACACCCACTGTACAGGAACACCACACTGGTAATGTGTGAAGCTCTAGCTGAGCCTAATTTCATAAAATTGCCCTCATATTAAGTAAAATCTGTCTCGTTCAACAGAATTCACAGGGTTTTGGTACCAGCTGGTACACTTTGTTAGGACTTCTTGTTTCTTGTTGTATTGTAATGTTAACACTAAATGTAGCTTCTGGCCAAGTGGCAGGTTAGGTATAAATATAAATAGTTGAATCTGAGAAGTGCATTGATTTAAATCTTTGAATAGAATCATAGCCACTGACTCATTAGTGCACTTCTATGTGTTACCATTCCTTTCAGTTATTAAGAGCACACTGCACGGACTCTATTAGTAAAGAGAAATGGAAGATTGTTGGAGAAATACAGCTCTTGATATTGTGCTCAGACTTTTGGATCTCATGCCATGGCAGAAATCTGATATGTAAGGAATCAACCTGTGAGAGCATATGTAACACCTTCCTGTCAGAGTCGATCTGAAGTTATCTGATGCTGCAGCTTCTTTAAGCGCAAGCAGTGCTGACCTTTATATGATGGACTGAATAGATTTGCCTTTGTTTTTCTACTCTGTGCGATTGACAAAACTATGGGAAGAAGAATGTAAAACTTTGATTACAGTGATAACATATCAATCATGATACATGACGAACTATCTGCGCTGTGAAAGGGCTATTTAACGCAGCCAGTGCGAGTGAGACCACATCCACTTCAATGGGACTGACAGACACATAGGACACACTTTCTTCAGTAAAACTGACATGTTCAGAAGACATTCCCCTTCAAAGCCACTCTTCTTTCACTCCTTTGTCCTTAAACAACTAGTAGAAATCAGGTCGTATACCAGCTTTGTGGATGTTTATTGTGTGTAACTGTGTATTAGATAACACTTAGGGCACATACTGCCCTAATTGTGCATAAAATGGTGTAAGTACCTAAACATAAAATTTAAGCTCTGTGTACACAAAAATATACACAGTGCATCTCACCCCCTCATACATACACATCTTAGGGAGGATTGAGTAAAAAAGTGATAGCCAGTGGTGGAGAAATGAGAAGTGCAGCTGATTACATATTCCATTCAGTGTGCTAAACTTCAGGCAATTAACTTTGTATGTGATTTGACTGCCTCCCAAACCAGGTGTAAATTAGCACCATGAGTGTTCGGAGCTTTATCGATGGTGTGTGTGTGTGTGTGTGTGTGTGTGTGTGTCTGTGTGGTTAATCCTCAAAATTGGGCTACTATTAAAATAGTCAGTGTGGGTTGTTTTTATTCATTCTTATTCATAGTTACTGTGACAAAATGTGCAAAAAGACCATTTAAGGACTTTGGTGAAATAACTATTAAGGGAAACTATGTGTGTTATTAGTTTGTAGATAGAGATTCTTTTGTCACACATATGGCAACCTTAGTCATGCAGTACAAACACATGCATCAAGAAGCCACAGCCAACCACAAGAGGAAAGAACACAGCTTAAATGCACACATTTACGTGAAGATTAGGCTGTACACAATAGCATGTTCAAGCCAATGAGTCATCAAATGTCACATCAAATGTCTTAATGCCCTAAACAACAATTACTTGTTCTGACATGAGAGATTTTATTTAAGAATACCTTCATTTATTAACACATTGTCTTGATTACCTAACTTACAGTTCCTCTTTATTCCCTCTTCAGTGACTTTATAGCAATTTGTGCCTCACGCAGAAAGCACAGTTTCCATTATGTGCTACAGCCTTACTGAACTGAATGTTAATTTTAGATGCATTGCAATCATACTTTGCGGTTGCATAAAGTTATGTTTTGCACTGTGCTGAAAATGTATGTACATCTAGCCCTGAGGGTGAGTGTGCGTGTGTGCGTGTGTGTGTGTGCGTGTGTGTGTGTGTGCGCGTGTGTGTGTGTGTGTGTTTAGGTCCCAGCTGCATGCCTAGATTCGTACAGACACTAATGGGTGCTTTCTTCAGTGAAAGAGAAGCTGCTTTGTTTAAAACTTTTGTCATTTGTCATTGTGAATTGCCTCTGAAATGCAGATCCCATTTCTCTCCCTCGCACACACACATGCATACATACACGCTGGCTTTCTGGTAGGATGCTATTAAATCCCTCTATTTGAAAGCAAATGAGAAAAAGAGGGGGAAAGAAGCAGGGACAAGTGTGTGCATGACAACATGGCCAATATGGATGAAATGTGTATGTGTGGCTTTATACAGCTGTTTTAACATGTCATGTCATTGCTCTAGAGTGTGCTGTGATGTCAGACTTGATTACAGTGCAACCTGAAACAGTCATAATCTCACAACACACGCACACACATGCACACACAGAGGAAAATGGAAAAGAAAAACATATAGAAACATGTCAAACATGGGTATGTTATTTCAGCAGGATGTTTTGCTGTTTGTGTGTGTGTGTGTGTGTGTGTGTGTGTGTGTGTGTGTGTGTGTGTGTGTGTGTGTGTGACGGGGAGAGAGAGCGTGAAAGAGAGTGTGTGTCTCTGAAGGTCAGCCTTGTAAGCCAGAATGAGCCATTAATGGAGCTCCATGCCACGTCAGGAGTGTTTGATGTTTCTCTGTATTGCCAAAAGAACCTTCACCCAGGCTGCACTCTAAATCTATAAGATGTTTACCATGATTTCCCCCCCCCTCAATTTTCCCTTTTCCAAAAGAATCTGAAACAAATATCCATGTAATGTGCATGGAGTAGAGTGCATAAATTCCACAATCCAACAATCATAATCAAAGCAGGGGTCAAAAAACAGACAGGAAGCGTTTACTAAGGTAATACATAATCCTAAACATGGTGATCATGAAAAGATCGAACCCAGCAAACACTACAAACAGAACAGGGAAGACAAACTAGAAAACACAGTTTGGGCTAAAGCACGATAGGACTTCGCAATGAGTCATAGAAACAGCAGGGCCTGCATAGACAAACTAATCAAGCGCTAACACTAAACAAGTGGGCACAATAGAGCAACAAATCAATGACAGGATGGAAGGGCGAAGACAGGACCAAAACAGGAATCAAGACATAAATACATGTCCTCGTTGCCATGGGAACCACAGAGCACCAAGGGAATCCATGACAGACATCTGAGCTTCATCAGATGCAGTTGTGTAAGAGGGTAAACCAGTCGATCTTCCACCTTCTGATCCTGAATGTTCGACATCCTCACACTGTTTTTACTGGTTATATGTCCAAAATGCAATCTTAAGCAAATGTAGGTTAAATTTTTATTTTTTTTCAATTTCTTCTTTTTGTTTTTTGTTTTTTACATTTATATTGCAGAGAGTCATTCCTGCTCAATTGAATATACCACAAACATCGGATCTGAGCTACTGATCTAAATATAGAACATAGTTGTGTAATGTACACCCAGCTTAATGTGGGTTTAAGGGGTTGTATTAAACCATATCGTCTTTCAAGGCCGTACACTTGCTCCTGCTGCATGGATGTAATTTACCTGTCAAGCCTATTATATAAATGCAGCAGGAGGAGGGCATGATCTGGGTGGAGCCAGAGTCGAAGTCAGGCAACAGGAATGTTTCATGACACTGGTATAGCCACACCAATATAGCATGGGAGAATACCCACACACAAAGAATAGATAGTTATCCTAGAATGTTGGACCTGAACTAGGCAAACAGCATATTATGGCAGTGGGAGCTCAGCAGTTCAGATGCCTGTGATGGTGACCAGGATTAGCAAAATAACCACAATTATTTATTTACTCCGAAAATCACGTATTTTTAATCAATTCTTTTAGAGTGCCATCTGTATCTCTCCAAATTACAGCCTGATTTTATGGCGACCACTCCTAAATCATTAATATTCATATGTAGGCATCAAATATTCATTAATATTCATTATATGACTCTTTCTGAAATATGGCTTCTGTCCTTTAACTGCTTTTGCATGGTACAGAATATGAAGATGAAGAGGAACAAAATATTCAAATGTGAGAGTCCCGTAGAACATAAGTTCAATTTGCTGGTAAATTAGAACGCTAATAGCATGCTCATCATTGCACTTCAGTAGCTGCAGACCTCTTTTTTGAAATCAGAGTTCTGTAACATGTACGCACAAGTACAAGGACTTTGGAGAGCAGCTGAATGATGGTTATGGAGAATTATGTTATTGAGAACTAGCGGGGTTTATTCACTACAGTGCAGGAATTACGCATTTACTGAGGCTTGTTTCAAATATCATATTGAGTTAGAGTTGAATTTGCTAGCAAGCATTATGTCACACGCCTCTATCTTCAATTACCTTGCACTGTATGACTGCAGGCGTCACTGCAGTACGTAAATAATATGCAAATATGGATCTTTTGTGTTGTAGAAAAGGTGTTTTTTAATGGCTTGTAAAAATAGAGAGAGTTTTTCTTACCACTGAACTCAAGGATATTTTATATTCTAGAAACATCCAAAGTACAGGAAGTCACTTAGGATTAATGCATAAGCCAAAATGAATAACAGTTAATGCTTCTTATGAAAGTCATATTACATGTATTGTTGACAATTGTAATAAAAAAAGGAAAAGCTAATGTATGCACATCTGGAGAAAGGATTAACCAGGTGCTGGGTTGTAGCGTTTGGCAGCCAGAGGCTGTACAGTGTATGTGTTAAGCTTTGTTTGGCCTAATCCAGGGTTCTGTGTTGGTACAGGCAGCAGGGGTTAAAAAAAAAACAAAAAAAAAACAGCCAAGCACATCCTTAATGATAAAGCAAACACACAGACTCAGGTCAAAACCAGAACACACTAGATATACACCCCGCCAGGTGAATTCGGGTGACCAGGATAAAAAGTACAGCTTAGAATTACAGTAACTCATGGCATCCTTTGCCAAGCCACTAGACAAACACAAGTGTGTTTATACACTGTGTAATACTACAGAGTACAAGAGGTTGCAGGTGTAACAAATTACACAAAGGTGAGACATGTTTGCATATTTTGCTGACACTTTTATCCAAAGCAACTTAAAAGTGAGTTAGTATACAATCCTAACTTACTTTCAATGACTCATTAATCTTTCTAATTAACATGTGATCTTCAGTAGCATCCAGAATTTATTTTGTAATGAAAGTCTGAGGTGACATTTTTTATTTTGTTTTGTTTTTTGAAACGTATTTCATTGACATGTTGATTTTCACTTTGGTTTATTTTGGTTATGGTTTCTTTCAATTTGTAATGCCACAATGCCTGCTGATATTGGTGGATTTAGCCCTTGCTTCATCTCTGCCTAAAGTGAGCAATGCAGCAGCACTGTACTATACAACTCTACAAAACCAGACATTTTTCTTCCTGTTAAACGCCGTTGTAACTCTACTATCCCCTTGACATCAGCATGACTTTCAACCACTAACTTCTCACAGGAATAACAGAATTATAGCAACAACCAAAAAATAAGCACCAGAATCTCCAAGCATCACATATTCCATATAAACATATTTATACAGCAGTTAGTTATGGTCCACAAATTTGATTGGTCGAGCAGCGTTCCAAGAGTGCTAATATTTAGTATAACAGCACTGGGACATTTCACTGTGTGCATCACTCCACTCACCTGTGTTCACCATGTAAAATTCCACTTCCTACTTTTTTAGCGACATTGTCAGTGGACATGGCAAATAATAATGTTCAGGAATATAATTTTGAACTAAAATATCAGCTGTATAATTTAAATTATGAATAATGTAAAATACAAAAGCTGATTAGATGAAGATGAAAAGAAAAAAGGGATGGCAGTTTTTCCTTCAATGCACCTTCAATGTACAAATGTATTATCAAATGGAAAGTACAAATCCACATCAGCCAGCTAGCCAATGTGCTGTGAAGTGAGTGTGGCTTCTTGGGGATCTATTTCAGCTTGCAGAGCAAAAATTAACACAACAGTTGGCCATACTGTGTCCAAAGTGTCACTTTCTCGATATTAATTTGTTTTTTATAGACCTGTTGTATAAAAACAATACCACACTCGTGGTCATGCTGTTGTACTAAATATCAGCATGGCTGTGATTATCTTCAGCAAGAGGCCATAGGCTGATACTCAGGACAACACCACTCCTTCTCATGTGATATTGCTTAATTAATGTGTTTCAGGGTGGAATTTTCCTTAAAGGGTCTAAGGGTCAGTGATGTCAGTGATTTAACTTCACAATGTTCCTCATACTAACACAAAACCATATTTCCTATGTAACCACATAAATATCAATTGTCTTTTTCTAATTTTATGGGTTCAAACCTGCTGGCCGACAGCGGCCTTTCTGTGTGGAGTTTGCATGTTCTCCCTGTGCCTGTGTGGGTTTCCTCCGGGTGCACCGGTTTCCTCCTACAGCCCAAAGACATGCAGATTAGGTCAACTGGCTACTCTAAGTTGCTCACAGGTGTGACTGTGAGTGTGAATGGATGTTCATCTCCGTGTTATCCCTGCGAAAGATTGTTGACCTGTCCAGGGTGTACGCCGCCTCTCACCCAAAGTCAGCTGGGATTGGCTCCAGCTACCGGCTCCGTAACCCTTAATGGATAAGCGGTGTAGATAATGGATGGATGAATGGGTGGATGTTTAAACTAAAGACTTCCAGGTATATGAGTAAGTTTATGTGATGATTAATGCCCATGTTTAATTTATTTAAGGTTTAAAGTCATTTATTTATTGAAAAAAACTTCTTGAGGTTTGATGTAAACTTTTACATGTAATTTTGAAATGTTTAGTATTAAAATGCATTTGTATGTGACTGTGACAGACAGCTAAAAGTAGATCTTAAATATGCAAATGCGGATTTTATTTAACCTTTAATATATGTATAATATTTATAACCCATAAATATTCTAAAAATATTTGTTTTGAAATCCATAATGTGAATACATTAAGCCTATTTTTTTCAGGATGGATGATAATGATAGTTTTACTGGGAAATGCTAGGGGGGAAATTATAATGTAACATTAAGAAAAAACAGAATATATACAGTATACCAAGGGAGAGAAATATTATTTTCACAGAGATATAGAGATACAGTATATGACTTAGTAATACATGCATGTGTATTTATTAATATAGTGTATACTGTTATTGGTAGCGGTGTTATTAATAGCTTTATATATGGCAATATTGTACTTGATGCTGCCAATAAAGCTACACTGAATTTAATAGAGAGAGAGCAAGAGAGAGAGAGAGAGAGAGAGAGAGAGAGAGAAGAAATAAGGGAAGTAGAAGACATAAAGTCGAAGAAGAAGGGGGAGAGGACAAGAAAGATCTGTAGGTCCATAAATTGTGAATATATGAATGACAGTGTGGACGTTATTGTGTCTTTATTCTGCCTCTTTAGACAGCACCATTACTGCCATGTCCATTTCAATGTGGAAGAAATGATTTCACTCCGCCTGTGTTTCATTGTCCTTTCTCCCCTCTTCCCTTCTTGTGAATTATTCAACAATGCAGCATATTTCATTTTGAAGAGTTAATATTCCTCTCACTTTAGTGTAACTCTCAGGACACACACACACACACACACACACACACACACATCAATACTACACATAAGCTCAGCATTGCCACATTTGCTCTTGAGCTTTCCTGCCATTAGGGAGAGATTCAGTTATACATATAAACACCAGCAACAGTAAAAAGCAGTTTACAGGATCTGATGAGGGTAAAATGGCAACCATAATAATCATTAGTGTACTGTAGAGCTCAAATCGATGTGTGGCTTGTAATGGTTCAGGAACTGTGAATTCACAGTATCACTGATATCACATCAGATTTGTGTCTAGTGTTTAGTGGTTTCTAATGTGGTCATGTGAGCATTTTTTGTGGAGTGGCCAGCTACACAGCATGTTTTTCTTCCATGTTTCCATGCCAAACACTGTTCAATGGGTGCTGAACACAAGCCAGAACTGAAACTATGAGATCATCTAAAATGCTTTTGGTACCAGAAACCAAGTTCTCTTTAAGGTACTCAGGTATGAATCATGATCACAGGTTTGATTCACTCGAGTCCATCCAGTGTGTGAAGAAGCACAAAGAGAAGCTTACTGACTGAGTCAATGTCACAGCCTAGTCATTAAAAGATGATAGCAGTTAACTGTGTGTGTTAGTGTCTACATGTGTTACTGTTGAATTAAAAATACCATGTAATAACAATATCAAAATGTGAAACCAGATATTTAGACCTGAACACTGACAGGTGAACTGACAATTGAAAGAACATCTAATAGCAAAAACTTAGACAATCTCTCAGCCACAGTCAACCTGTTGCTCTCTAACAGTTCACTCTTAACATTTTTCAGTGTTATCCGATTATATAATCAGATTACCATTGAATAACTTCAAAATGCCAGCCAGAAGCTAAAAAAATTCATATTACTGCTTTGCCACTCTCTTCTTTTCTCTTCTCTTCTCTTCTCTTCTCTTCTCTAATTTTTACATTCATCAATCACCATGTTGATATACATGAAACTTGTATTAATCAGGCTGACAATACACTGTAAAAACAATCCTGTAGATTTTTCAGTATATTGCTGGCAATTAAGATAGAGCTGTAACATCACAGCTACAGTGATATAAAACTGCAGTACTACTATCACTTTACAGCAATATTATTTCAGTTCTTATTGTAAAGGGATTGTATGTTACTAATAGTCACCAGGAATACTAGAGGCCTGGCCATCCTGCCAATATTGCATACTGATACCATTTCAAACTATTGACTCAGCTTTTTAATTGTTTTTTTTTGTTTGTTTTTTTAAGGCTTTTGCATTACAAATAAATAGTCTTACTGGTTGATTTGCTTCATGTTTTAATGGTTTCCTAAAATAATAATTATTAAAAGGAAATTTAGTTCATAAAGAAGATGTACAAACAAGGGACCCACAAATACAAGCCAGTAGAGCATAACTCTTTTTGCTATACAGTGTTTTCAAGTTTATTTAAGCATTAATTTAGGGTTTCCTTAAGAAAAATGACCATACTATCTCTGTCTGCTTCTGGTTCCTCTGTTTATCTACGATAAGACAGCCTGAACTGAAAAGTCATTCACTTTCAGTACTAGTGCATGGGGCAGAGACGAATCTGTCCACTAGAGAAGCCAATGAAGAAAATTGGGTTTGGCCGCTTCTCCAGTATGCCGTAAGGTTGCTCAATCAAGGAAGTGTTGGCTAAGAAAGATACAACCTGAACTGCAACACTTATGTTTATATGCTTGGACTCTGGTTAATATTCTTCCAGGATTTACTCAAATAATACGCACAGATGAACATGTGGACTTTTAACCAGTTGTGTCAAGAAAATCTTTGTTCACTGCAAGGTATCTAAGCTGGTGAAGTACTTAAAACAAACAAAAACAAATAGTTCTAAACTATTAAATATTATAGTAGGCTATGTAGACCCAACCCTAGATTACTTATAAAGAAAAATCTTGTACAAGTGCTATGTATTTAACAGATCGGTAAGATGTGTAAAAAAAAAACAATAGTACGGACGGACGGACAGACGGACGATAGATAGATAGATAGATAGATAGATAGATGGATAGATAGATAGATAAATAGATACCTTAATAACATTAATAAATGACCAATTTAACATGACTTGTGGTTGGTTAATAAATACTGCTCTGTCTTTATATCTCAGGTCCATTAAAGTTGCAATTGTTCTGCCTCTATTTTTCAAAACCTTTTATTTTTTTATTTTTTTACCCCATCTAGCCTAGGTGCTTTTCATTAACCTTATCCCCTGGTCAGCATTACATTCTTTAATAAGTAGGACACAGAGCAAGAGCTAATCTCATGGGTTAACTCCTCAAACAGCTCTAGAACACTGAGCAGGCCCATTGATTTGCAGTTAAAGTGGCTGGCAAATCATGATCCAGTGCTTAAGCACACACAGGCCTTTTTTGCTTGTTGTGAGTATGCTAGAGGAGAATGTTTAAAATGACCTACAATTTTCCACCCACTAGCCCAAGCATTACCAATGGTGTGTTGTGACAGTAGACTTTTGTTGCCAACAAGGTTCAGCGAGTGGGTGACACAGGCTAAACTAGGTAGTCCTAAATCCTACATGGTCTTGACTAAATTCTTGCCATTGCTTTGCACAATTGCACGGACATGGTTTTTGGGAATGTAGCATTGTTTAGGCATTCCTTTAAAGGCTACTGCAATAGCTTTTGCAGGATGTGATCCCTGAAATAATTTAGCTTGCAATACTGTGCTATTCGAAGTAAAATTTGTTTCCACCCACATAGCAGTCAAACTTAATACTGTCATCAGACACATCCAAACTCCAAATGTCTGTCGTGAAGCAAACTGTGGTGACAGTCCTTTATGTGCTCAGATGCTTGCTTGTACAGCTGAGGCAGAGCTGTTTCAATAAGATATCACAGATTAGGTATGTTGTATCCTGGATCTAAATGTTCATACAGTCAGTGAAAACCCAAATTATCAACAACTGAAAGGGACTGATCATCCAGTGAGATTTGTAATTTAAGCGGTTTCTCTTTTATTGTTGGCAATGTCACATTTTTTAATGTTTTATTAAGTCCTTGCAGCTTTTGCTCTCTTGAAAGATTTGCATTACATATTTTGCAATAGACATTTCTATTACTATTTGTCGCAAATGTGAAGTAATACCAAGTTTCTGACACATTGCTAACTTCTATAGACCATTATCTAATGGTGCAAATGAGAGTCAGAAATTTCGTCACATATGTTCTGCTGCTACTTGAGTGCCAATATTGATATGGTATCAGTATTCTTGCAGAACTGCTTATAACACGAGGCCTACTAGATATACACAGTTTCTCCTACTCTTGAATCTCCAGGGCTGTACTAGATATACTATTTAGTTATTCTAGTTGTAATGGATTATTCTAGATTATACAGGGCATCCTGGACTGCACATATGACTGTACGTACAACTGTTCCATACTTAATGGTACTGGATGTCATGGAGTGTGCTTAATATTGCTAGATATTTCAGGCTGGACATGCTGGACTGTGATTAATAGTACTGGATACTCTGAACCTTACTTAATAGTACTTGACAGCACTTAATAGAACTGAACTTTACCTAATTTTATTATACGTCATGGAATGAGCTTAATAGCACTGGATGTTCTGAATCGTATTTAATAGAACTGAATGTCCTGGACTGTACTTAATTATACTAGATGTCCTGATATTTACTTGAATAGAACTGGATGCCCTGGAGCATACGTTGCACTACTGGATATCAAAACTATATGTCCCAAAAGTATGTGAACACCTGACCACACTCAAATGAGGGTCTTCTCCAAACTGTTGCCACAAAGTTGGAAACACACAATTGTCTAGAATGTGTGTAGCATTAAAATTTCCTTTCACTAGAACTAAATGGCAAGCCCAAACACATTCCAGCATGACATTGCCCCTGTGCAAAAAGTGAGGTCCATAAAGACATGGCTCGTTAAAGCTGTTGTTAAGGAACCTAAATGGGCTTCACAGGGTCCTGACATCAACCCCACTAAACACTTTTGGGATGAACTGGAAAACCAAATTCCTGCCGGACCTATCTGCCAGATATCGGTGTACTACCTCTTCTGCTTTTGTGGCTGAATGCAAAAAATCTTATGGAAAGCCTTCCCAGAAGATTGGAGGCTGTTATATAGCAAAGGGCACCTCTGTAGTAATGCCCATGGATTTGGAAAGGGATTTTCAGTGGTCAGGACTCCACATACTTTTGGCCATATAGTGTAGTACTGAACATTTAAGACTATACTGGAATAGTACTGGACTGAACTTAATAGAACAAGACTTACAGGATAATTATTAGTAGTATTAGACTTACTGGACCATACTGAATATTATCATTGGGTCTTATATTATGGTTTTGGATGTCCTGAACTCATCACTGCTGAATGTACTAAAGCTGTACTTTATTCCTGGACACCCTGAATTGCACCATTTCAATATCAAAGTAAAATAATACCTTTCTATTTAGTGTTAGTGTACAGTATTGATGCATATTCATATTCCCTGTAAAGATTAGGCATGTTTAAGCATTTACACTTGACTTTAATGTGTTTATGACTAAGTAATGATGACTTTGATAAAGAATTTAAGTACTGTGTTGGGAACCTCCAACCTCAAATCGGAGATTTCCTATTAATATACACCATTAGAGTAGTGCTAAAATATAAGCATGCTTGTGAAAGCTATGTATACAGATTAAGGATGCAGACAATGATAAAAGTTCATTGCTCTTGATAGTGACAGTTCCAACCACACGATACACAAATTTCAAACATGTTATTAAAAAGAGGTCAAAGGAAAGCATGAATCATTGTGTTCCCAACAGATACTGTTCTGTTTAATATTCTGAAGCGGTGCAGTAAGATGACATTATCATTGACACTTTAGCCATACACAACCAGTCATGAGGGAACTGGAACACACACTTGCTCTGGCATTTATTCCAGACATTATGTTTCCTTCCCCCTTTATCACATTTTTCTTTTTATCCATTCAGGTTCTCTTATGTGCAGATAGGTGAATTGAAAAGCAGTAGTGAAAAAAGCTGCTTAGAATAATGATTGTCTGGCTTTGTCCTGCCCCAAAGAACACAGAATGAGCTTTTAGAAAACCACTGGCATCCTTACATTATTCCTCAGTCGTCCAAAAACAAAAAAGTGCTGTGTCTGTATAATGTAAAAGTGAACTATAAGAGCTCATTATGTTCCTATATGCCCCAGATTACCAGGGAAGAGGATGGGAGAGTGTTGGGATGGGGGTGGGTTTTTTTATTTGCATTCTCATAGAATCCAGATTTCTTTAATAAGAGTAAAAATGTAGGCTCAGCTGTGCTTTTTTGTTGTCTTATGAAATGATGGTGGCATTTCCTCAGTTCACATTTACATTCTTTTTAGATGTGTGAGCTCATTAATGCTAGCTTCCTATTAAGAGGCCATTTAGGTACAATTTAGGATTATAAGTGTTTAAATGAAGTGTTATCACAGATTTTTAAAAATTATTATTTTAAATAGCTCAGTCATATTGGCTGTTCACTTTAGGTGTGGTACTTAACTTTACAGGGTCAGCAGCTTCTCAGCCTGTTTTTACTTTCTAGACAGCAGGACTATGTGTGTGCGTGTGTATGTATGTATGTGAGAGAGAGATATACAGGTCAGCAGAATCCATTACAATTCTCCTAATGTTATACAGGAGAAAAGCACTAGCCATATTTGGAGGTGAAGGTGTTGTGTTGTTTAATGTAAGACATAACAGTCATATATGTGGAGCAGAGTGCAGTGCAAATCTCTATCACTGGGCTGATGATAGCTCTGTGTGCGGTTATGTAAGACGTCAATCTGTTGCTGTTTGTTGTTCTTCAGCACTATAATGGAACAGCTACAGTATAATGAGGTGATAATATGATTGTGGGCTTTGCAGTGAGTCATTTTGTGTGTGTGTGTCTGTGTGTGTGTGTGTGTCCATGTGTCTGTGTGTCGTAAATGGCTGTCCATGAGAGAGAGACCGAGAATGAGGGAATGGGGGGCTCAAAATAAATAGTGAGAGGCAGGCACAAACGCTAAAGAGAAACAAAGAAATGGGGGAACAGTGCAAAAAATGCACATATGGTGAGAGAGAGAGAGAGAGAGAGAGAGAGAGAGAGTTTAGTAGTTACTGAATATCCTAGGTGGAGGCAGGTGTGTATTATGCATGCTCATTGAAACAAAGAGGTAGATAGTGCAAGAATTGTGTATGTGTGTGTGCGTGTGTGTGTGTGTGTGTGTGTGTGTGCGCGCACCCTGGCCTGTCTGTCTTGCTGGAGTTTCATACCTCAGTGAAGATTTGAATTTGAATTTGCACTTCAATTTTTTTGGATTGCTACAGCAAGTTTATAACAGGTCATAAAGTCTAATAATGATGTACTATGATGAACTCCTCAAACAGGAGCAGTTCACTAGAATTAGTGTTTGTCATGTGCTAATGAGCAGTTGAATAGAGCAGGTCTGTCTAACAACTCATTACATGTTAGAAACAGTGTTATTACAATGTAGTTTCTACTGAATATTGTATCATTACATTGTAGTAAACATGGAAATAAGGCAAAAATTAAATCATGGATGAACTCCTCAAATGTTCATTCAGATTCACAATAGAGGTGAGCCGTGACTTCTTTTTCACCAGTCCTTGCTCCAGTAGTATCACTCTTAAATTGCTTTTACATATGTAGTGTTTAGTCTGTTTGAATGGAACCCTGGTGTGCATTCCTCTTTGGTGCAGTGTGTTTGTGCAAGTGAGTACATAATCAATAGCACTGCAAAACAAGAGCATCTGAGAGAGGAGGTCTCAGTCCACTTCTACCACGGATAGATTGAGAAAGCCATTCAACCCTGAATTAATCCAACTACAGGAAGTGATGCAAACATACCATGTGTTTTGGGAACTTCTAAACCGAGCCATGAAGTGCAAACAGAGACAGAGCACAGATCCGCAGAAATGTGATGTGTTAAAGATTCACTATGTAGGATTTTGAGAAATATTTTAGCAGAAATGGAATATAGTATTCATAAGTATGTTTTCATTAGTGTATAATTACCTGTAACTATTGTGTTTTCTTAAGCTTAGAATGAGCCCTTTTTATCGATACAGGGCTCTTCCACGGAGCCGCCATGTTTTGCCGCTACGGTAGTACAGAACAGATAAACCTCTAGAGAGCGCCTTCCACGTTGCGCATTTTTACATGTGGCAGCACGAATTCATAAGGAAGCACCAGAAGAACGAAAAAGAAGAAGAAAGGAAGACATGGAGTGAGAAATAAGAGGAATCAGTGCTGGCTAACAAGTTTGAGAACCCAAATTTTGAAAAAATGGAGGATCATACTTATTATTAAACATAAAAAAGCACGCTATAGGCACCTGACTGAATCAACTGAATCCTACATATTGGACCTTTAAAAAAAGAGAAAATAAACACTAGATGCATACACAAAAAGTTTTAATTTGGTCATTCGTATAATTATCTAGTAATTTGTTGTTCTTTATTCCCTGGGGGGTTTTCTGGTTTCTACACTCACTTGGTGTGCTCACCTTTCAGCTTTGTCATAATTTTTCTGCCAAATAAGTGGAAGAATTTTACAAGTACATTTTCAGCCATACACAACCATCAGAATTGTTTTGGGCTTTTTTGCTTATTAATTATGATCAGTGTGAAACTAAACCAAGCCAAGTAACAAGTAAACAAAAAAGAATTAATTTAAGCTCTGATTCAGACTCCACAAACAAACTATGTGTGAAAATGTCCTTATTAATTCAAGAGAATTCTTAGCGTTTATAGCATCAAACTGAAACAAACCAGATACAAAATAAACCATGTCTTTGTAGTTTTCTTCACAAAAATATTTATGAAACATGAAAAAGATACAAGTCTGCATGCTAAATGCAAAGAAAATGCCTATTATATTCTGATATGCAAATGAATGCAAAGGGGTAGGAGTGTGTAGGCCCAGTGGTGTTTTTTTCATTTGTATATTCATAGAATCCAGATTTTCTTATTAAGTTTAAAACTGGAGGTGCTTCTGTCTTTTCTTCTGTTTTCTAATTACTTATAACTAGCCTTAGATGCATTAAAATATGTCTAAGTCTAACAGTCAGATGAAAACGCTTCTGTAAAACAAACACTTTTGGCTGAGATCAGCCTGAACGGATGCTTTTATTTCCTCAGTTCACATTTGTGTCATTCTTAATGGTGTCAGCTCATTAATGTTACAATGATCATGGTATTTAGTCTTTGGTATAAGTGTTTAAAAGCAATGCAAACAATAGACCTGAGCAGTGGCATCCTCCTGTATTAGTGGTATCAGTTGTGCTATTTCTGCTGTTAATCCAAGCTTGAGAACTTGCCAAGTGAAAATATTATTGGGAACTTGCTTCTTTAGCTTCTTAAGCTTGATATGAAGAACGTTATTTATGTCAGTCAGGCTCTACTTAGTAGTTGAGAAATATTTGTATTTGACTATAATTTGATATTTCTCTCTCTCTCTCTCTCTCTCTCTCTCTCTTTCTGTGTGTGTGTGTGTGTGTGTGTGTGTTTAAGGCATGCCCAGCTTCATTAAGTCTCCAGAGGATCAGACTGGCATTTCTGGAGGCGTTGCATCTTTCGTGTGCCAGGCAGTTGGTGAGCCCAAACCACGCATCACATGGATGAAGAAGGGCAAGAAAGTCAGCTCACAGCGCTTTGAGGTGAGTGTGTGCTATAAAGATGCAGCAGTTGTTAAAAAACATAAATGATAAATTATGCTGATGCATCTGTGAAAATACAGTCTTGACAGTGACATGAAACATCTTAACCTGTGGTTTAGAATAATGCTGCAGGAAATGCTCGTGTATATTCACCCACCATACTGTATTATTAAACCACAGAATAGCATTGAGGAAGGAAATTACATATAAGCTGTCAGGCATTCATTTGGTTATGAAGCATGCAACAAAGCTGGGTACTACTGTAGATAATTCTCTTGGATATGTTTGGATATAAAACACAAAATATACTGCTACAATGCAGGAGCACTGTTATTAATATATTGAAGCCAGACTAGTTTTGAAGACAAATTTGTGGCTGGATGAAATCTGATCTCATCTGCACAGTTTAATATGACTTTCTTCTGCAATACATTGACAGAGTCGCTCAAGAAAATAGTGATACAAAGCCCTAATGAGTTTTAATACTTCAAGGACATTTTGCAGTGTTGATGTTAGAGCGAACTGTGAGCTGTGTGAGCAGCATGATCAGGGACAGCACTAACAGTGGCGCATACTAACATTTCACTTCAGTTTCTTTCAGTTAAGACCTGCATTGCGTGTTTTTTTGTTCTAAATTGATAAACGGGTGCAGCCTGTGGTGCTTTTAATAGCATATGCCCACTTTGCCCCATTTTGTCACTGTCATGCTGCCATAGTGCTTCTCTCTGTTCATCATTGCTTGACGTATCAGTGATGCTTCGGTGTATTTAGTTATCAGGTAAAAATCAAGTAAACTGTATAAGACGACATTGAACATTTAGGAAATTATTTAGGAAAGTAAACAATATGATAAATATAATGTGTTTACTATTTCATATTTATTAATGTTACATATATTAAAGCTCACAATTATGTACAGCTTAAAGAATACAGCTTACATAAGTCTGTTTTACTAAATCATAAACTACATCCACTGTCACTAACAATTAAGTTATTGAGAATACGCCCTTGATGGGACAGCAGTGCATCACAGGGCACCATACACACACACAAACATACACACACACACACACACACACACACACACACACACACACACACACACACATACATTCAAACCTAGGGTCAATTTAGAGAAGCCAATCTACCTAACAGCATGTTTATTGGAGGATGAGGGAAACCAGTGAATTTGAAGGAAACCCACACAGACACCAGTAAAACTTGAAAAAGAAACTCAGAAGGCAGTACCAAAGGTTGAGTTTCAAAGCTGGGAGCCTAAAACATTGAGGTGGCAGTGCTTTATAAGCACACCAGCCATCAGGACAATCCACAATATTTGGAAGTGCTTGGGGCTTCATCAACATGTTTTATATATATATCTGTCATCATCAAAATGTCAACTAGTGTCCTTGTCATGGCGTTCCTGGGATAGTGTTCCTACATCCAATGCAGACCTAACCAGGAGAAAACAGTTCCTGAGGATTAATGACTGAATGAACCAATAAAAAGAAAATATCTAGACATCTTAAGGATTTCATAACAGCATACACAATCATTTTGCAATCATAAAATCTAAAGAGGTGAATCGAGGCAGTGTGACACAACATTGTTACGTATTGTATGTCACTCGGCGGTTAATGGTCTAAGTGTGTGTGTGTTTCAGGTGATTGAATTTGACGATGGCTCGGGGTCAGTGTTAAGGATCCAGCCCCTGAGGACGCACCGAGATGAGGCGATCTATGAGTGCACAGCCACTAACAGCATGGGAGAAATTAACACCAGTGCCAAGCTCACGGTCCTGGAAGGTATTGTGCATTTCATACACTCATTTCTGTAATGTGCTCTGTCTCCTGTTATCTTTGTCACTCTTATTTCTTCCTCTCGCTCCCTTCATTGTGTCTCTTAAGTTGAAGAAGTGAACAATGTTTATTTTTCATTTCACCTCAATCAAAGTAAACACACTTCTGTGAAAGCCTTCATTGTTAACAGTGCTGAGGTAGGTTGACTTTTTCCATGCATCTGTTCACCAAACAACTTATTGTGTTTGCATGTAATCACCAATGAACACAAAACAGTTTGGACTAGAAATGAAAAAATGTCAATTTTTCCACTCAGCATGTTGTGTTTAAATGGAAGGTAAAGGCACAGTGTACTAAATGTAGAGTTGTGTGAGACAGAGTTTTTGTGTCGGCCAATCAGACCACAGTTTCCCACACCAATTACATCATAACCATTTCTATCACATCTCCAACCCATTATTCCCCTTCATGTATTGTATAATACAGCAATTCCCAGCAATTAATCAGTTTGCAAAAATCCAAGTATAACCAGTCACCCCCATGAAGTGTACGAGTGACCAGTCAGACTGCAGTTTTCACATTTATTGCAATCATTTATTTGAACTGATGATTACAGCCTTGTTTCACTGTGAAATCTAATTACATGCATGTTATTTCTATAACGATTGATCATTCATCCGAGAGTCAATCCCTAATGCTTATCCGTTATTTTGTGATTACTGATATTAGCATGCTCTCCTGAGTGATGATGAAAAACACTGAAAGTAATGCTAATGATCTGACCTGCATAGTTAAAGCTAGAATCAGTGCAACAATAGAACACTGACTACCAGTGACGTCTAGTCTTCATAATAAACAGGAGTGCAAAAGCAAAGTATTACCTATCAGTGCTAACTCTGTGGTAGCATTATGAAACCTTTAAGTTATACAGTAGCATGGATCTCTTTGGAGACATAAAACACATATACATAAGAAGACACCACCATTGAGACAGAATTGTAGTAACCATCTGTCCTTCCTAATTACTTGTTAGTCAGGTGTGGTTAATAGAATAGCTGTGCTTGCAGTTAGCCAGTGCTTTCTTTCTCACCCACACAGACATGAAGAGAACATGTAAAACTCCACACACACATATACACACACACACACACACACACACACACACACACACACACACACACACACAGAAACCTGAGTTCGGGAATGATCTATTCAGCCCTGCTTGCCCACCTGGTACTACTGACACACACATCATAACCTTTCCCCATCATTTTGCACAAGCAACATTTATTCAATTTTTGCACCTCGAATTTGATTTAATTTAACATCACATGATTTAATTTATGTGATTACTATTGACCAAGGCTTTGGAAACAGGTGTTTATTTGATAAAGTGAAGCAGAACATGTGATTTCTAATTGCTAAGTGACATCACTCAGTTTATCAAAACACACAAAGGGTTAATAAAGCACTATATTCTGGGCTTATTTAAATGTGCAACATATTAAATGAGTGAGTGTGTAATGTCCCCCCCTCAGGACATTAGCCATTAGGAGGACTGACCATGTCGACTAATACACCACTATACCACTGACAGAGTGCTAATCATGCTCATACACACCCTGGAGCCTGAGTGTATTATGATTTTTAAATGGTGATCGTGACTGTAGTAGTATTCATAGCTCTGTGTGTGTGTGTGTGTGTGTGTGTGTGTGTGTGTGTGTGTGTGTGTGTGTGT